>VBSM01002608.1:35043019-35066646 GCA_008086735.1 Cheirogaleus medius
TGCAGTTCAGTGTGTTATGGGACAAGAATAGCATGGGACAGGCAGGAAAAAAATCAACAGTCTCATTTCCATCCCCCTCTGCGTCTTCTGAGCTGTTGTTCACTCAGTTATCCCCACTCCTTCGTTCATCTTCTAGCCTCCCTTCTCCATTGTTTCCCTCTCCCTGAGTCTGCAAACCTGTGAACGCAATCTCCAAATCTTGTAGAAGTCGTCTTTAATCACCCACCATCCCATAGGCACTGGCCTAAATATGCTCTACTCTTCATGTACAAGTTTCTATAGATGGAGATCCGCTTTCCAAATCTCAACTTTGCACCTTTGTTTATTCCTTGGCCAACTGTAACAAACCTCCTTTCCCTGCACAAAAAGGAACTTCTGTCACCATGTCCCTCAGTGACCCACTTAGAAAATCCAATAGTTTTTCATCTTTACCTTAGTTGATCTCTCTGGAGTAGAATAATCTTGCCTCATCCTTTCCTGAAACACTTTCCTATCATGATTTTCATGACATGAATTCTCTTTTTCTCCCTCCCCTCTCTGTATGGCTATTTCTTCCCAGCATCCTTTCAAGCTTATCTTTTCCTGCCCTCCTTTTAAGTCCTGAAGCTTCCCCAAATTCTGTTCTTATCTCTCTTTTCTTCTCATCCTATGCACCTTTCTCAAGCAGTGTTATCATCTACTACCTGCTCTCTTCTGTCTCTCTAACCTAAATTGCCTGTAGCGTGATTCTGATCTTCAGACTCATAATTCTAATTTCTCAGTAGATTATATTCATCTAAAAATGCCAAAGGATGGTGACTCACCATCTTTTCCTCAAAATTCTATTTGGTCTACAAGCTCTGCCTCCCACTCATTGCAAAACCAGAAATATGGCCTTTATTTGTATTTATCCTATATTTATTCTTCTCCTTTAACCCATATCAAATCGGCTAATAAAAGATTTCATTCTCTCCATCTTCACTGCTTCTGCCAGTCCTGGTGTGTGTTACCTCTTGCCTGGCTTACTGCAATAGTCTTGCAACTTGTGTCTGTCCCCTTCACACTGTTGGAAGTGATATAACACATAAATGAGAGCAAATTTAACTGCATAAAATTTCACAGTAGTTTCCCATCTAAGACAGGAAAAATCTACTGTCTCTTAAGTGCATTGAAAGTTCCTCATGATTTGGTGTATTGACACCAAACCAGGCTGACTTCTATCTGCCTTCATTCCATCCTGGAAGTTTCAATTATATTTCTATCCTCTGAACATATAATGATTTTTAACACTCCGTGTTCATTGCTATGTAGCTCTATGAATAATTTAATCAATCTATTCACAGTCTTATTTTATGACTATTTAAGACTATTTGTGTCTCTCTATCCCTAAGAAACTCCTTGATACCTGAGACTATATCTTCATTTTTTTATCTCCAGCATCTACCACAATGCCTGGCACATAGAATATGGTCAAAAAATGATTTTTCAATGGATGAGTAACTGAATCAACATTATTCACTCACTCAGTTTAAGATTCCCCACTTGCATTCACACATGTAAAAAACACCTTCTCATTCTCTACCCCTAACTGAAAGTTTATCCCCATGAAGAAATTCGTCTGGCTCCCAGAGGCCAAATTAAGGATTTTTCCCTGTGATCTTTATATACATCTCAACTGTAGATGTTACCACATTTTATTGAAATGATTATTTGCACATTTGACTCTTCAAGCAACATCATTAATACAGCTGGACAAAAAATAAGAAAATAAATTCAGATCATCTAAGATTAAAAAAATTCTCTAAACTGCATCTTAATAAAAATTTTACCAATTCCTAGTGAAGAAAACCTAAAATTAATCTCAATAATTCAGAATACATACACATACATATATTCTTATGTAGGTCTATTTTATTCAGTTAAGCTCTTCGACTCTCTTTGTAAGTGTACAGTTTAATAACCCTTTCCAGTATTGTTACAGATAGATATCTGAGTTAGGTGGACACAAATGACTATTGAAATCAAGGTTCTGGTGCCCAAAGTGGCAAGAGAAGGAAAAGAGAACCCTGAAGAATTGAGTACTCTGCTGTTAATCCCGACTACATATGTTACAAGTTATACAGGCACAGGTGCTTCTTTATATTTGTTTCCAGTGAATGGCTGTAAAGGGAAATAAAACTACAATAACCTGCCTCTCCAGCCTCTATTCCTACTTCCATCTCCTTATGAGAAGGGGCAGAAAAGGCATTAGAGAAAATGAGGTTTAGACATATTATCATTCACTATTAGAAAAGACTATGTACGTTTATTTCGTTTTTAATTTAACACAGAGCCTAACGTGTATTCTTTTACCTAGTAAGTGATACAAGGATTTATAAAGTGAATAAATTAAGTCAGTTTGTAATGCTATCTGCATATTAGTAACTGATACAAATCATTTCCCCCTTATTATCTCATTACTCTTGATACTAACACTAAAAACATGACCACACTAACTACAAAGCCCTGAAAGGGACATGTTGAAAAAACTTCTCACCAAACTAGGAAAGAATATTCAATGCATACCATATCACGTTTGGATTGTAGTACTCCTGGATGGTACTATGTTTTCTCATTCCAGTGTCTGTCGACCCTGAAGGAGCCCACAGTGCAGCATGGAAGCAAAGATCTGGGGCTGGAATACAAGGTAGGTGGAGGGAGGAGTCATCTAAGTAGTGTGGCCAGGTGGTCAGGACAACTTCACGGCTTTGCAGCCAGACCATGAGAATGAACAGGCTTCCCTTGCATGGGGAAATGGGTAGCTAAGAATAAAGTGACACAAGGGTACCCCAGGTGGAGTCGATTGCTTGAGCAAAGGGCACAGAGGCTGGAATTCTTAGTGTCTGGCTAAAGGAAAATCAAGATTCCCTTCTGGCCCTTTGTTCACTGACCACAATATTGAAAAAGAAGCCTTAGTTTCTGCTTCCATGTTACTTGTGCATGGGCCCCGGATGATTAGCAGTTGGAAATATGGAGAGGAGGGGAAGGAGGAATATGAGGGAATATCAGTAAAAGCTACAAAGTGCAGGACTGGAAGCCAAGGCCTTGGAACTGTGTCTCAGCTCTGACACTCACCAACCAGGTGTCATCAGGACATTCAGCATCTCTCAGCCTCAGTTTCTGAGACTCTACAATGAGGAAACTAGACCAGAGGAGCCTCAAAGTTCCCTTCTAGCTCTAAATATCCATGACAGACTAATTACTTGGGTTCTCGGCCTCTCCCTGTCTATTATATAATACATTAGCATCTCCTTGGGAGCAATAAAAGGAAGTGGAATTTAAACCAGCCAATTTTGCTGCTTATCAGCTCTGGGAAAAGATTTGATGGTCAGGAGGCTGAGGGCGCTCTGTTGGCTTCAAGTATCAACACATTCTCTTCCCACCATTACACCACAGATAGTCGAGATTTTACTTTATTTTTCCCTTGGAGTTTCTTTTTCAGCATCTATGAAATCATTTTCACAATCCCCTCTTTATAGGTCCACAGGGTCATAAAGGCCATCATATATTTGAATATTAAATACTAGGTACTATATGATTTGCTAGAATTATCTCAGTCGGCTTCAAAATCATGTTCTGCACACAGAAATCAAATGTTGTTTCCTACCCAAGCTATTAAAATTTGGCTGTTGAAATGGACAGACAATACGGTTTGTAACATCAGGGTCACAAAGAATAACTATCGTGTTTTCATGTTCAATAATCATACTAACAACCAATACTTATGTCTCATTTATGTTCTAGGTACTGTGCTAAATGCTTTATATGCTGTCAGTCCATATTGTGCTGCTATAGCAGAATACCTGAGACCAGGTAATTTAGAAAGAACAAAAAATTTATTTTTCACAGTTCTGGAGGCCAAGTTCAAGAACAAGATGCCATCATCTTACGAGGGCCTTTTTGCTGCATTGTCACGTGAAAGGGCAAAGACAGGGCAAGAGGGGGCCAAACTCACCCTTGTATAAAGGCACTAATCCCACCCATGAGGATAGGGCCCTTACAGCCTAATCACCTCTTAAAGGCCCCACCTCCTCATACTGTTACAATGCCAATTAAATTTCAACATGCGTTTTGGAAAGGACAAACCTTCAAACCATAGCATGTGCTCTATTATTGTCCCCAACGTACTGGAAAGGAAGCTCCATGTGAGCAGGGACTTCTGTCCATTTTGTTCACTGCTGATTCCCCCAGGATCTAAGGGCAATACCCTGCTTTATTTAGACATTCAAATTCCAGTGGTTTGTCTCCAGAGCCTACACTGTTGACCACCATACTATGGGTCATGACAGATAAACTGGTGTTGTGCCCTTGGGAAGCTGTGGGGTGAGGGGACTCTAGCATCTGCCTCTATCATTTATCACCAGGGCGACCCTGACAAGTTATTTAACTGTTGGATCCTTCCACTTCCTCTCTAGAAAGTGGGCATAATACTAGCACTACCTCATAAACTGGTAAGGATTAATATCTATTGCAGCATAATGAACCGCCAAAAACAATGATTTGAATAACAACCACCCTTTATTTTTGCAAATTACAAATCTGCAATTTGAACAGGGCTCATCCAGGAAAGCTCCTTTCTGCTCCACACAGCGTTAGCCCGGCAGCCCAGCGGAGGGCAGGATGATCCCCACACAAGACAGCTCACTCTCACGGCAACAAGCTGGTGCAGGTTGTTGGCTGGGAGGGGCAGAGGTTCTTCCCGACGTAACCTGGGCCTCCTCACAGCACACTGGCTGAGATCTAATGGGATCACCCACATAGAGTACACTGGGCAGAAGCTCTCTCCCCTCCTTTCGACTTGGCTTTGGAAATCACATGGCATCATTTTTGCCATACCCTCGTAGTTGAAACAGTTACAAAAAGCCCACCCAGCTTCAAGGGGAAGAGACAGACTCTGCCTCTTGTTGAGGGAGTTGCAAAGTTCTGGAAGATGCTGAAAGGAAAAATATTGTTATGATCATTTTTGAAATATACAAGCTGCCACAACTTGTGCCCCTGAATCTGGTTTTTCTCAAAGGCAATTTGTACTTAACTGAGGAATGATTGGAATGTCCAGCTACTCTGTGATTAGGTAAAACTGCCCTATCTAATAGCATGGGATAGAGGGTACTGTTCACTTACCAGCCACAGTAACATGTGAAGGTTGATAGTGGGGTTTTCCCATGCCCCTTGGTAGATAGGTAGGGAATTCCCGGGCACTGGGCCATGGAAGCTAGAAGGAAACCAACCATGTGTCAAACTAAAAGAGTGGAGACATAACCAGAGAATGGACACAGATCAGCGATGGAAAAAGAAAACAAATATTTATTGAGTCCCCACTGATATAGGTACTTTGCTTAGGTTATAAAATCTTCCTACAACTTGTCCTCATCAGCTGACCTTTTAACTCACCAAAAGCCCTTTTTTATTTGTTTTTATTTATTTTTTTTTTTTTTTTGAGACAGAGTCTTGCTCTGTTGTCCAGGCTAGAGTACAGTGGCATCACCATAGCTCACTACAACCTCAAACTCCTGGGCTTAATCTATCCCTCTGCCTCAGACTCCCCAATAGCTGGGACTACAGGTACGTGCTACCCTACCATGCCTGGCTAATTTTTCTATTTTGGTAGAGATGAGGTCTCACTCTTATTCAGGCTGGTCTCAAACTCCTGCCCTCAAGCAGACTTCCCACCTCGGCCTCCCAAAATGCTAGGATTACAGATGTGAGACACTGCACCCAGCCCAAAAGCCCATATTTTTAAGTCATCATAAAGCTTGAAATTTTAACAATGTACCATCTCCATATTTAATCTTCACAGCAATCCTATTAGTACCATTATCCTAAGAGTATCCAATATACTATTTTACAACTGACTTCAGTTGTAAATGAGATGCAAACTTTCTCAGAGAAAGTGATTCTAGTACTGTATTCTCAGTACTCTGATTGGGCTGGCTCAGGTCACCTGCTGCCCATACCTGTGGCAACACCAGAGGAGTACAACATGCTGATTGGTCCAAGAAAATGGCAGCACGTAGTTTGGATCTTTTTATCACTTAAGTTTTTCCAAGAACTTTATAAAGAGGTTAAATAAAATGGATTTTACATAGCCTATCCTTTGTTTTTTTTCCTCCAAGAAATATCTATAACAAAGTATCTCTTCTCATCCATTTCTGTGAAATTCTGAAGCATCGGAAGGATGTTTTTTATAAAATGGTTCCATTTACAAGTAAGTCATTCTATAGCAAAGCCCTTGAGGATCATGATGCAGTGAGGTTTTAGTATAATAATCTCATGGATGCAATAATTTAGCCATTGCAGCCCATATCATGATATCCTTGATTTAATGAGAGTTTTGCTGCAAGGCATCCAATATCCATCCAGTGCACTTAAGAAAATCAGGTAAAACAGGTGTTTCCTCAATTAACAATTTATAGTGTTGGTGCACAAAACATAAGTGAACCAGAAGAGAAGATAATATTCCTAACAAAACATATCGTACTCTACATTTGTTTTCCCAAAGATCTTGAATGAATCATCTCACATGTACATTTTTAAAGTAATTAATTTAATAGATGCATTACAAAGAAAAATACAAAAAAAAACTATTATTTACAGCAACCTCACATTAACCAGCATGTGTTTAATCATAAAAATCTGTCAAGCAATGAAGTGTAAATTTTAACTTCTAAGTAATTAACATAATATGATTAACTGAAATTTTCAGTTGTATGAAAAATCTTTCTCAAATATTTAAAAATAGGTAGTATCCTTGTTTACAAATATTTTTAATCATGTTTCTTAAGTTAGCTCATTGGCAGTTTGTTTTTTTTAACTTTGGCAGAAGCAGAACTTCTCCCATATCATACAAAAAATTGAATTAGTAGGTCATATCCCACTTATAACTAATTGTTGATTTCCCTCAGAAACTAGCGCCTATTCTAATATACTATCCAAGATAATTCTCACAACGAAGTAAAATGACATTTGATTCCATTCCCAACTCTCTAATTTAAACAAGTCATATGAAAACCAGTCCCTCAGTTTTTTTTCTAAATATTACAACTTTTTAAAAAAAATCTTAAATTTACTTGGAGTCCTAAATAGTTTATCTGAACATTTCAAAATATCCTCAGAGAAGGTCTAGGGAAGAAAGACAAAACCCACAATGACAACAGCTGGGGGAAAAGATACAAGGCTAAGCATATTCTCACCCAGCCACGGTTTGCTCTGGTTTCCACGTACCCTGTCTGTTCACTCCGTGACTTTAGGACACCAAATTTGAAAACCAAATCAAAATGTTCCAGCTTTCATCATTTACACAGATCTATTAACTTCAAAGGGAGCTTTGTTTATGGTCAGGGTGACTAATTTATCTCCCAAACCAGGACACTTTTGCAGAATGAAAGGGGGTATTCTTAATAATTAAGGTTGCTCATTAGACATAAACTGGGATTGGCCTAGGCAAACTGGGACATAGGTCCACCCTACTTCTAGGCAATGATAACTTGGCCCAAGAAGAATGAAATTCAGGCCGGGAAGGGTGGCTCACGCCTATAATCCTAGCATTCTGGGAGACCGAGGCGGGAGAATCGCTCAAGGTCAGAAGTTTGAAACCAGCCTGAGCAAGAGTGAGACCCCATCTCTACTAAAAATAGAAAGAAACTAATTGGCCAACTAAAAAAAATATATAGAAAAAATTAGTCAGGGATGGTGATACATGCCTGTAGTCCCAGCTACTCGGGAGGCTGAAGCAGGAGGATCATTTGAGCCCAGGAGTTTGAGGTTGCTGTGAGCTAGGCTGATGCCACGGCACTCTAGCCAGGGCAACAGAGTGAGACTCTGTCTCAAAAAAGAAAGAAAGAAAGAAAGAAAGAAAGAAAGAAAGAAAGAAAGAAAGAAAGAAAGAAATCCAGTTGTTCATCGAAAACTTTGCAAAATTCTGCACTGAATTAACTTTTTTTGTTTTTACTTAAAAATTCTAAAATCTTATTGGCATAAAGTTCTAAACCTTGCACTTCCTTAGCTTCTTCACTAAGCTACTGTAGATTCTCTCCAGTTTCTTACGTACTTACCAGAGCCCTGATGAAGTAAATGATAAATAAGACCAAGTAGACACAAACTATACAGATAATCACAACCAAAGCATTTCTAACAGTACATTCTCACGTCATCTCCTAGAAACTTGGGAATTTAAGTGAGTCTTGGGTGCTTGGAATTTTACTGACATTTGCCTGAGCTGAATTCTCTTCCCTCGTACTGTTCAAAGCTGCCTACTTCTACCTTAGCACCTGTGGGTCTAAAGTTCCCTCATCTGTGAGGCTTATAGTGGGCCATGTACTTACACGAGAGTTCTCTGATGACTGGGTTGTTGTTGTTAAATTACATGAACCGCTCCAAAGGAATCAGATCTTGGGATAGCTCCAAAGGCAGGTTATTTTCCTTTCGCTCCCAGTTGAGTCAGAAAAATTTATTCATTTACTAGTCAGAAAATAAACTTGATGCATGTTCCTCAGGAGATCCATGTGCTGTACCTTTTTATGGCAAAATGCCACATGTACATCAGAAAGGAATACTCTGTCACGTGGTCCACAGCCACAGCTGTTTGGGCCACAATTCACTCAGAGCTTGTAAGGTAAGCAAGGCTGAGCCCAGAAACTACTGCAGAAAACAGGCCCAGAGGGAAGTTCTACTGTGTTCCAGGTGGTGTCTTTCCTTCTGGCTTCGCTGAGAGCCTTCACATATGTGGGGTGCTGGGCGCTGAGACTGTCTTTCCACACCAAGAGGTTGGGGACCATACATGTAGACACATTTTCCATGACATGTTTCATGACATTTCCTGCCTTTATGCTCCCAGACCACAATCCCTGGATCCCCTCCCACTGGCACTACTGGCTCATCCATGCCTTCTCCCAATTTTTCCTAATGGTTTTCGCTATGGAACACAGAATCCCTTTTCTGACTAAATGGGTGAAGAGACTGGCTTATTCTTTGCTCAGCCATGACCATTTTCACTGAAGAAATGGTTGGCTTTCTTCAGTGGGTGACAAGCCTTCTGTTGTTTAAAAACAAAAAACCCTCAGTAACTGCTTTAACAAAATGATAACTTTCCCCTCAGAATAAATGGTTATCAAAATTTAGGTTGGACTTGATATGCTTTTTTAAGTTTCAAAGGAGTTCTGAATATCTTATGTCCCCAATAACGTAAATGCTTTGAATCATTGACAATTCAGGAATTAGTTAAATGTTACTAAAGAAAAAAGTTGGCAATTAAAGTATTAGAGGAATTAAGATTTCATTCCTATTACTGGGGGGAAAAAATCACCATTATTTGAAGCTTACCAAAAAAAAGGTTTTTATGGGCATATTTTAGCCTACCATGCTATAATCAAGCATTTTTATGGATCCCATTTATATTAATAAGGCAGTAAAGGAGGAAGCTTCAAATAAAAAAAAAAAAAAAAACCCTAAGTCTCAGAAGCCTTAGAGCCAATGACAAGACAAAAGAGGAGCCAGTGTCTTCTGATTTTGCCAGCTAGACTGGAATTCATACTGCTTCCAAATTCTGTTTACTTTTTCTTCGGTCAATGTGGGAACATTCTGACCAGTCTTGAAAAGTAGGACTTGATGGCCCATCATGTGAAAAGCTATTAACATATCCACAGTTGGCCCTGAAATATGCTTTCAAGAATTTAGAAGATTTGCCAACCTCTATGTGAATTTTTCTTCAGAAAAGTGCACTTTTATTAACACCCTCCTCCCCACTGTGGATAAAATTGGTCACAATATTCTCATGGGGAAAAAAAAAAAAAGAGCTTTCTGAAGAGCCTCTGTAGATAGAGAAATGGAGTTTCTGGCCAAGAATAAAAATGGAAATGTCTGAAATGTTTAGAGCTTCTGATTAAACCTTCAATGGTATATTTCTTTTAGACAAAGCATTTGTCATAAGTAGCTTGTCTGCTTGAGTATGATTTATGTGGCTGAACTGAAGTTGGCTGAATAATTTATGCTATTTATTGTTCTGGAAAGTTTCTTTTCTTAATAAATAAATAAATAATGCTGTGCTAAGAGAAAGGAGAAAGAGGGGAAATGTCAGTAGCGTGAGGAGGGAAAAAAGTTATTTTTTCCATGTTGGAAGCTAATAAAGTGTGTCTAAGAGGAATGGTCTCCACACAGAAGGGCAGGACTCTAATAGGTGAATATTGTCAGCATTTTCAATGAAACCAATTGGCTAAGAGACGCTGTCAAATAGGTGTGAAATGAGCTAAAATTACTAGCGATACACTTTCTTTTAAGGTACTTTGCTTTGTTCCTTACAGTGCCTTACAGCAAAAAATTTAATTTAAATACTGAAAATGGAATGCAGCTATATTGATTTAAATTCACTAAGCAAGTATTGGAATCTATTTCCTGTTTCCCGCATAAGTGCAGGGTGTGTGTGAGTCTATGTATGTGCGATGCTGTCAGCTTTTCTACTATTTATGAGTGAGTCACATTTTATTAGAACCTACCACAATGTATATTAGCATAAAACACATAACTTGAATTGTCAGTTTATAAAATTTTCAGAATGTATGATTATAGTTCTGCTCTTACTCTAGATTTTTACGTAGTTCCAATGATTTAGCCTACCTGCTGAAACACTGAGCTCGTATTAGACCTTGGCTGTTTTTTGTTGGTGTGGTTTTTTTTTTGTTTGTTTGGTTGGTTGGTTGGTTGGGTTTTTGTTGTTCTTGTTGTCGTTACCATTTTATCACATAAATTTTATTCCTGGAACCTATGCCAAAGACAGAGTTATAGACAAAAGAATGGATGGATGAGTGCGCAGAAATACGTGTGGCTCAATTCAGCTGAAACTGTTTTATAGATAACTCACTGTAAGCTATGACTAAAAATATTTGAAATGTTTACAGGCTGCATAATATATATGTTTGACATATTAAAGGAGACTTCTATCAGCTGCTCAGTAACCATTCCAGAAAAACGCCTTAAAAGAACTCAAGCAAAATCACAGCCCCTCATCTGCAGTGCTGTTTCTAATTTGAAGGCAAATTCATCTCTGACACACAGCAGATTCTGTGCAGGTGGAAGCAAGCCCCTCTCTGCTCCTCTCTCTGCCAGTCAAATTATGTCATCAGTGAAGGATCACTGGTTTTTAATGATACGGTGGCCTCCATACTGAGAAGCAGTCCTAGCAGAGCAGTATGCATAGCCAATAAAATGGCTGTCACCAAATTACAATTGACACTTAACATCACTAAATCTGCAGTGTAATTCCTTGTGACAGTTGTGTAGGTATATTAGAAGAAAATAATTTACTTCAAACCCAGCATGTTAGACACATTTTCCTGAACGTAATTCATGTCACATTTACAGTAGCCAAAGCAAGCAGTCTCGAGGCAACCTTAATCCGGGAAGAGATCATAGATACTAACATGTTCATTGAAGTATGATTATTTATGCATGCAATAAACAAAGCTAGAGCAGTTGTTCATTGTAGGTTTTAATTGTTATTGGAGGTTTTAATTGTTATTGAGTTTTAAATGAATATTAGCCTCTTTTGCTGTAGGGAATAAGGAAAACTATTTTTTTTAAAAAAAAAAAAGCCACATTTTACATGGAAAACAGGCATCAGCGAAAAAGTCTTCTTTTTTGTCCAGATGAAATGGACATTCATGTGGCCCTCACCCCCTACCATAGCTCTATATTATATTTGGACTTGAAATTCTGTGCCAATTACCAGGTGACAAATGTATACACATCCAACTTCCAAAATGCAAGTAAACTAAAAAAAGAAAAGCCATCACCAGTACTTCTCTTCTCTCAGAGTAATAACACTGGGGAAGAAAGGTTTGGGAAGCAGACACGGTTTCTTCTGGAATACTATTCTGATACATTCATCTGGAGCGGATCTGCAGAAAGACCCTTCCCTGGCCTTATAAGCATATATAAATATGTGACAGAGTTAAAGGTCTCCGCTCTTCAGAATGAAGTGGTTTGAATGTCTGGCGAAATGGGACTGCAAAAAATTCATTCCAACTTTGTCTCTAGGCAATTCACCTTTGGCCCAGTGATGATATGAGTCTTTCTGCTGATGGGGGAGATATAATAAGTCAGTTCAGGCAGTCTTTAGAAGGCAGGGGCCTATTTGTTAGCAGAATGAGGCAGGTGTACTCTTCTATGGGAGATTAGCTCATCCCAGCATGATAATTACCTCACAGGAAGCCCTCAAGGTTACACATCAAATACCGGGCTGCAGATCCAGTCCTGGAAATGGGCATGCCTCTATGGTTAAGTAGTCTTAATTTAGAAATTCCAAATTTAAAAACACACATCAGTGAGTGATAATTTCCCTGTCCTTTCATTAAGACATTAACACGTCTCCAGCAAGTGCAGAGCTGGCTGAAGAACGCTAGCCTAGATTGCAGCTCAGCTGTGAGACCAGAGAATTAACCTCTGTCCACATATCTTAGTTGATTTTTCTATCCAAGTGGAGAACTACAAACAAGAAGAGAACCCACTTTCGGCTGGCTAAAGTCCTTTTGGCTGTGTGTGCCATTTGCTTAAGCCTGCCTTTTGGAAAATAATTTTGAATGAGTTGTATATTTTCCAAAACAGAATCACAGCATTTCAGCCTTGTCGCCAAAGAGCAGAAGGTGGAAATGGCAGTTTGGGTGAGTTGGGTTTTTCATATAATGTTTAAGAACACAGATTGCTCTTCCTGCACCATCGTGACATGGGGATAGCCAGTCTAACAGTGTCTCGGGCTGCTGAATGCTTTCACCATGCTAAACAAAGCGATGTCACTGCCGCAAGCCATGGGCAAAAGCTAGAACCTCTTTGGTTTTCTAGGTCAGTGAGGATGACCTGCAGAATTCTTCAGTGTCACTGGTCCCCGGAGCACACTTCTGACAGCACAAGGCTGGGGAGGTGGTGTCGGTCTGACTGCATGACCACAGCTGCCAGAGTTTATCATGTGGAGGCCACTTGTGGGGGTGCACCAAGAAAAGTGGCAAAAATAGAAGGGAGAGACTGAGAAGGGGTAATATGATTAGGAGTCATGGAGATTCGCCAGCTTTTCAGTTAGAGGTATATTAAGCAAGGACAATTCAAAGGATTTCTAAAGCGGAGGCACAGACATATCCGACCTTTATTAGAAATGAATATTTGGGGCAGGCATTCTTAAGGACACATAATAGGAAAGCATTTTGTACACAAACATCAGGACATTTTGTAAACATAAATATTAATAAAATAATCCTGGAATAGATCAGGAGTAAAAGATATTTTTTATTGTTAATAAATATTTGAGTTTTGTATGTAGTGTGTTTCCATAGAAAATCTCTATCAATTTTATACTCTGAAATGGCATTAATTTGAGTATTCACTGAGACCAAAAGAAATCTTGGTGCTTTCATATTGTTTAAGGTCTATTCAGGGTCAAGGACAGTATGACAACCTCTGCAACAGTGTGTCTCATGGAGTGAATGTGGTCCACCTGCATGGTGGACCCTTGTGAAAATCACCCCCTCTCCTAAGACCCAGGTTAGTGTAGGACATCCTGCCAGAACAGTTAGGATTTTCTAGAGCCTCAATTCAGAGGTCCCCATCCCTTTGTTATAAGGATCTCTGCACCGGCCCCACCACGGTGGGTGTCTCGCAATATCCAGAATAAGAAAAGAAATTAAATAAATGAAACAACTCTTCTGTAGGAGAAGCCATCCACAGAAATTGCCCAAAAACCATTCACTCACTGATGATGTCAGAAAGCAGCATGAAATCCCAGACATACTTATCAAAAAGTAACTTAATCTCTATTTTGAAAACATGCAATCATGTTATTCTTATATGGACTTAACACAGAAAAATATCCTCTCACAAAAGAGGTGCTTAACTTAGGGCAGGTGGCATCTAATCTCTCAGTGTTCAGATACTTCCAAACCAGGTCATAGAACACCCAGGTACCAGAACAAGTCTGATTTGTCACAGAGCATATGGCCTTTTTATTAGGAACAGCTGATTGCAAGAAATTACTTTCCAAAATACAAAATTTAGAATAATTCTATTAAAAGAAACTTTTAAGATTTCTTTTAGAAATAGTCTCTGATTTAAAGAATGGTTTAAAGAATGCTTCCCAATAGAGGGAAGAGAACTGAATGTATACACATGCATACACACACACACACACACACACTCTTTCAAAATCTCTCTCTCACACACAAATACATACAAATACACCCTCCACCATTTCATTGTTCAGTCAACCTATCCTCAACCCCACCCTTACTCTTAGAAAATATAGTTCTATTCCCAAGGCCTTGTTAAGACTCTTCGATCACACTAACACCCAGTCTCAATTTTTAAAATGAACACGTCTTTCTGAAATTCCATGTTGAATATCAAACAAGGGCCATTTTAATGTTTTCAAGGCCAGAGCAATATCATGGATAAGTCTGAAAAGGGTGAAAGTCAAATCATGAACTGTGTATGGCTTTGGTAACCAAATAATTTCAGTGATTAAGACAGAGAAATACGCCCTGGAATCACATTTATACGATAACGAAGGAGCACCACTTATTTGAGGGGTTCTTTTCCATTGACATAAGATATCAGAAAAAGAAAAGAGAAAATGCCTATTATAAAAACAATTCTTTATTAGCTCCTCTACACTGAAGAATAATTTTTCAAATGAAAAATATAGGGAAATTCCAATTCCACGTGAAAATTCTACTCTGTATTTTGTGAGGTCACCATTTATATTATAAACTAAATCTTAATTTATAACCACTGATAGAAACATATGACATTAATTGATATTTTTAATACATTATATTTCTTTTCCAAGAGTGAGATGTAGGGAGAATTATTTTCTCTGTATGTCTAGATATTTTAAATGTATAATATGACCATATAAACTGGATAAATTATCCCCTTTGTTTCCAAAGCACTTTTGTGTCAGCAAAAGAGGCAGCATTTCTTTATTATCCACATTCTCCTATTTAAATCCCATGTCACACATTATACAATTTTTGTTCAAACAAGTTACAGAATGAAAAGATCTACATTTGTGGCATTGTCACATTCAATTTTACTGAAAAATACAACATGATACTATGATATTTAAAACTCATTTAGTTTTTTAAAGAGAGCAAAGAACACATTTTTTAAAGAAATTCAATGTTTATTCTTGATATAAGCATACAAATGCATTTTTGAATAGTTAAACATACTCAAACAGAATATTAGATTTGTCCAAGTCACTCAAGTTAAAAGGTTCTAGATTTTGTCAGAAATTAACTTTATATGATTATAAATAAGCATGTTTGAAGAAGTTTACATCATTTTTATGTAAGCTTTCAATATTAAAGTTCCGGGTGTCTATTGTTATATAGCAAACTATCCCTAAAACTTTTTAACTTATCATTTTATTATTTTTCATGATTTTGTGGGTTAAAAATTACAGCATGTCACATGTTGGGCAAATCTTCTCCTTCAGGTCTCAACTGGAACCACGTGGTGATATTCACCTTGAGGGTACCCTGGGGGGATTCCTCACTTACATACTTGCAGCCAGGGCTAGGATAGCTGAAACAGCTGGGGTGGCCAAAGTTGGTCTCCCTCCTTGCTGCTTCTCCACGTGGCTAGCTTGGGCTTCCTCACAGCAAGGTGGTCTGAAGGTCACCATATTTCTTGTATAGTAGAACAGGGCTCCAAAAGTGAGTATTCCAAGAGGCAGGAAGTAGACCCTTCTAATCTTTTAAGGCCTAGACCCAGAAACTGGCACTGGCCTCATTTTCACACGTTCTGATGGTCAGAGCAGTCACAGAACTCACCCATATTCAAGATAAAGGAACACAGACCCACCTTTGAACAGGAAACATATCAAAGATTTTGTGGCCATCTTCAATCCATTACAACAAATGTTTCATTTTGGAATTGTGTTGCTAATCAATTTTTCTACAAAGAGCATACACTGCACCCCATTTCCTTATTGAGAACCACTAATTTTCAGGACCACTTTTAGTGTTCCCAGTAAGATAGAGAATAACTAAAAAAGAAAATGGTAGAAAATCCTAAATATAGAAAGAAATTTTAAGTCACATGGAATATATAACCTACTATGCTCAATTTAGGAGTAAGTCAAACAGTAAAAGCTAAGGCTGAATTCAGGGATTTTTGTTGTTGTTTTATTTGATTTGATTGTTTTAAATTGGATTAGGAAGAAATGGTTTAGACTTTAGATGTATAGAAAGGTAAATTAAGACATTAAACCCTGGGAGGATAGCTATTATACTGAAACTTTGGCCTCAAAAAGTTTATGTGTCTTACCAAAACCTCAATTTAATTTTGAAAATGGTTTTGTAGCATAATTTAATAAGCTTCAATCAACAAGACTGATTCCATAAACCATACCCAGCTATCAACTTAATTATTCCACAATAACTCAGATAGTCCCCCAAATTAATCAAAGCCAGGTATGCCCATTTGAAAAGAATCCTAAATAATAAGAATACAGTTTTCTCTCCCATTACAGAATAGGTATGGAGTTGTCAGGTTGGTTGTTAGGATAATAGCTATAAATTCAATTCCATTTTGCCATTTACTCCCAAGATAAATCAGAAAAGAAGAATCATTTGAACAAATACAAAAACTTTTGCTTATTCCTCCCTACCTTTTCACATTTAGGATGCTTTCCATTTCCCTACAATCCTTACTTACTGATCTACTATTCAATCTTTAAAATCCCAATCAGAATTTTGGGTAGGGCTTAGGATGTAAAAGGTGCAAGAAAAATTACACCTAATCCAACAATGAGAAAAAGCCAAATAGGCTCCATCTCACCAGAAAACTAGAGTGGGAGGTCAAACAAGTTAACTGCCTTCCAAAAGGTGACAAGCCCCTCTGAGGATAAACAGGACACATGAACTGTTTTGACTTTGGCAGAACATGAGAGAAAGAAGTGGCAAACATAAAAGTGGATAAGAAGAAAGCTAAAATCTTAACAAATATTTAAAGGCCTAATATGGGCCTGAAAACATGAAAGTTTCAAATCCCTGGGAGCTCTAGATAGAAGAGAAAACTCACTTGGAAGTTTTCCTTTCTCTCTTTTTTTTTCTTTTTTTTCCATATCAGTTGCTTATGACAAAAACTGGGAACAAAACAGGAGACCTGGAGACACAAAACCCCACCAACTTCTCTTATAAAAAGCAAAAGCATTATGAACCTAGAGGAGGGATAAAGAAACCCTCCCCTTTTTCAGGGCCCAGGAAAAAGCCCACTGTCTGCCTCTATCAAAGGTGTCCAAAATGCCCTTGTTCCAGCTGTTGGCAAAAAAAAAAAAAAAAAAAAGCAAAAGTTGTCTGTCTGCCCCTAAGGGAGACACAAGAGACTCCCCCTACGAATGCCACGACCACAAATCCTGAACCAAGTAACAAGCCCACTAGGGACCACTAGAGGAAGGACACCATCCTTGCCTCTGGCTCCAGCCAAAAGCACACTACCACTGAAGGAGGAGTAGAAGCAAAAGCCATGGGTCCTTGAGGGAGAGACAGAAATTCCTCTCAGGCTGAGATTTCTGTACTCAGACAAAGGTGACATATGTGACATATGGTATTACTGGAGAGGGGCAGCAAACTCTCTTTTTCAAGCCCTCCACTTGATACAAGGCAGAGTGAGAAGCCCCACCCTGAGATAAGAATGAGGATGGACCAGGAGAACCAAGAACTCCTCATCCCCACTGCAAACTGAGCTCATTAAACTGGAATTACCTCTTTTAAGACCCTATCTCCAAATACAGAAACAGTCACATTCTGTGGTATGAGGGATTAGAACTTCAACATACAAATTCTGAGGGAATAGAATCCAGAACATAGCAGGCAGCATACAAAAAATTAATTTAATTGTAGGAAGAGGCCAGCAGCTGGGACCCAACCATAAAACCTAGGTGGTTATTAAGCTCAAATACAGCCCTAGGAAGGTCTAAAGAGGACCAAAGCAGAAAGTCAGTCTTACAAAACAGCAGGTATTTAAACAAAAACAAAAGAAAGCAATAAAAAATTTAATTATAAAAGTTATATATTGTATAATGTATTGTATAATGTGTTATATCTCAAACAAAAATATAAATAATCCAAGTGTTTTATTTATATTATTTATATAGAGTTACTTTAATATATGTTACCTTATATTACTTTCATAAGACCCGCTATAGGGAAGATTTCATTAATCCCTTTTGAGTATGAGGCCATAAGAAAGTAAGAACTTTATTCAAAGTCATACTGGTGACAAAGTCAGAGTGTCCTACAGATCTTGCCATGACACTGCCTCCCTGCTTTAGAAAGAAAAAAAATATAAACATTGAAAATCTTGCTTTGATGAATTTTAAAAGTGATAAACAGCTTGCCTTGATTTTTACCTGTGTGATTTTTTTCTCTTCTGCCTAGCACTATTTAGCATCAGTCATCCTGATGAAACTAACCCATTGCAAATGGCTGTAACCAACCCACCATAATTGTGTAGTGTCCATCCATCCATTTATAGATAAGACAATGTTATTCAGAATATGAGCAGATTTCCTCACAGATTACAGAAGACGTCACTAGCCATGGTATCTCCATCTACAGATACATCCCCCCAAAATATTAGGAAGCCAGAAGACTTTTCTTCCCCAATTACTAGGAATGACCTCTTCATTTGCAGCCATAACCATTTTGTGAAGCTTGTTCCTTTGCCTACAATTTGCTTGTCAATATGCTTTAGCTTGGTGCCATGGTTTCCTATCAGTTCTGCAATTCTCCTTAATGCCGCTATTCAATATTTCTTGACATTTTCTGTAGTCACTTTGCTTTCAGTACAAGCCAAATACCACCCTCACAGAATCGGTGTGGAGATTAAATGAAATAATAGACCAGAAAGCACTCTATTTCTTAAAAAGTGTAACACTGACTGTCATAGATATGGGAGTCACACTGACGGTTAACAAACGGCTCACAATTCTGTGGCAGAAACGCACGTTACACAAATGTCAACCTCGGCACAATTTAACTAGGAGGGAAACATTCACTCCCATAATGGAAGAGGCATTTGGAAGACAAAATGCCCGTGATTGGCATTTCTGGTCAGGGTAGAGGCAAGAAGATACAAAGAACAGTGAACAGTGTGGTAACCAGGGCTCAGGGTGTGTTAGGGGGAGAAGTCTGACGGAAACCTAGACTGGGAAAAGAGCTTGGGACCACAGCCATGGGCACTTCTAATGCCCAGCTGAGGAATATTGGCATCACATGAATAGGCAGTGGAGATCCAAAACAGAATTTCGCATAAGAGTGAATATAGGACCAAAGTCAATCCACTCCCAGAGAACTCTGAAAAACAGGTTCTGTTAGTCATTACTGCTGAGGAAGGAAGGAAGGAAGGGGGTTAGAATCCCAAATCCCCTGAATCCTGAATCCCATAACGCCACCTAATGTTGAACTAGATTCAGGAATAGAAAACATTCCAAATCAATGTCCTCCTATTGCGTTTTGGTCCCAAATCCCAGTCTGGCCTCCCATTCTGATAAACTAGATTTGGCCATATATAAATGGAGAGGATTCCTTTCATTCCTTAACAAAAGGCCTATAGACAGACACAGCTGTGGGCTACATAATCACCTTCTCCTGGGCCCCTCGCCAGATCTCCAACCTCTCGGTGTGATTCCTCTGTACGAAAGAAGAGGAATAAAAATGGGAGAGTGCTTTACCCAAGAGCTAGCGAAGAGCCTACCCCAACTAAGAATTTACGCTATGTGTTGCCCTGTGTCCAACAGGCTTTCTCAGGGCAAAAGCACCCTCTGGATGGCTATGGTATTACACATTACACCAACCAGAAGAAAGGGAGAACACCAAAAAATGTGGTACCCTTGGGTCCAGTCCCCTAGAGTAAGGTCCTCTTTTTTTACTGAATCCTGAGTCATGAATACCTTTCCTAGGATTACTTAATCTATTGAACATTTTTAGGGATATTTTAAATAATTTTTGCATGCTTTATCATAAAAAAATGATATATTTTCATTTTAGATTAGTAAATTATTAGTGTGTTTTATAGCTCATTTCAATGGACTATTTAAAGATTTATTTTATATAAAGAATTTTTTATCATTTCACATTTAACAAGAAATTCATGTTATTCAATTAACTTCAATTTGTGGAACAAAAAGCATGATTTTCTTGAGTAACACAATTTAAAAGTAACATGTTTTTGTTTGAATATATTAAAATGTAGACAGAAATCAAACTACACTATAGGCTGTTGTAAATGAAAAGTCAATGGAAAGCTGTATTTTCTCTTATTAACATTAGTTTTATAAATAGAGTACTAGACTAATTTTGGTTCCTGTACAGGAATTTGATGAGATGAATACAACACATGCAATTGCCAAAGAGTGTCTTGAGGAAAATTTGTAGAATTGTTATCTTTCCTATGCTCCTCCTTCAACTTGTGTTTCAGTATCCCTAAATTGTGCATTTCTTGTCCTTAAACAACAGTCCATTATAAATGGTATGAATTAAACAATCTATGCTTAAGAAAAACATTTTAAAGGAGATAATGTTTAACCTCTACAGTAGTTAGCAATTTCGACCTGAAATAAACCACCCAAGTAATGGAGGCCTGAGAACACTCATAGATAATATGAATGTTCTACTACACAGCACATGCTAAGTCCATTAAATTAAATTAGAGATGCCATTATCACCTAGAACATTGGTTCCCAAGGTGTGTTCCCAGGACCAGCCACATCAGCAGCCCCTATGAGCTTGCTAGAAATGCAAATTCCCAGGCTCCATCACAGACCCACTGAATGAGGGAGTCTGGGGTGAGGCCCAGCAATTCGTGTTCTAATGAGCCTTCAGATGACCCAGGAGCATGCTGAAGTTTAAGAATATTGACCTTGAACAAGCGGATATGCCACACACCCCTTCATGAGGCATCCTTTTAGGGAAATTTGCCTTGAAGCAATTAAAAGAGCAAACCACTCAAGGAGTTCTAAGTGATTCCTGGGGAAGGCAGACAGCCCAGAGACACCCAGGAAAAAGAAACCATCGGATTCGGTTTACATTATTAGTGTGGCAGCAGTATCCTGGGGGTGGCAATGCTTTCTTCAAAAATAAAAAAATAAAAAATTGAGAGAAAGTCTGGTTCAGTCTCCCATTTGTGGCATGTTTTTAAAGAGAATCTCAGCTTTGGAGTCTGACAGGTGAATTGAAATGCTGCCCTTGTGCTTACTGGCCTCGTGACGTGCTGTAGGAAGGTAACTGAACAACTCCTCACCCGTACAGCAGAGATAATAAATCTGTCCTCATGGGATTGTTATGGGATTTTATGACATAGCATATGTATAGGTAAGCCTAGCACAGGAGCATTTAGTTACTTAAACAGTAGGGTGATAGGATAATTAGCCAAAAAATTATTTTGGTTTAATTCTTCATTTATTTTGCCCTCCCCTTTCCCACTTCTTTTTAGCAGGGGGCCAGGTTGTATGCTCTTTTGGCTCTGGAATGGTTTGCAACAGAGCAAGAAGCAAAAGCTTTGGAAGACAATAGCTCCTAAGCTTGAACGTATTGAAGAGAGGGAAGTGGCTTTTGAGGAGGATGGAAAGGGGGAGATTTCCAATGTACTGAAAGGTGGTCAGAGCCCCCCGGCCACTGTGAGGAACGGGACCCATGCACTGTTCCCTGGTAGTGTTAGCAAAACCCATGCACTGTTCCCTGGTAGTGTTGGCAAGAACCAAGTTGATCAGGAAACAAGGGCTCAGTGTGGCTTGTGAGACGGGACTGCAAACACAGGGACTTGGGCTTGGCAGAGGTTCCTGGCACAGAAGCAAAGCAACAAAACCTTGTGACCAGAAATGAACATCCAGACTGAAAGCACTGGTGTCTTATAGGTAATCATCTTAGTGGCAGGTGATGGGCAGGGGGTCCACAGTGCATTGATGTTCGTCCCTGAGGCCTTTGCACAATGCAGGGGAGAGAGCCCTAAATCTGGAACTGATCTTCTGTCAGGCCCACAAGATGACTTGGGGATGGGTCATAGTTGGCTCAAAGAAATAAAGAAATGCGATATTTCTTGCACATCTGAGTTTGTGGACTGATAATCATACCCTCTGCTATGGTCTTTATAAACAGCCATTTTACCTTCAGAATTACACAGATAGATTCTTTTTAGTTACTAAAAGCAAAGACCTTTCCATATATAGGAGAAGAGAGGATGTCAGCTTTCCTTTTTCATCTTTGGGAAGGAAAGAGAAGTGTGGGCCTAGACTGAAAAATCTACCAATAACTCACATGGGTGAGTTTTAGCAAATGCAAACTAGTGACTTTTAAAATCTCATTTGAGTCTACACTTGTAAAACAAGATTCTGGAGCTTAAGATCTTTCTTATAATTAAAACTATTTCTATTTTCTTATAAAATTCTTTATATACAAAAAATATCTCACTGAGCTAGATTCTCTCATGAATATACAAATGTGACTGCAAAGACCAAAAAGAAATTGGGAGGCCCTTCTATATGAGAGGCTCAGACCAACCAGGCTGAGGTAAGAAACATGCTAAACTGCAACAATGTCAGAAGCAATCTCATAACTTCTCAGAGCACGTGAATGATAAATTGCAATGTCCATAGTACTGTGACACAGAGCAAGTTAAAATATCCCAACATAACAAGGGGATACAATGTGACATCAATGGTGTGATGACCGATGACCTTCTAAGCATGACAAAGCTCTAGAAAAATAGGTTATGTGAACATATCGGCCATTTGAAGTCCTTTCCTCAGGAATTGCCAAACTGCTTCAGATCTAAAATTATGATTCAGGAAAGTACAGTTTGGTACTAGCAAAATATAATTAAGCAAACCAACCAATTCAATATAATTTGTTACTATTGCATCCACAATTTGAGATATGTTTCTGAGGCAATTCCACTGTGACACTGCATTTATACACATTTTGAAATTGGTGGTGGTGACTAGAAGAATGACTATCAATTGGGTCAACTCTCCGTTCTTAATCTCTGTGGCAAAGCAAAATACCCTCTGTATATAAGAAGAGTAACCTCTACCCTCCTGTAAGAGAGAAACTAATTCTCTAACCCCAAAAATCTGTGGAAGTTTTCCTCCTGAGAGTTTGACAGCCCCACTTCCAACCCAATAGGTTAAGGCACAGAAAATAGCAGGATTACTATGATTAGTATTTATTGTATCCCAGAGGTTTGTTAGCTATCATTCAAGGGTCAATGAAAGTGGTACAAATAAGGAAAAAAGGATGAAAACATAAAAGGTTCAAAAGAAACACCACAGGTTGTTGGTTAAGAGGATGGGACTCAGGGAGCCACCTGTCTGTGTGGGTTCAAATCCCGCTCCAACCTTCCTAGCTGTACAACCCTAAACCTGTTGTTTAGCCCTCCATGCATTAGTTTCCTTATCAGTAAAAAACCATAATATATCACCTACTTCATAGGAGGTAGTGAGGATAAAGTGAATTAATATTTGTAAAGTGCTAGGACAGTATCTGCCCCGAGTAAGTAAATGATTGATAAATGAACGACATTATCCCAGAGATGCAAGGATGGTTCAACATACGCAAGTCTATAAATGCAAT
>VBSM01002608.1:35069329-35198386 GCA_008086735.1 Cheirogaleus medius
ACCAGATCCGCTAGCTATAGATTTCCAAGACTAGACCTTATAAAATATGATGTAGCATAAAGGAGATAAGATGTTAAGAATAAATGCTTTTCTTAAGAAGAGTTTGCCATGACATTTAAGAAATTCTGTGATTACTTTTTTATCCAAGAAAAGATTATTATATTTCACTCGAGCTTTAAAAATTCAAATTAAACTGCTAGGCTTTTTAAATAGAGTTTATTGTCATCTTCTTTAGTTCCTCAATTTAATATTTTCCCCCATTCCCACTTTTGGCCAATCCAGTCCTTCATTTGCACTTTGGACAAGGACTCTGTGTGATAGAGAGAGTACCCCGAGTGTTTGTTTGGTCTTTGACCTCCACTTCCAGATAGTTTTATGTAGAAAGTCCCAAAGAAGGTCTTTGCCTTCTTCAGTTCTTTTTTTTTTTTTACCTTGAAGTGTAAAGGTTCACAGCCAGGGCCTGGCTCTTATTACAGGTTTTAAGATGAAGTCTATACAGTGAAAAGAACTCTGTTTTTATTTCTTTGGAATTATTGGCTTTCAAGCCTTTGAATTCCCTGCAGATAATTACTGTTTTGGCCTATGATTCCTCTGATATTTGATGCCTTTGAGTGGAATAAATTACCTATCTAACAAAGAGGGTTAATTGGTAGTTGTGAGCCAATGTATGTGCTCCTTGTATTATATCTTAGGTGCCCCTGCAAGGTCTGACCATCTGAAACATCTTATTGTTTTAAACCATCTCCTACAATACAATTTGTGGTTTGGTTTGGATTCTTGACTACTGGAAACTAAAAGAAATGGGGAAGAATTCTGGTAGCTTTGTGTATTGTTGATGTTGAAGTTGCTTCTATTTTTGTGACATTTGTACCCCCTCAAGGTAACTGCATTTCTTGCTAATCTTCTGAGTAAGAATCTTCTTATTCTAACATACCTATGCCCAGATCAAATCTCATAATACCAGAATTCAAACTTAGAGGTGAAGTTTCCATAAAGTTAACTCTATTAGCACTCAGTCTCCATTAGCTATTTCAGGAATTCTTCTTGTGGAAACTATAGGTTTTTTGTGTGTATTTGTCTTATTAAATCCATGAAACTAAAATCCCTTCAACAAAATAAAACATTAGCACCAACTTTCACAGTAAATTATTTTGTATGAATGAAAGCTTTTTAAGAGTGTAACTCTCGGCAAAATTACCCAAAAGTAGTTTAGTAAATGCCATGAAACATAACATGTGCGTATCAAAAATGCATCCTGTATGCTGCAGGAAAATTGTAGTACTGAAGCAATTTTCTAATATTTACATATTTATAACAAGCGCCTGTCATGGGAAGGCTAAGCTCACCTGCAATACTTTCAAGTTACGTAACATGAAGAATGTTTCATGCTTGGGTGTTCTAATAACCATGATATTATTTTAACAATTACGCTATTTAATACCTTGGATTAGTTCCTCTGATAGTGCTATTAGCTGTCACTATACTCGATAATAGGTGACTTCATCTTTGTTATGACATGATCTTTCCTACTGTTTGTTGACCTTTCAATACAAGAGGGAGGGGACGCTCCCAGCCCCCCAAACCTTTAAGCAGCTACTGTAAAGCTGTGGTTTAACGCTCAGCTGGAATGTTTAGAAACCCTTGGTGCTAAATACCTCAGTGGACTGCTTAAACACCAACAACAGCCTTATGGGGCCTTACCCGACCTTAAACACATCTTTTTTTGTTGAGAATATTGCATTCTGCCACAATTCTGTGGGCTAACCCTGGGCTCACATTAAATATACCAGCCTCATTGAAGCTTACTGAATTGAGTTGAGTTGTTCTTTGTTTTATTCTCTTACTGCGTCACCCCCAACTGGGACTGGGCAGCCTTTCTTCCAGTGGAGCGTGCTTTAAAGTAACCCAAAGAAGAGAGGGAGGGGGGAGGGGGGAGAAAAACCAAAAGGTGCAGCTAAGGCCCATAATTAGTCTTGATCCTCCAAGTCTAAAATATTTTAACGCCAGGTTTCTGATTGCAGTATGGGCAAAGTGGATTTGGGAATGCAGAAAAGTAATTAGGTCTGTGCATTGAAGTGTGGAGAGCATTTAAAAGTGAATGGGTGGTTACTACATTCTTGGCAGGCTGTTTTTTATCTTTTCATGCTCTGCTGTTGTTAGAGATGATGGGTTTATTGCAGTTTTTGCACTCTGGAGGTGGCTGTGTTTTTTTTTTAACCTAGCCTTTTGCTCTCCATCTCAAAAATGAATCCTCATGGTGTGAGGAAGAATGAGGGAAAATTTCAAAAAATAAAAACAAGGCACATTGACTAAATATTATGCAGTGAAGCAGAATAAATTGGGAATAAACCTCCATGCCACAACAGGTCACTTATAAAGATTCTGGGTTTAATTAATGACTCACTGAGCACAGGACTAACTGGAGACAATGGTCACCCCAAGGAGAAGGAAAACAAAACATATTATTCTCTAACCATGTTCACAGAGCCATCCAAACTATCTGAGGGGAAAGCTGACATCATTATGTCGCTTCTGGGTCCTGATATAGAAGACACAAGCTATAAATGTCTGAGTTGTCAAAAATGCATGTTTTTGATTACTTCAGTCTATAGAATTGCTGCAATTTGCTTAGATCACATGTCCCTTCAGCCTAGACATTCGTGTCTGCCAGTCAAGTTTATCATCAGAGCTGGCTTGAAAGTCACAGAAAATGTATGTATTAAAAAAAAATTGCGGAGGGCTTGGGGGAAGCTGAGATAAGAATTGATAGAACTTAAATAGGCTCCTTTTAATGTCCACAAAAGTTTCTCACAAAAAGATTAGGCTTGTTTCTTTAGCAATACAGATCTTTATAAGAAAAAATCGCATGAGGTAACTTGGTCTTTCCAAAAACGTTTAGTGAGATCTACAGAATTTGGAAAGGTAAACTCCGAACTCGCTAATGGAGAATCAAATGAAAAAAACAAAAGGCGGAGTTTGGGAAGTTTTGTAGCAGTTACTGTTTGGGCGTTTAGAGTTTTTCTGTTTGTTTGGTTTTTGTTTTATTTAAAAAATGTGCCTTGGAAAGGCCATTTCAAAGATGACTAGACTAAAACATTTATGCCCTGACACTACTTCGGCACACTTGAAGTTTACACAAATGAATGTCCTACTTTTTAACACTTTTTAAGCATTGTATTCAGTGTCTTAATTAAATGCTATTCTACCATTATCTAGTCTGCTATATGAGAAATATATTTCCTTAGCCACCAGTAGCTCTTAGCTTTTTGAGTTTATCTCCACTTCTGGTGAACAGGAATGAGCACTTTACTGTTTGACATATTATCACCTTAGCCCTAGCTAGAAGCTTCCCCATTAAAAGATTAATACAGCAGTAATATTGCTTGGTAACCTTAGGTTTTAGATCCTCCAGAACTGTGGTCCCCAGTCCCCGCCTCACCCCTGTTTGTGGAAAAATTGTCTTCCATGAAATTTAGGAAAGGAGCGGCAGGGGGGCCCACACAGTAGGTGAGTGGTGGGCAAGCGAGCGAAGCTTCATCTGTATTTACAGCCTCTCCCCATCACTTGGCATCCCTGTCTAAGCTCCCCTCCTCCCAGCCTGTCCATGGAAAAATTATCTTCCATTAAACTGATCCCTGGTGCCAGAAAGGTTGGGGACCGCTGCTCCAGAAGACACAAATGTAATATGTGATCTGACGATGCTATTACAAGTAAGATTTACATCTTCATCATAGCTTATTTTTAACAGAAAACTTGGAAACAACTAAATGTCTAGCAATGAGGGATCAATTAAATAAACATTGATATGTCCATGCAGCGAAATACTAGGCAGCCATCAGGAATGCTATTGGGGAAAACTAATAACCAGAGAAGATTTTCAAGACATATTATTAGGTTTAAGTTTAAAAAGCAGGTTATAAGGCAGTGTGCATAGGATAATCCTGTGTGCATATAGATTAGGTAATAAATTATATAATATATTTAAATATATAATCATTGTGAAAAAAAAGTAAGCCCATTTTTAGAAAAGAGGAAAATATGCCAAAATATTAATATTGATTATTCCTGAGTAGTGGGAATCAGAGTGATTTCATTTTACTGTCTCTGCTTATCTGTATTTTCTAAAGTTTATTTAATAAATTTGTGATAGGACAAGATAGTTTTACCATTTAAAAACTATTAATAAAAGTCATTTAAGAACAAATTTCATGTCAAATTATGATATTTAATTTTCCACACATACTTTTAAAAATACCTTTATGATCTTTCCTCCTGAAATCAAGAGGGAAAAAACAAAAAGTTTCTCTTCTTACCCAGACCCCATAGTTACGGTTGTACCTGAACATAAACTTCACTACCCACAGTATTTCCTGAATATCCCTGTCCAGTTGCCTAAAAGGTAGGAAAAGATCCCAGCATTGCACAGTTAAATTGTAGTTTGCATTTGGAAAGACCCAAGCAAGAAAATGTCTTACTACCATGCAGCATCTCCAGCTCATCAGCTCTGCTTCATGCTGACCAGGCTCTACCCAGACTGCTCATTCCCAGGCCTGTTCCAAGTACAAGGAGACCCTGCCCCCGGCCCTCCCTGAACCAAGAAAGCCAGGCAGGTCCACATTAGGACTCAGCTTCTTGTACTGAGGAAATACATATTGGAAGCCTGATGTATTATTCCTCATTATGCAAATGGAAAATAAGCACCAGCATATCCAGGTCAGATGCATAATGTGGATAAATAATTGCTGAGGGAAATACGTG
The DNA here is from genome assembly GCA_008086735.1 of Cheirogaleus medius. Taxonomy (NCBI): domain Eukaryota; kingdom Metazoa; phylum Chordata; class Mammalia; order Primates; family Cheirogaleidae; genus Cheirogaleus; species Cheirogaleus medius. Next base: position 35,074,088 of record VBSM01002608.1, read on the forward strand.
GTTCAGTGAACCAATCTAAAGCCAAAAGCTTAAGAAGTTTATGTCCAGCACAGGCACCCACATGCTGGGACCCCATAGGCAAGTCACTTAAACTCTCTGTGTTTCATCTTAAAATAGAGACGATAGGCATGTTGACCCAGACCCCAGGGAACAGCAAAAGATTGTGAAGCACTTCAGAAATTCTTGTATCAAAGTAATAGGCAGTATTTAGGGAAAAGGTCATGAAATAATCAAAAAACCTCCTGAAACCTCAAAAATAACACTGTGGTTTCACAAACTGGGATCTAAAAGGCGTAACAAAATTCACAGAAAACTAAATTTACAGACATACCTAAAGCATTTGCCACAGTTAGTTTCAGGACTTTATGATCTTTTTTGCAGCAGACTCATTATCCTCCTTAAGCAAAACATGCCAATCAGATGTTTGCAAGAATTCTCTGGCTTCACATGGCTTAGACAAGAATCCTGCCCAGAGATGAGTTGCTGAGAAAGTTCTTAACAGCATTACTTACTGCAAACCAAATTGTATTCAGCAGGTAGAAATTAGCACGTGGGTAAGATATAGGCTAGGATCGCAAAAACACACATGGAAGCCACAAGACTGCTGCCCTATAATTATGTGGCTTTTCTGCAATAGTCATCGTAAGCATCTGTGGCTTCCATTAGGAATTCTATGAAGAGTAATTGGCGGTAGGGATATTTCTGGTCTCGATCCCATTTTCTCCCCCCAAACCTCCCGATTCCTGCTGAGCATAACACCCTCCTACAATCCCTGATCTGAGACCATACAATGCCCCAGTCGCAGTCTGCTGTGGCATTTTCTAGACAGTTTACCAAATTTTTTATGTGATCAAAGAAATAAGGCTAGTGGTGACTTGATATATGGTTTGGGTCACAGACTTCAGCCATCAGATTTTGATCCAATTTGTGCCCACATAAAGGAGACAAGTAGAGGAAATTCTGAAGAAGCCAAAGCAGGAACTGGAGCTGTCTTTATGCCTCCTGGAATTTCTAGCCTTAAAACAATTCAACACAAAACAAAAGAGTCACCCTTTCCCGTATATCTGGTACTCTGTGTTGTATCATTTAGTATAATGGTTCAAAAATGGGCTTTGGAATCAGACAAAACCCAGTAGCACTTTACGTAAGTGACCTGGAACAAGTAAGTCAATATTTCCTTACCTTGGTCTCCTCATCCATAAAATGGCAATGGTGATAATAATGCTATTGCCTCGTATTGTATAGGGTTCGAGATGATGCATGTAAGTACTTAGCAGAATACCCAGCATACAGTAATTGTTCAATTAATGGTAACTATCGGCCTAATTAATTATATCAGTTGCTAGTTTCCTTATTTGGTAACAGAGAATACTGACACCCAGGAAGATTAAGTGGCTGGAAAGCCAGGATTCAAATCCAGGAATTCTGCCTCCCAAATCTATGCTGTTTCCACTTCTCTATACTGTCTCCATCTGTAGGGGAATAGATCAGTTCAGAATAAAAACCTCAAAATCCTACTGAGGTAGTCTAACCATGCACATTCAAGGATTTCAAATCACGAATCCGGGCATATGTAAATATGTTCTTTTATCCTAAGCAACATTTTTAGGGCGTCTCTTGCGGTGAGTATGTATTTTTTTCAAGCTCACAGTAATAATGCTTGCCGGGTACTCGCCAATGAATTTCTCGGCACCAAGGGCAGAAGAGAGAGCAAAGGGGATCATTTTTTTTTCCCTTTTTTTTTCTTTCTCTCTTTCAGTGAAAAATCCGTGACCTCTGTGACCCTCAACCCAAAACCATAGCCCAAGGCTTGGTGTAGTTAGGGGTTGAGGTATGGGGAGGGCTGATAATGTTAGAGAAAGACAAACTAGGAGCAGAAACAAAGGCCAGTAAACAAAGTGAAAGAAGCTTAGTAAGGGGGAAGAGGAGGGGGGCCTGGAAGCAGAGAACAAGGCTCAGAAAAAGGACTTGGAGAAAGATTGAATAAATTGTTTGCTTGTGCTGTTTAGCAAAATCAGCTAAACTTGGCTTTCAAAAAGTTTCACACAAAATCATTTTCACTGATTATTTTTTGGCACAAGAAATTTTGTAAAATTTGGAAATTCACAAAGTGACACAATTTGCTAAAAATGCCATTCAACACAATTTGATGTAAACTACAGAAATGTTATTATAATTCATTAGGAAAACTTTAAAATGTGATAGTGTCCTGAAAACTTGGATCCGTGCCACAAGAATCACTGGCAGCTATAAACTAGCATAAGAACCAAAATGCTCAGTCTATCTATTCACAGGCAAATGTCATGTGTCTTTTATGTGGTTAGCTTTACTTTAATATCCTGGAGATATTTTGGAGACATTTTTAGTCTTTCATTTTATTTTTTCCCACGAGTCAAATCCTCCAGCCCTTACACATGTAGGCAATTCTATATAAAATCCATATGATTCTTTTCCCAGCAAGGAAGCCATGCTTACTGCTGCAACTGAGTTCTGAGGGTCTGAATCTAGATTCTACTGTCTCCTCATTAAAACTGGTCTATGCCTTGGTTTTTTGTGCTCCAAATAGAGATAAAAGTGGCTAGCTTCCCAACAGAGTCCGGTGCTCCTAATATAATTCTGGGAGGCATATGTTATGTAATGGAAAAAAGTCCTGAATGAACATCAGACAAACTAGAAGGCGGATACCACCTCTTTGAGGGAAAGGGTTTTGTCTTGACTATCTAACCCAAGAGCATAGCATATAGTAGATGCTTAATAAGTTACAGGAAAGAAGGAAAGAAGGAGAAATGGACAGAGGAAGGGAGAATGGAAGGGAAAAAGAAAGATTCAAGTTCTAATACACAGTAGAGTGAACTTGGACAAATTGCTAACTTTTCTAAACTCATTTCCTTGTTTATAAACAAGAATAATAACACCTACCACCAGTATTATTTATAATCAGGGCTTTAGGGCTTATCAGACTTTTTTCACATACACTATTACTTAGTCATCATATTATTAGTTACTTTATTGTCATTTTTATCATTCTACATGCACTATATAATAACGAAAAACAATTTATCTTTCCTCAACACCCCTGACCACTCTCCCAATCCAATCCATGTGCCCATGGATAGGACTTTATAGCCCCATGTCCTCATTCTTTCCACTCCCAACTTCCAGGGTCTCCTGCCCAGTGGGATCCTTGTAAATCCTATTTTCTGGAATCCCTTCAGGCTTCTTCCTGACCCGATAAAATATACCCATTTAATGTACCCATTCTTCAATCACTTGCTTTATGCTTCATAATCTCTTAAATCTCTACCAAAGTGATTGAAATTGAGTATTAGTTCTTGACATTCATTCACTTCTTGAATTACAAACTTTGGAAAGCATAAGAAAACTACATTTCCCAGGGACCCTTGCGGCTGGAGTTCTAGGAGTATTCTGGATTTGGCCAAAGAGACGCACTTGCGACAAGTTTGAAACCCACGAGAGGCTATCTTCCTGTGGCAGCTGCCCTTGACAAACAAGCTCTGACAGTCGTGCAAGCTGGCGGCAGTGGACCCCGCACCGCATTCTCCTCAGTGCTCACCAACATCCCTGGGGAAGCAGCCCGGGCCAGAGCAGTGGAGGTGGTGGCCGCAGGGATTTTCGAACCACTCAGTTGCTACAGCAGTGGAACTGACCAGAAACCAGAAATCAAGGGGCAATGACCTGACTTCCATTTCTCCAACCTCTCTGCCTATGGTTTTGTAAACATGTAATCTCTTGTATTAAATTCCTTTCTGCTTGAAAACCCCAGAGCAGTTTCTCTTTTCTGCAGTGAACTTTGAGACGGAAGTTGAATGATTATTACAGGTTATAGTCACTCATTCCATCCTTCCTCCTCCCATATCACTGTGTTCATAATTATACAACTTTCCCTCAGTATCCATGGGGAATTGGTTCCGGGACTCCCACCCCAACCAAGATATCAAAATCTGTGGATGCTCAAATCCCTTATATAAAATGGTGTAGTATTTGCATGTAACCTATGCACATCCTCCACTATGCTTTCAGTCACTTCTTTATTACTTACACCTAATACAGTGTAAATGCTCTGTATAGTTGTTGTGTTGTTTAGGGAATAATGACAAGAAAAAAATATCTGTACATGTTCAGTACAGATGCAAGCATCCTTTTTTTCTCCCAAACATCTGTGGTTGATTGAATCCATGGATTCAGAACCCACAGATGTGAAGGGCTGACTGTATACATGTTTCTCCTACTGTGTCTTACTTTTTTGCTTACATGTTGATTTTTATGTCTTCTACTCTATTGTATTTCTTTGTTTGCACATCCAACTTCTCCACTCTTGTCACCAAACTGTGAACAAACTTTTAGAGTAAATGTATCATACCCCTGCCCTTTTGCTACCCCTAGTGCCACTGTCAATGCATAGTAGACAATTCGATAAACACTTTGAACCTCTTTTGGAGAATATGCTTGCATTCTCTTTTGCCTGCAGGAAGGTTGGCCTTGCATATAGATGCATGAATTGTTTGCATGATATTATTTATGCTCCAAGAATAAGAGGGCCTGTGAAAAAAATCCATACACACATGCACATATTATCTATGTATACGTATCTATCTTTCTATCCTCATGCATAGCTGTGTGTGCATACAAAACAACACAGAACACTAATGCAATTATCCATATTAGTCTTTAAAACAATTCTTTCAAGTTAAGAGACAACAACAAACTGAGAAAAAAATATTTGTAATTTACAATACAGGTAAAGAACTAAACTCTCTAATATAGAGAGAGATAATAGAATCTAAAGAGGAAAAATCCCAATAGAAAGTGAGTAATAGTTCACAGAAAAAGAAATACAAATGATTCATAAATATGATGTTCAAATTACTCCTACATAGAAAAAATGCAAATTAAAATTACATCAAGATACCATATTTCACTATCAGATTGGTAAAAATCCAAAAATTTGACAACCCTTAGGGTTGGCAAGATATAGAGAAATGAGAGCAGTGATTCATTGCTGGTGGGAGTGTAAATAGGTATAATCATTCTGGAAGGCAATTTGGCAATATTTATTGAAATTACAAATGCATATACTCTTTGACTCAGCAGTTCCAATTCTAGAAGTTTATTCTACAGATATATTCATACATGGGCAAAATCATGAATGTGCAAGGTTATTTACTGCTGCAGTTCTTGTAGCAAAAGATTTGAATAATCCAAAAGTTCATCAATAAGGAACAGTTTAAATAAATTGTGCCACATCCAAATAATGGGATACAATTCAACCACAATAAAAGAACCTCAAAGAATGGGGAAATTCTATACTACTGATGTGTAAAGATATGTATGATAAATTAAGTGGGGAAAAAATATATATAGTATGCTATATTTATTTTTAAAGTGGAGAAAACTATATGTGTAGTATTTGCTTGGATATTTTTAAATCTCTGGAAATCTGCACAAGAAACTGATAACATATTATCTCTTTCTGTGTAGGGGTAGAAATCAGTAGATTGGGGGGATAATGAGAGAGAAACGTTTATGGTGTTCATTTTACCCTTGTTAAATCTTTTCAACCATGTGAATCTATTACTTATTCAAAAAATTAAATAAATATTAAAATACAACTACTATTAAGAAAAAGGAGGGTATTTCAATCTTATTTATCTGAATTGCTCAATTCCTAACATCTGTAGGCACAGCTCCTTAACCTTATTAGGATTTTGTTGGCCAGGAGAGAAAGTATGCAAAGTTTTACAAGTAAAGTGATTGCTTATTGAGCACTATTTTTATTTATTTATTGAAAACAAATTGACAGTAGGTCAGAGTAAGAGGTAAATACCAGGAAGTCTCCTTCTACTTAGAAACACTCTCCTAGTAACTTTATATTTATTTGGTTTAATAATCTGCTTTTTCAAAATGTAAGTGCAGGGTACATTTCATGCAATGAGTATCTGGAAACTCAGCATTCACTCTTCAGTCCAATAATCTCTTGAGGAATGATTTATATCTGCCAAGGGATAGGTGTGTATGACTGGAGGATGGAGAAGAGAGGGGAGAAACACCCAAGCCCAAGAAGGGAAAGGACTGCAAGAAAGTTGGGTGAGAAGGCAGCCCAGCAGCCAGAGGAGATGGGGCAGGGGACACTTGGAGGGAGAAAGGGGTAGAGAAAAGGGAGGTGAGAGGATAACTATTCAGAAGTCTGCTTCACGTTTTGCCTGGAACCTTACTGGTGGCAACCACCTTGGTTCCAAGGACAATCTTTACTCCTGCTGTCTTAGATACAAGGAGCCTGCTTTATAAATGCCCAAGATTATTGAGGAATCTTTGTTTTGTTGATCCAACAGGGACTTAGCTCCCATCAAGTCTCAGGAGTTTCTAATATACACATACTGTATTCCACAGTTAGATCTAGTGCTTAGGAATTGTTTTGTGTTGTAGGTTTGTTTGTTTTTTTTTAACTCCACTGTGCAATAGGTAGCTATTTAAAGAGTAGAGAATTAGGTGAGATTTTACACTGTGAAACATATGTATTTTGGATTAGGTTTGTTATTACATAGAATGCATGTGTACACAAATATCATTTCTGAACCAGCTGGTTCACTTGAAAGCCCAGTTTCAAACTGTTCAATACTCCCATTAATATTAATTGCCTACATTGTGACACCTGCTAAATAAAACCAATGATAGTAAATAATTGAGTAAGATCAACTGTACTATCATCATCTTATGAATACTATGGCTTTCCATAGTATTCTAGAAAAGTCATTGAGCTTATGTTTCCCAAACTAATAGTCATAAGGAATTAAACCACTGTAGTCACGAGCCACATAGCAATGTTTAGATCAACAGAGCACCACATATGTGACGGTGGTTCCATAAGATAATAATGTCATAGTTTCAATATACCTTTTCTATGTTTAGATATATTTAGATACACAAATACATTGTGTTATAATTGCCTATAGTACAGTTACATGCTGTACAGGTTTGTAGCCTAGGAACAATACCATAGTATTGCTAGTACCATATAACATAGGTGTGTGGTAGGCTGTAGCATCTAGGTGTGTGTTAATACACTCTATGATGTTTGCACAATGGCGAAATTGCCTAAAAACACATTTCCCAGAACATAATCCCTGTTGTTAAGCGATGCATGACTGTATTTAAATGGTTTAAGAATAAATTGTCAACTGCAGTGAATAGCACAGGTTTCTTTATATTATTCCAACGGGTGGGTATTTAGCCTGGGTAGTAAAACATATACGATGCTGGCAGGGTTGAGGCTCCACTTGCAATGGTCGCCAGAATTCTTCACATCTGCTTCAGCACAAATTTTATCATAACACCAAAGTGTTTAATACTATAGAAACTCTTAGGTCCATGTACTATGCATACAGAAATACTTTTCCTACATGTTAAGATGATATGATGCAGTCATATTGGAAATCTATTTCATTCATCCGTGCCAGGTCCCTACGATATTGCTGTTACACAAATATATATGGTACAGAATACAGGGTGGCTGGTTGGCTGCCTGGCTGAGAAGCAGGAAGCATGTAACAGAGGGCCCTGATTAATAAAATCCTAGCAGGCTAGAGATGGAGAGGACCTAGAGAGTGTAGGGGCCAAAACTATTTTTTGTCAATGAGAAAATCAAGTCAAAATTATATTTACAAATGCTATTTTTTTAATTTCAAAATATTAAGGGGGTACAAATGTTTTGGTTACGTGGATAGGTTTGGTAGTGCTTGAGTCATGGTTATAACTGTGCCCATCATCCAGTAGTGTTCATTGTACCCATTAGGTAGGGTTTCACTCATCCCCTCCTCTCTGCTTGATTTCCACTGAGTTTTACTTCCCTCTGTGCACATGTGTGCTCATCAGTTAGTTCCAATTTAATAGTGAGTACATGTGGTGTTTGTTTTTCCATTCTTGAGATACTTCACTTAGGAGAATGGTCTCCAGTTCCATCCAAATTGTTGCAAAATGCATTAATTCATCCTTTTTATGGCTGAATAGTACTCCATGGTATGCATATATCAACCACATGCTATTTATATTTAAAACACTAACTTTAATCAAATCACTCAGCTAAGCAGAGCCTATTTAAAAAAAATACTGTGGCTATAGAAATGGGAAGGCAACAAGAACAAGAATTGGGTATCCCACAAGGGAGGAAAAAAAAGTTTAACAACAGGGAGGTATCCACCTTTCTGTAGATTTGGGAGTAAGCAGGCTTCAACTGTGTTCAGGTACAGAAATGATTATGGAACAACCATTGCACTGTTTCACAAAGGCAGGCCACGAACTGGCAAAGCTTCCTGCAGCTAAGGTCACTTGTCTCACTTGGGCCAGTATTTTCATCCAGGGATATTGACAGTGATCCTTTCTGTGGGCCCATCAATGATGTTTGCTTCCTCAGCGGGGATGCCTCATCCTTTCCCTACCCTGGGCAGGACAGCCGTGGTGAAGGGTTGCTTCCCCTGCTGATTCTTGAATAAATGCATGGGAATGACTATTCCCCGTTTAGTTTCTCAAAGCAATAACGCCCTTCCTTGCAAGATGTCTCAAAAGAAAAGCTTCTAATATATAATATTACTCAAGAAAATTTAATGTACACTAAAACCATATCAATGAGGAGTTTTAATAATCTTAGATATATTGTTTGGCACTCCAGGCCCGAATATTGAAATAACGGTCTTCCATTTCAGTACCTCCATGGAATTTCCTTTTTACTTGCCATACCAGATCATATAGCTACTTTAGAGCTACTTTTTTTTCTTTTTAGGCATATATATGTTAAAGAGCAAATCACACAGCCTATACCATGACGTATCGCGGGGAAGAGGGGATCCTATTTCCAGGCTAGACTCTGCTGCTAACTTGTTACATGATATTGAGCAAATAACTTCACCTCTCCAAACCTTAAATTTCTAAAGTACAAAATGAGAGGTTAGCTAAATCATCTCTAATGCCTTCTGTAGTATAAACATTTTATAAAACTATCACTGTGATGACTATTTTCATTATTTCAGGTTGAAATCTGAAACCTAGTTGTAGAGATCACACTCAAACATTTCAATTTGGCACTGCTCAGCTAGCCTTTAGCGGTTTATCTGGATGGGCGCACGTACTGGTTAAGATGTCTGAAGAAGCACACAAAGTATTCTGTGGTTGACTTCGATAAGACAAAACGCTTTCTGCAGGGTGTGATTCGGATGAGCACACCAGGACACTCAGCCAAACTCATCTGAACTATCCAAACCCCTTGATTCTGCAAACTGGGTTGCAGATCTTTAGAGAACAGGCTTTCTCGCAAGATTGCTGGCACTTTCTCTTCCAATCCCAGCCAGAAAAACAGTAAGAACAGCCTTTCTCATATCATTTTGGCATTTCTGGTCTTGGTCCAGGCTGGAAAATTAAAGTGCAAAAGCACTTAACTGAACATTTCACAAGGTAAAGAAATGTTCAGTTCAAGTTTAGCTCTCAAATGGACAGGGGGTTCTTCTTTTATTCACCTCATCAGAGCCCTAGATGGCAAAGAAATACCATGATTTACCCTCCATTTTTAAAATTATCTACTCTAAGCTCCGTGTTAGAAGCAAATAAAGCTTTTTATGTTCCTCTGTAAAGGGCTACACCCGATATTGCTTAGAAGTGCTAGAATGCTGGCTGTATCACTTGATTCCGGTATCTCTACTTCCAGCCTTAAGTAAATAAATCACTGAAGAATTTTAATGAGGAAAACAAAAATGACTAAGGTTTTAAAATGGAATATATACAGCTTACTAAAGTTAACTGAAGCATAAATATATATGCAACTTATAAATAGTATATACTTGCTTTTAGTTATCCTTTGTCACTCTCATATTAGCAGAACCCATGGTCAGATTTCCGTCATATCTGCCTTGATACACTTGTGGTTTAAGTCTGTTCTCATTTTAGTTTTGGCCGTGCACGTGTGCAACCCTCACAAGGTCAGCTCGTGATGGCCCACACTGTTCCATGACAGGCTAGGAATTTCCTTTTGTATAGGTGATATGTTACTTTTGGAATTTCTATTTTCCAAGACTGAAATGGTTCAACTCACCATCTTCAACATATAAGCATTAGCTATGATTCCAGACGTGGCTATTACTTTTGCTATTTATTAATTTTCAAGTTTCCATGACCCTGCTCTAAAATAAATAGCTGTTAGAAAATACCTGCTTCGAAACTTCTAAGATAGAAAGGAAAACCTGTATGACTTTGAGATAGATGATTATTTCTCTAATGGACACAAAAACATTGATAGCCATAAAATGAAAAAAGAATTAATTAATTGAATTTCACCAAAATTAAAAACTTTGAAAAGACACCCTAAAGAAAATGGAAAGGCAAGCCACTGACTGGAAGAACACATTCACAATATATGTATCTGACAAAGTACTCGTAAATAAATAATTCTTACAATTCAATAATAAGAAAATAAGACAAACAACCCAATAAGAGATAGACAAAAAAATTGGACAGACACTTCACAAAAGAACACATACAAATGGCCAGTAAGCATGTGAAAATGTGTTCAACATCAATAGTCATCAGAGAAATGCAAATTAAAACCACAGTGAGAAACCACTACATCTCCACTGGTATGGCTAAAATTAAAAAGGCCAACAATACCAAGCTCTGGTAAGACTGTGTAGTGACTGGAACTTATACAGATCAAGTATCTCTTATTCAAAATGCTTGGGACCAGAACTGTTTCGGATTTCAAAGTTTTTCAGATGTTGGGATATTTGCATTATGCCTACTAATTGACCATCTCTAATCTGAAACCCAAAAATCTGAAGTGCTCTAATGAGCATTTCCTTTGAGCATCATGACAACACTCAGAAAGTATTGGATTTTTGGAGCATTTCAAATTTCAGATTTTTGGATTAGGAATGCTCAACCTGTATTTTTCCAAATGCAGAGTGGTACCTCTTTGGAAAGCAGTTTCACAGTTTCTTATAAGATTAAACATGCATATAACTCATCATTCCTACTCTTAGGTAAATACCCAAAAGGAATGAAAGCATATGCTCATACAAACAATTGTACTTGAATCTTCATAGCTGCTTTATTCATAATAGCCAAAAACTAGAAAAAAACCAAATGTCGCTCAACAGGTGAATGGATAAACCAATTGTGATATATCCATGCAATGGAGCACTATCTAGCAATAACAGGTTAAACGGAATAGACAGCAGATACACAGACAACATGAATGAATCTCAGAAATACTTTACTGACAAAAAGAATCCAGACCCCCACACACACTCCAAAAGAAAAAGAGCTATATAGTGTATACTTTCGTTTAGATGAAACTCCAGGGGGAGGGGATCTTATCTACTGTAATATTAATAGAAAGCAAATCAGTACCTTCCTGGAGTGAGAGTATTAAGAGGGAAAGGGATGGCGAATGATGGTGGGAAGGTTGACTGATAAAGGATATATGGAAATTTGCAGAGTTGCGATGGTTAATTTTATGTGTTGACTGGGCCATAGGAGACCCTGACATTTGGCCAAACAATATTCTGAGTGTTTCAGTGAGGGTGTTTCTGATTGAGATTAACACTTAAATCCGTAGACTGAGTAAGGCAGATGGCCCTCCCTAATCAACTGAAGACCTGAGTAGAACAAAAAGGCTGAGTAAGAGGTAAAGCTGTCTTCCCCATTGAGGTGGGACATGGGTCTTCCCTGCCCTCAGACTGGAACTTACACCATCAGCTCCTCAGGGGGCGCCACTCGCCAACTGCACATCTTCAGACTTTTCAGCCTCCATAACCGTGTGAGCCAATTCCTTATGATACACATGGTTAATCATATAAATAATACTAAATAATAATATTTATCAATGAATTATTAATAATAATATAAATAATATAAAAAAGAGAATCAATAGTTATATTTTATTTTCTGGAGAACCTTGACTAATACAAGGGTGATGAAAAAGTTCTGTATCTTGATTTTAGTGGTGGTCTGTAGGTATATATATATTTGTCAAAACTCATCAAATTCTACACTTAAAATGAGTGCATTTATCGTGTCAATTATACTTCAATAAGGTTGATTTAAAATAGTGCTGTGAACATATCGGGTGTCGGGCAGGTGGGAGGGGGAGGAGGGGATGGGTATATACATACATAATGAGTGCGATGTGCACCTTTTGGGGGATGGACACGCTTGAAGCTCTGACTCGACTGGGGAGGGGAGGCAAGGGCAATATACGTAACCTTAACATTTGTACCCCCATAATATGCTGAAATAAAAATAAAAAAACATAAAAAAGAGTGCTGTGAACAAACCCAAAAGCCCACCACAAGTAAGTATGAAAAAGGTTTTATGGATCTCCCCAGGTCCTACTTTCAACAGGAATCGAAAGAATTTAAGTATGTGTAGCAAACAATTTCTTTCCACTACTTAAAAGGCCTTTAGCATATGGCTGTTTTCCATTGGCCATCTCTCAGCTACTACAGCAGCTGGAGTTAAAAACTATGTTTTTCCCTCATTTCAAGCCCAGTTACACGTGAAATACGTGTGTTATGAGGTATACGTACTTAAGCAACTTAACATCTTTGAGCCTTAATTTCCTCATTTGTAAAATGGGAATAATATTTAGTTTGTGTGATCAATATCTATCCTTCCAACACTACACTAAGCACCAAGAAGTTTATTAATAAATTTAATAACTGTCATTATTGTTTGATAATTTGATTGTTGCATAAATCTTAACCCATATCGCTCCCTCAAATGCTTCCTTCCAAGCAATCATTGCATTAAGCGAAGCAAATAAGACTCATAAACCTTTATTTTATTATCTACATGGACCTCACTCAAACTCAAGAAACCTACAACAGCTCTGCAGTACTCAAGATGCATCTGAACATACAGTTCGAGTCCAAATCTTTTATGCAGAACATAACGTCTTTTTCCACGATTTATGGCTTCTCAAATTTCTCCCCAGACTTTCTGCTAAGACAAAGCCAGGGAGATCATTGCTTTCTACAAAATTTGTTTAATTGTGGTAAAATACACATAACATAAAATTTACCATCTGCATGAGTTTGCTAGGGCTGCCGTAACAAATACTACAGATTGAGTAGCTTAAACAACAAAAAGTTATTTTCTCACAGTTCTGTAGGCTAGAAGTTCAAGATCAAGGTATAGGTTTGTTTCTACTGTGGCGTCTCCCTTTGGCTTGCACAGAGCCACCTTCCCACTGTATCTTCACATGGTCTTTTCTCTGTGGTGTGCATATCACTTGTGTCTCTCTGTGTGTCCAAATTTCCTCTTCTTAAAAGGACACCAGTTAGATTGGAATAGGGTCCACCTTACCAGCCTCATTTTAGTGTAATTGCCTCTTTAAAGGCTCTGTCTCCAAATACAAACACATTCTGAGGTACCACGGGTTAGGGCTTCACTATGTGAAATTTGGAGGGACACAGTTCAGCCAGTAACACCATATTAACCATTTTTAAATGTACAGTTCAGTAGTGTTAAGTATGTTCACATTGTTGTACAACCCATCTCCACCAGAACATTTTTTTTTTTTTGAGACAGAGTCTCACTTGGTCGTCCCCGGTAGAATGCAGTGGCAGTCATCATAGCTCACTGCAACCTCAAACTCCTGGGCTCAAGCAATCCTCCTGCCTCAGCCTCCCGAGTAGCTGGTACTACAGTCACATGCCGTTATGCCTGGCTATTCAGAACTCTTTTCATATTGCAAAACTGAAACTCTATATCCATTTAAAAAGCCCATTCTCCCCTCCCCCCAGCTACTGGCAACTAACCTTCTACTTCTTGCCTATATGAATTTGATGACTCCAGGTACCACATAAAAGTAGCACCACATATACACAGTACCACATATAGTATTTGCCTTTTTGTGACTGGCTTATTTCCCTTAGCATAATGTCCTCAAGTTTCATCCATGTCGTAGCAGGTGTCAGAATCTCTCCCTGCCAGGCTGCCAGGGTTGACAAAGTCCCTTGACTGAAGGTCACCACTCCAGACAGCCAGCCTCTCTGGGTTTCAATAACTGCCACTCTCTCTTGTGCCTTCAGGCCTAGGAAGGGTAATAGTCCCCATTGTTATTAGCTCCAGGGTCCTTCCCCATCCCTTGTTGAGTCCCCAAATACTACCCACACCTTCATAAGCAATCTCTTTGTTAAACTCTCCTTAAATTCTTCTGTTTGACTATGTCATCTCTTTCTTGCCAGGACCCTGACTGGTCATCAGTGTCTATATCTCAGTATAATTACCAAGGTTGAAGCTGAGCAATAGGTACTCGAGGTTCATTATACTATTCTCCCTACTTTTCTTTATGTTTGAAACTTTACAAAAGGAAAAGAGAGAGAGAGAAAGACTCTCCACTTAGGAACGTGACTTGTCAGATTCTGACCTGTGATCACAAGATTACAGACATTTTACAGCCTTTTCTTCTTTGTTTTGTTTCTCCACCATGTCTCATCTACCTGTTCATTTTCCCTAAATTTCCTAGCAACTTGTATTACTTCTACTAACCAATTGTGATACATTTCCCTCCTCTAAAAAATAGACACCCTTCTGATGATTAGGGCCCTCTCCACAGAAAATATTAAAGATGATTAACAAAGTTAAAATGAATTCTACCTTCAAAATGGCTCCTCTTTCCGCCCTTCCATCAATGGTAAAAATGTATGTCTTTAATTGGAAACAATATTTGCTCAATTCTATTCAAAACCAGTGCTATAAAAAATAAGAAATTAAAATATACCATTTATAGGAATATTTTTATCTTACATGTTTAAAGTAGATTTACAGTCGAAATGATCTTGCAGCAACCACCTTCCAACCAGGAGTTTTTAAAATGCAGTAAGAGGACAGACAACAGTGGGAGGAGTGGCAGTGGCAAGCACAGGAAGACGAATGGAAACAAAAATAAAGACTGATGGAATGACAGAGCTCAGAGATTGGTCCTGAAAAGAGCGAGAAACAAACAAAGGGAATCTGATTGATATTGGGGAGGCTTTTCCTGGTTCCTCATAACCAACTCCTTGCCCTTTTTTAATCCCAGGGTCTTTGTACTTCTCTCACACTTTAAAAAGTGTGTTCTCTTTTTCACTTTCTATTTCTATTCTCTATTAAGTCCCATAGAGGATTGGAAACCTTTGATAGTTCTGATCACACACAGCAGTAACCTCAGGCAGACTTTGATTATACTAGAAAAGCTATTTATAATTGTCTCCTTATTGGTTTTCGTTGTTTACAGGAGAGAAGCCCAACTAGCTGTACATCTCCTCAGTTCAACATAACACCCCAGTTAAATATACATACTTCCTTAAAATACATTGCCATGATAGAACATGTAAATATAGAGACATTGAATCTCATCTTTTTCCTGAAATCTTAGTTCTTGAAAAGCAAAGATGTTCTATGTGGAAATTGAGCTGCCTATGCTGATTAATTACAAATGACCTAAATTCTTTTAGGAAATACTTAGTGAGCACTTATTATGAGACAGACACTGTTTTAGAGGCTGGAGAGGCAATGATAAGCAAAACAAAACCCTGTCCTCAAGAAATTTATAATCAATCAGGGAAAAGAAATAAATAGAGTCAGTTACCGCATAGTGTGAAAACTGTGACCACAAGGGTGTATGCAGGGTGCTATGGAAAAACATAAAAAGGGCACACAATCAGTTGCAGGGGTTCAGGGAAGGATTTCCAGAAAAAAATTGTATCTAATCAGGTGAGAAATAATAGTCATGACTGCTAATATTTATTGAGTGCTTACTAGATTCCAGGTTCCCTTCTAAGTCCTGCTCGCTTAATCTTCTTAATAACCCTGAAATGTAGATGCTCTTCCTATCATCATCATCATCATCATCATCATCACTACCAATGCCCAGGAAAGTTAAGGACTAAGAGATGGGGCACCAAGATTCCCATCTAGGCAGTCCCATTTAAGAATCTCTGCTTTTACCTACAACATGAAATAGCCTCCCTAGGAGAGAAATGGGAATCACATGAGCAAAGACCCAGATAGAAAAGAGAAAACATGTTCCACTGGAGAATATAAAATCAGAAATTCCACAGGGCTCAGCAAAGAGCACAAATGTAATAGGGAGGAGGAGAAAGAAGGCTGGGGAAACGGTCAGGGTCAAATGATGAAGGACTAGCTAAACCTCATCAAGGAGACTAGACTTAGCCTGAGGGTTTCAACAGAGAGTTCAACAGAGTTTCAACAGGGAAATGAAATGGTAAGGCCAGATTCACATTCGAGAAAGTCACTCTAGGGTTAGAAGATCCACTGAGACCTTTTTGCACTAATCCATGAGCAAGATGACAGTATCCTAAATAAGGGGAGGTGGTGAAGGGCGCACAGACAGAGAGGAGAGATGCATAAGGCAGAGAACTGGCAATCATTGGTGGCTAATGGGCTGTGGGCCCTGAGAGAGAAGGCAGAGTTGGGATGACTCTGCTCTGTCTCTTGGTCTCAGGATGGGCAATGGCACTACTCACAAGGAGCGAACATAGAGGCAGAGTAGAGGGACTGATGCCACAAGCTTGGCCAGTGGCATGAGGATTCTGAGTGGCCATGGGGGAGTCAAGCAGAATGGCCCGATAGATCTTCAGATTGGAACCTCAGGACGGAGAGCTGGACTAGAGATGTTTATTTGAGAACTACTGTTCTGCACAATGTAGCCAAGGCTGTGAGTGAGTGGACCCAACGAGAGTGGGTATCGTGAGACGGGAAGGGTACCTAAAGCAAAACCCAGGTAGTATCACCATGCAAGTCTCATAGAGGGACAAAGAAGTTCACAGTCAAAACTGAGACACCACCATTGGAAAGGCAGCAGGAGAAGTCACAGAACACATGGTCACAAAACTTAGGGCAGAGAGCCCAGGGAAAAGATCCATGAGACATTTTCATAGGAATCATCACAATGGGTCAATAATTTCCTTCCATTCCAGTCAAGAAATTTTCTCATGCTCAGAACTCACAGGATCCACAGGCTTAAAATATTTTATTAAAGCTGATCCATTCTTCGGATTATTCTTTCGTCAGATATTACATGAATTACATTTGTGGGACAACTCAATAATATTGAGCTCTAGAATATTCTATAAGAATATTTGGCTCTAGGAAGATGCTTCTGTTTCCTTAGTTTGTGATACCTGAAGCCTTTGTTAGCAGCTTTAGCTCTCCTACATTGCCACTGACGTTCAGTAAACCTAAAACAATCCTAAATCACTTCTAGACTTTCTATTCTCATGGTCCCATTTAAATTCAGAAACATGAGAGAAATGATCTGTTGCAGATTTCAGATAGACTGATTATAATGTTATATATATGACTGAAGAAAAATATTAATGATGTTTTACATAGATCTTAGACTTTTTCCTTCTATTATCAATGTTATCTGTTTCAGTCCCAAAGGATGACTGATTAGGTTTAGTTATGTAAATCAAATCTTTGATGCTTTCAAACCTTTTTTAAAATGGAGATACTGTAGTAGCTGAACGTGGAAAGATCTGGTTGACAATTCTGCCATTAAGTTACTGAACATTAAGACATTCTGTTGAGGTGTACTCTACACTAAAAATAGAAATATCAAGCTGCGTCAATTATACACACCCATTCTCAACTGCCATTGAACAACCCTGATGACTATTTCATGGTGAAGGAAGAGAGATGATAAATATCTTTTCTTTTAAGTACTAAAAATATTTTTCATTGTTTAAAAAAATTATATTAATACTTGTATTTTGTAAATTTATAGAGCATAAAAATCATCTTATTCAGGTAAAGGATATTGAAAGATTTCACTATAAACTTACTAATTTGTTAAAATATGTTGAAAACTTGGAAATGAGTTGTCAGGGATTTTCAATAGTTTGCGACAATTCCTTAATTCGGAGCATTTAGAGAATTCCAGCAGGAGCCAGGAAGAGATGTGAGGAAACAGAGGAAAAGCTGGAAGGTATGGCTGATTGCTTTTCTTCTTTTTCTGCTTTTAATTACTCCCTAGTTCATTTTTCCTGTCGAAGGTATATATTTTGGCTGACTTAATTTCCATCCTTTTTTACAATATACAGTCTGTTGAGATGAACAGGAAACCTAATTCCAAACAGAAAAGTGGGCGACAGTTAAGATAGAACAGAAACTGTGCAACTCGGAGAAACTGTAAGGATGTCTTGTGAAACAGGCAGTTTGCATGAGATAAACGAGAAATTCTGTAGGAAGGTGAAATACTATTTGGTCATGTCATAAGGAATGATTATGTTTGCTATATATTGAAACCTTTTTTAGTTGAATGTTATATCCTTAAATTTGTGAACCTTTCTGTAATAAAGCCACAACATATTTTTGTGCTCTACTTCCTGATCTTCCTTCACTCTGACTTTTCTTTTTCAAACCTGTGCCTTCTTTTATCCCTAATCTTCCTGTGACAGCAGCTTGTAAATTTCAAGCTCTCTCCATTCACATTTGCCACCCACCCTGCCGTCAACGCCTCACTCACAGATCCTTGGGTTTCCAGATCTGACCTGGCATAACCTTGAGGCAGCCTTCCATGATTGACAGCAGCTGCATTCACAGTATCATTTCTCAGAGAGAGGGAAAGACCAGAAGATTTGCAATGGCAACTGCCAAGGAATTTTATATAAAGAATTGTGGGTTATAGGAGCTTTTCTGATTTGAACAGGAACCAAAATTCAGGTCATTCCTAATACAGATAAGCCACACAGCATTGTGTGACCTTTCTGGGTTTTGTTTTTTGGGATCTGATTTTCCTGTCTCTTCCAGTCTGACTGGTATTGTTCGATGAGATTGGTGGTAGATGGTAAGGAGATTGGAGAGACATAGGCAGTCTTAATTCCACTCCTTTAATTCTCCCCTCTACCTAAACTTTGTTTCCTCTCCTGTCCTTTCCCCTCATCTTTCAAAATCCTTCTTTTGTCCTAGTTTTCTTTTACCACCTCCCACCCCTTTCCAAATACTCCCACCCTCTCCTTAGTCTGAGCAGGGAACAGGCTCAGAGTAAGGAGATGTGATTAGACTTGGTGGGGAAACCATTCCAGTTCCTACACACACAGACACACATATCTTAACGTGTAAAGCTTAAATCATAATTTCGAAGCAGGACAAAAAAAAATGACCTCTTTCTAGCATTTCAACCAAAACAAAAATCACTGAAATACAACCTTTTTCAAACTCAATTTGTTATCATTAACATTACCAGCAATATCAGTTCAGCTTTAAATATGATTAAACATTACAACCAACCTCATGTGTTTTCAAATATCCTGTTGACAGAATACTGCTGGCCTTTTGGTAATGCAAAGAGCAGAGCCTACATCTGGGTAGGTACAAATATTTTAGGTTATTCTCTTTTCAAATAAACATTTGACTGATAGCTCTAATCCAATTGCAGGTATTCCTTAAACTCTATTTTAACGCTGACATAAATTTTTAGACTGCTGTTTGACTAGAATCACAAACTCCCCAAGTTTCTTTTTTCTTTTTATTTTTTCCTTCTGAATCCAAGGGATCTTTTAAGGTCTACAAAAGATATCTTTCTCTGAAAAATCAGGAATACCAACTATCTTATCCTTAAACTGAAAGAATGGCTCCTTCTCAGATTAATAAAACTCTGAATTAGAAACTAGGTTCTCTAAGGGGTGTTATTTTGTATTAATGAGGCAAAACACCAAAGTGAGAAGTAAAACTGTATTTTCTCAGCACCAAAATATATTTTCCCTCCTGTCCCTACCATAATCAAGAAAAAAAATATTATTTTTATTTTTGTATGTTTTAAGACTTTTTTCCTTCAACGTCTAAGTGCTCTCTTTCACGTATTTGCTGTTTCGTCTACCAAGTAAAAATGAGAAAGTTTGGGGGGGAATGTGGGTAATGTGTGTGAGAGAGAAGGGGACGGGGAAGAATAGAGACATATCAAGACAGAAGGCAGGTGTCATGGCAGGGACATGCAAAATTGAAAACTATTTCTTAAGGCATTTTACACATTGCTTTTACAGGTTAAATTGCCTCTCCTGTGCAATAGTTCCTTTAAAACAAGAATAGTTTGGATTCCTAGTCTGGACCTATTGTTTACTCTGAATCTATTATGTTTGTATTTATAAATTATACCTTTCACCATAAACCACCACAGAACTACATTCTATTATTCTATGTGTGAAATAGTGAACAACTATTCCATTTCTGCTTAGACACCTGTGCTTTAGCAAAAGTTTTTCTGGAGGGGTGTGAAATCACCTCATCCTGATATCAGAATTTTCTTCCGTTTTCTTTTCTCCTTCTCAGCATCACATTAGGATCCTCCATTTTGTCCCTCTCTCTGGCAAAGCACAAGTGTGGTTAGGAATGAGGGGACTGTGTGGTTGCCAGGGTGACCCCAAGGACCAGTTTTAGCGCACACGGTTCTGCAAATGGAAGTTCCTCAGTCAGACCCAATGGCAGGAAAGAAGATTTGCAAACTCGCCCAGGGCAAAGCTGGTATAAAGTTTCAGATAAATGTTCAGAATTAACCACCTCCTGTTACTCCTACAAAAATAACACCATGAAAAGAATTTTCCATTTTTTTTATTATCTTGCTGAGTGATCTTTCTTCATTCTATAAAGGAGAAAAAACACACTTTTAGTTATGAGAGGAAGAATGTTCCTTGCTTTGAGGGGTGTTCATAACAGACTTGATTAATATATGCAGGAGACAATGTAAATGCTTAACTGCAAGAGGGTTTAAAAGTCCCCATTTTATTATTGAAGGATCAGGAAACAACAAGTTAGCCTGAAGCTCAAGAATTGCCGCTTTATATCACTTGGTCCAAGACTGACTTGCAATGTGGTCTATTAATATTTTGTCTGTTTCTACAGCTCTAAGTGTCTCTCCACAGAAGCCATATTGTTCAGCTTCCACTGGGGCAATCACTGGATGGACACACGAGAGCGGAAGAGCCATGATTGCCGCCCTGAAGTGGTCAATCTGGGTTCCACGTTCCCTTTGAAGAACTACATTTTGCTTTGTGCTTTTTCTGGACTTTGTGCAGATTTGTTCTGATTCTGTGTTTCACTAAAGCAGAAGCCAAAAAAAAAAAAGTGTTTACCAATTAGGATATATTGGACGGTTTCCACATTTTCATATTTGACAAGTAGTATTTCAACATAAACTGCATGGGTCTTCCAATGTTACATGGAATAGTTATTTCAGCGATGCTGGGATAAGTAATGCTCCTGCTTAAGAGAAATTTGAAACAACCTAATCAGTTAAATCAGTGTGTGTTTTTAAACTCAACAAAAGTTTAATATGTCAAGTCTTTCAAAAACCAGCATGTTCAATTGTTGTCTAACATGGTAAGTATTTTATATTAAATATAAACTATCAAACATGTTTTTTCAAGGTATTGATGGCCATCATTTCTAATTGACAGCTATGCTTAAGATTAAATAGAAGAAATGCTTCAATTTACAAATGATTATACCTCAAGTACTGTGAGGTATAACAATTTGCTTAGTAGATATATATTTTCAAGGTCAACTTGATAAACTTCATTCACCATCAAAAATTTATGAAGACATTTTAGAATGTTTAGGAAAATAATTAATATATGGAACTCCCCGATCATAATATCTGAACATAAAAGCAATTGATTCTAAGCCTACAGCTACTTTAAAAAGAACGATGTTCCTGGTATTGTATCAAGAATTTTTTTATTGACATTTAGCACAACTGTCATGTTGTGTTTGAAAAAAACTAAAATGTACAAAATAGTATTAAAAAGTAGAATGAAAATCATTTAACAGATGTTTCTAGTTTTGGTTTGGACAGTTGGCATTAGAGATAAACATTCATAATCCATCTCATTTTGTTTGACAAATATCAGAATATGTTACTCTAAACACCAAACTCTGGTATTTGGGAATTTTCAGAAGTGTGACTAGATCTTTTAGTTCACATCAGACTAGAAACATATTTGTTTGTTCTGTCCACTTCATAGGCAAAATTATGACAGATAGCAGATTTACTATCAGATTTGTCCCTATTAAATATCAGTCCTATCATTGTCTTCTTTGTAATATTGTCCCCCACAGACTATACTATCTAACTACACTTGGGTATCTTGGTTAGTAGAAACTACCACCCCTTCCCCTCCAGATAACCCCCAATGTTTAGTGTGAAATCATCTCTCCAAGATGTTCAGATCCCAAAACCACCCATACTAAATGGGATGAATTATTTATAATACAAGTGCCTATCAAGTTAATCCTCAGGGTCATTCTAGATTTCAATGTTATAGTTATGTTTTAATATCTGTGTTTCAATTTAGTGAAATTATCTTCCAGAGACGCCAGGTACACTTGGTTATTTTTCTCTTCCAAGTGGATCACATTTTAGTATTCCTTCTGAATGTGTCTGATGTCTCCCATAAATTCATATCCAGGCAGTAACCCCTCAGTAGCCTATTTCCAATGTCACTTACTGCTTTCCGTATTCATTAGGACTACACAGTACAAAGAAAGTGTCCAATTACCTGCACTAATTTGGTGGTATAGATAGTTAGCCAGATTTGCTTAAACTTCAAAGTGACTTTTAAATCAACCATCTCACTTTTCCAATCATACTGCCAGGGTTTAAATAGTTTTATTATCAGTGATAATTATATCTCACAGGGTTTTCTATGAGGAAGAACTAATAAATGAAATATTTAGCCGTTGGAGAACATAAAAATGATGTGTACATATTTATCAAAATAGAATATAATTATTTTGCATAAACATCAATCATCTGGCCTCTACAATTAATTTTCAAAAATAATTATTAGTGGTTCTGTAAGAATGATAGCCGATTCTCTTAATAATCCACTATTTAGACCTATTGATTTGGAGTTCTTAAACGTTTTTTACTTATTTCCTTACTCACTCATGGGCAATGGCTATTCTTACAACATCTCCAGTACTTCCTAGGTGACTAAATTCCTATTCTTTTATTTTTCTTGTTAGAGACAAAAATCTGTTTAAAGAGTTCCGTTTCATTCATTTTGTCCCCTTCATTTACAAGTGGGTGTGTTTTTCTCCATGGTATCTCTTTTAAATTGATTCACTGACCTTGTATAGATCCATCTTTTCCCTCTAGCCCTTTTTCTAGAAGCCACTCCTATTTTTTCCATGCTTCTATCTGTATGTATTAGGCACATACATATTTGAATTTTTATCCTCTCCATTTCTAGTATACTTTTCCCTTGGATGTAATTACATAAGCTTTCTTTTATGAGAACATATTGAATGTTTTATTTTTAGAGTATAAAAAAAGGAAGTCCATAGGTGGGCTTCAAGAGGTCCAGAAACCCTCTGAAAGTTTACGAAAAACCTGTATATGTACGTTTGTGGAGAAAATCCACCAGTTCCAAATTCTCAGAGGGTTTTGGAAAACAAAAGAATACACACTTCGAGTGCGGACAGTCCTCAGCACACAGCACCCCACGCTCTCACGGCCCACACAGCTCCACTGGCCCTGGCTCGTCTGCTCTCTCCAGGTGGCAGCTACGACTAAGAACAGGGAAGAGATTGACCCAGAAAGATACCTTCTGTCATACAAATGTTGAAGTTTAACAAGTTACTAGTTCCCAAGTGTATATCTATTTCACCCAACTTTTTATGGGTTTTTCATGAACCAGGGACCAGTCTCACTTTTGCAGCCAGGGCAAGGGGAGATGGATTTTGGAGTTTCAAACTAGAACTCAAATCAGTTTTCTCGTTCTAAAAATTACAAAAACTTTATATGGAGTCTTTTTTATGCTGCGCTCCATCGTATTGTGGTCTACGCAGGCTATTGTCGACCGGTCTAAGAATCTACCCACAGTTATTTTCAAGGAAAACACACTACAAGTTCCAATCTAATTTCCAGTTGGACCCTGCCTATATAGGTCACTCTAAGACAAGACAAAAAAAAATATTTTATTTTGTTGCTTTTTAATCTTTCCTCTTAAAGATTGTCATTTAGCTATTCCAGCTCTAGAACTTTAGGCCAAACCTTTCTTTTGCTTTCCAGCTTCATATATTCAACTCTACAGCCTCTCTCCATCTGGATGCCCACAGACATCTCTTTTCCCCCCTTCTCCCCACCTAGCTCCACTTCACAAGGATAAGGACTCTCTAATGCATATTAGTTTTCCTGTCTAGCCTTGCGCCTGCTGTACACTAGAGTTCTATAAATGTTTCCTGAGCCACACAAATAAATGTAACTCATTTTAAAACCAGTTTTTCATTTTGCCATTACTTATTATTAAGTATTATTTTCTCATAGGTGACCCGAATTTTTGATAAAATAAGAAATACAAATAAAATCTTAGGACACTGTATTTGATTTCTTGTTCTGTTAATGGATTTGAATACCTTTGTAACACAATTTTTACTATCCATATACAATGAACAGAAAATATGAATATAACCATAAAATTTTTAGCTTGCTTGGGTCTACTTTATATACCAGGATGCTAAAAGTGAACCACTTCTATCTTAGTTTCTGGCATGGAGCCTAAAAGATAGAGAAAATATCCCCCTTTCCAAAGTGAAATGGTGTACCACTTATGCGTGACATGCAAAAAGATGTAGTTAAAGTAAATTTTGTGACTATTAACCCGAGACCCATGGAGAGTATAAAAAGTTGGGGATTGATGAGGACATTAAAGAGAATGTCTTTGCAGAAAGGTATTGGAGTGCTATGGCATTTCTCTCCTACTACTCAGGGAAGGGGAGGAGGCTGCTTTCCCCTTGCCTCAAGTCAGGTGAGAGAGGTGTGATGTGTGTCTCCCAGGGTTTAGGGACCCCAGTGAATTGGTAATTGAATCACACAAGAAAATCTACAAGGGAGAAATTGTCTAAGTGGCTAATGGTAGCTGAAAAAGAAACCTTCCTTAAAGTAAATTGTGGACAAAAACATGGGAGCAGAGGCAATGATATTAAGTATTTCTCAAGGACTGGCTGTTGGCCAGGCAGGAGAGAACCAATCTAGACTAATTTTTTATTTTTCCCAAGAAAACTGCATGTAAGGGTGATGTGACTCTCTCAGGGCTGAAGGGGATGGACTACTACATGCTCTGAAGCTGAGGGAAAAATGTAAATAGCTAGCTGGAAGATGGATAACACATTGCTTATGTCACAAGAAGTTTGCCCAAGTGGGCCCAAGGGGATGAGACCCATAAAAGTGCCCCTTCAAGAAAGAGTCAGCTTTGAACAACCACTGAAATCAGAGGACTCCAATACCAGACCATGGTATTTCCTGTCTCCTCTCTTCCTTCCTTCCTCCTCCTAACCTTGGAAGAACTAGAGGCAGCCAAATGAGGGGAAATAGAAGGAAAGAAATGAAATAGAAGAACATAAAGTCACTCTCCTCACCTGCCTCCCACTGCGACTGACAGCCAGAACAGTCCAAGCTGGGGGGGGAGAGAAGGTTGAATTTGATATGACATGTCAAGTTTTGCTATTACATGGGACTTGAAATGAGAGTTTATGACTATAGGGACTAGAAGGCTTTTGATTTTCTGAGAATAACTGAGAAAGTCATGGAACCTGCCCAATATTTTATCCAAAGGACAGAGAAGATCTATTCCCACCTACTAGGAGCAGGTTTGAGTGAGCAAAAGGACAAGGGAGCACTTCTCAGTTTCAACCTTCATCCTACCGACTCCCATTATTGCGACAAATACGTAGTCACCATCATAATCCAAAACTATTCTTTGCAGTTAAAAATGGTAGCATCAGCGATTTGGTGATGGTCAGGATGCTTGAAATGTTTTCTATGAAAATGGGGATTCACTCACATTATCCAAGCTTTCACTTCCAAACTACATCTTACAGTTAATGGAGGCAAAACCATTGATGACAATATCACCATGTTCATCCACAAAAATCTTTTTCTGGCCTTTAAAAACTATTTTTGCAACAATATAAACAAATTCCCCCCCAAAAAATGTTTTTTACTGGAACATTTTAATATGTGACTATATAGAGAGGATCTCACTTTTTTTTTCATTTAATGGGCTGCATTAAATTAACCAGCAGGCACAGGAACAAAACCGTATTCTAAATTATCTTCCATGAACAGATCTATAATTCAGTAGGGTAAAATAGACTCCCAACATATTGTAAATGAACAATTAATAAACATTTTTAGATGATAATGATGGTTTGTCTATAAATCATTATCTGTACATGCTGAAAATATAAAGAGCCCCTAAAGAGTTCATTCAAAAATGGCACATAAGACTTGTTTGCTCTCCAGTGATTAGACTTAGTCTCACCATCCACCTGGTTTGTCTATCCTCCAAAGTGGAAAACAGACAGCCAGATGTAAAATCTGGGAAATTTTCCAAATCCATACTAAAAAAAAAATAAAAATAAGGTGCTGAATACAAAGGGTCCTTTTATTTGCAATAGTGATTCCAAATAACATTCCCAGCATTGAATATGTCTACATGACAAAAACCAGGTAGATGAAAAAGGAGAAACTCTGTTGATGTGGTTAATCAGTGCATTGCCTTTCCAGTCATATGACAGTGATCATTCGCTATTCCCAATTTCTCCATACCCTGGCACCTCTGTGTGTTGATCCCGATGGAGCCTTTGCTTTGCTCATAGACACCCATCAGAAGCTCTTCCATTTCCTTAAAGCTCTGAGAGGCTGAAATTTCTGCAGGTGAGGTGAATAAGAATGCATGCCAAGCTGCGAAACCAACCATTAGAAATGAGTGGAAAACAGACTAGGTGGGAACGTGTCCTACACTGCTGTCCACTAATACTTTGGGATATGGGGACTGTCCCAATGCAAATTTGGATTCTCCTTTGGCTCTATTTCCTCAGGCTCCTGCCACACATTACCCTCCCCACTACCTTTACTACCTTTGCTCGAAGACCTCAATTCAATACAACCATCTGTCAGCTCTAAGTTTATGCCAGCTCAGTTAGTGCCACCCAGAAACTCTTTCCTCACACGTAAATCTCCTTTGCTCCCATTGAAACATCTCAGAGATTCTCAGCTTTGGCATGATGTGGGTTTCTCTTTTAGGCTCTGTAACAACCTCTTTTACGGTGACAACATGTCTTCCACTTTTACATTTACTCATAGGCCCTTGTTGGAGAATCATATTCATGTATATCCTTGAATTCATTACTTGCACAAACACACATACACATTCATACATACTCTTTTCATAGGTGTACTAGTGCTGGAACCAATGTAAGCTCCATCCTAAATCTGCCTTCTCCCTCCAGTCACTATCCCTCAACACTGGCCTCTGCTACTCCCCTTGCTTTCTGCTGGGAACTGCCCTAGTAGAGGCTTACACTCTTCCTGTGGTGCTAAAGCCAAGGGAACCTACATGAGCATCACCAATGGACAGGAGAGTCCCTAGCTTTCCCAGCAGCTGTCCACAAAGTCCAGATAACACAACCCAGAATTTCTCAGGAGTTAATTCCCTTGACTTAGGCCAATAAAATACAAAAGGACGATAAGAACTAGCAGATAAATGCCCATATTTTTTACAGTAGACTCTTCCAAGATGCAATGTTCCATAGAGCCTCTCTGGAAACATTCTACATGATCTGGCAACCAGATCTGTTTTGTTTGTTGCAGTTCCACAATGCATCATGTTGCATTTGCTCTTTCCCTTCCCTAGCTCCCTTCCATTTTTCTCTCACTCTTTCTTCACTGGGATTGCACCTTCCAATAAACCATTAGTAGTTATCTTTTGTTTTCTAAGGAATCTATGTGAAGAGAGTAGAAAATAAATTTTATCCTTTAAATTCAGGGAAATTTTGGCTTTCAAAATTCATCTAGTATAACTACTTATTCAGTCCTGGGAAGCTTTCCTTTTGTCATAGGTCACTCATTTAAACTTAGCTGAATATAATATAAAGCCTTCTTCCCTCCCATTTAAGTAACAAATGGTCTCCCCAGAGACTTAAATGGGTTAATGAGCTCTTTAAGTACTTAATTATGCTGTGCTTTTGGTGGATGTGCTGAAAAACTAGAGTTTTTTTAAATCTGATTCACCAAAGTTTTTTTTTTAACTATGTGAATGCATTGAGTAAAGTGATTCCCTATCCCTATTATGCCATATGAGCAAAGGTGAGATATTTATACAAATTTGTGTAAATTTACTAGTTTATCCCAGCTTACCCACAAAGACACAATTCTGCTCCCTGGTTAAGACTCAGGGAGAGTATGGGAAGAAAGTCTATGCCTTGGTCAAATTTTTTTTATTATTTCAGACAGCTTTTATCCTAATCTTTAATGTCTCCATTTTAACCACTAAATGAAGGACAATTTTAGCTTTGTATGTGATTCTCTTCATTTACAAATATATGTCCTGAAAATCCCAAGATCTCAACATCATGTTTTATCAATGTAGTATATACTTTTAATCATCAACAATTATTTTTCCAAGCTGAATTAATACCTTTGAATCTGACTAAATGAGGAAGTTGGTAGGAGGGGTCAAGAAGAAGTTCTTTGGAAATAATCAGAATCAAATCAAGATTGAATTTGCTAGAGTTGATGTCACTTCATACTGTCAGATTTATGTGCATGAGGATTGAACTGGACATTTCTCCTTTTTATGTTGTATTGAGTTGTTCTTTAAATTACAGAATTAAATGCCCAAAGATGAAAACTTTTGAGTTACAGTGTCCCTGAATCAAATGCTATAAAGATAAAGTAGCTTTGCTGTTATGTCTGTCAAAGCCTTCTAGCTATACTTCACATTTGGCGCTTTTATATTTGTTCTTCTATTTCTATTTTGTTAAATAAAATGTTGGAACATATACCAAGAAACACAGATTGTCCATAGCAGCATGAGACTTGGGCTGTGGTTGGAAATAATTTAAATTAAACATTACATGAACACTGAAGAAGTTTCCAACTTCCCAATTTAACTTGTGTATAAATTATACCCCCCTCAAAAAAAATGCAATACAAGAATGTTATACTAAGACATCTAGGTATCTAAATATATGATTGCTAGATGGATGGATGGATAGATAGATAGATCTATATTTGTGTATAAATTGTACTTAAAATGAAAATTAAATATATCTTCATTTTTAATAAAAAGATTACTAAATTTCATAAGAATAAAGTACCAAACATAGAAAAGTCCCTAGAGCATAAATTATGCTTGAAAAAATTATCTTGCCTAAAATATAAATTATGCTTTTAAAAAATATTCTTACCTAAATATACATCCTACGATCAGGTAAAGAGCATTCAATGATAAGGATGTCAATAATCTTGCAAATGCTTTTCAGTTGGGCAACTAGAAGTATTTTTTATTCCATAGTTCTGCAAAATGCTGTGTTGCTTATCAAGTTTTAAAATAACTGCTTCCGTGTCCACATTTTGGCAGCCACAAACTATGGCGTGACTAGAACTTTGCTCGTGTTACTTTGGATTCACAGGCTGTGTCTAAATGCAGCCTCTGAATTGGAGTGCTGCATGCTGAATCTAGCCAAATTGGTTGCAGAGATCTTCATCAAATGTTAAGATAGCAAAAAGATCCAATTATTAAAGCTTTTTAAAATCTGTAGAACCGGACATAGTCTAGGCCAAGGCCCAATATATGCCACATAATAACAGAAAATATTGGAGGCTGAAACAACTTTTGGAGTTGGTAACAGATAACTGTGATTGGAAGGTGACAGGGATAGATGTTTTGAAAACCAGCCCTGACCTAATCACACATTAGGTTACATGAGAAGTTTCCTAAAAAGAATTATCTCCAGGCCACTTATGATCCTCTCTACAGGTGCAAGATACCGGAAGAGAAAATAGTAGGTAAACCAATAGGAAAATGTAATAAATTCATGCCCATAAATTTGAAGACTTTGACTAAGTGAAAAAATTTCTAGAAAACAATAACTCACCAAAATATGCTCAAGAAGATGTTAGTAACCCAAGCATTGGGTTACTAACCCATGTATTGAAAGCATATTATAAAAGACATTGAAGTAGAGTTTAAAATCGTCTCATAAAGAAAACAATGGGTCCAGAGAATTTTACAGGCAATTTCTACAAAACTTTCAGGGAACAAATAATTCCAATCTTACACAAATTCTTCCACAGTATAGAAAAACATGGAAGGGAGGACAACTCATTTTATGTGATTATATAAAACTTTAATATCAAAACCAAACAAGGACAGTATGAAAAAGGAAAACTATAGGCCAATCTTGTTCATCTATATAGATTCAAAAATCCCAAACAAAATATAAGTAAACTTTCATTCAGCACTGTTGTCTATCATCATGTTAGGTGAAATAGGCCAGGCACAGAAAGACAAATACTTTATGATCTCACTCATATGTGGAATTTAAAAAAGTTGATCTCATAGAAGTGGAGAGTAGAATAGTAGTTACCAGGAGACCAGAGAAGGGTCCAGGAGAGGGAGAGACAGAGAGAGGTTAGTCAATAGGTACAAAGTTAGTTAGATAGGAAGAATAAGTTCTAGTGCTCCATTGTATATTAGGGCAACTATTGCTAACAACAACATATGGTTTGTTTCAAAAGACAGTCATGCATCTCTTAACAATGTGGATACATTCTGAGAAATGCATCACTAAACAAATTCATAGTTATGCAAACATCATAGAGTGTAGTAACACAAACCTAGATGGTATATCCTACTACATACCTAGACTATATGACATAGCATATTGCTCTTAGGCTACAAACCAGTACAGTCTATTACTGTACTGAATACTATAGGCAATTGTAACACAATGGTAAGTACTTGTGTGTCTAAACATATCTAAACATAAAAAGGTAGAGTAAAAACATGGTATCATAGTCTTATGGGACCACCATCATATATGTGGTCCAGTCATTGACCTACTGTTATTATGCAGCACGTGACTATAGTTAGAGGAGAGGATTTTGAATGTCTTCACCACAAAGAAATGATAAATATTTGAGGTGATGAATATGCTAAGTATACTAATTGGATCATTGCACATTTTATACACATATCAAAACATCACACTGTACACCATAAATATGTACAATTATTATGTGTTGATTAAAAATAAAGTTAAAAAATTAAAAGGATTAAAAGTAAAACTTTTTTAAAAAGAATGCAAAATTAAGATGTGGTTTTAGCTCTGACATAGGAGGAGCTTGGAAGTTGTCACTCCAACCCTCACAACAAGAAAAAGCTGGACAAACTGAAAATGAAAAACTTTTCTTAGATCTATCGGATAAATGAGGTTGCAAGATAAATCGCCACACCAAAATCTGGAAAGAAGCACATCCAGAAGGATATAGCAACCAAGATCTGCTTAACTGGAGCAGAAGCTGCTGGAGCCTAACCTATAGGAACAATTAAATGGTCATTTTGACAATTGCTGAAGACTAAATATGGACTAATATGAGAATGAGAAACCCCTGGGACTCCAGATTTTCATGGGCTTTCCCTTCAGGAAAATCATTGCCTCAGTGACCTACAAAAGTTTGTATGTTCCTAGAAATGCATGAAGACATCTAACTCAATAAATATCACAGAGAGCATGAGAAGAATGTTGTTAACGTTTCAAAAATGGGTTTTTATATAAAACTATCATAGAACTGATCCAGTAGGATTTGGAGTTTTCTTGCTTTGACTTTTTCTATGTCTCTAAAAAGCACTATCTTTTAAATGTTATAATTTCCTTGACACCTTTTGACATTAGCCATTGCCTTTTCTAATTCCCTAAGTTCTCTTTTCAAAATTTTCACTTGTCATTTATCTCTCTATTATCTCTCTCTCTCAACTATCTCTCTCTAAAAAATGTATGTAGAGATGTATAGACTGCAAATCCACGAAAGCCTAAAGATGTGCCTGTGTCATGAAACACAGTGCATTGCACTCTATTTTTCTTTAGTTCAGATTATTCTATAAGAAAATTCTCAAAACAATTATGCTTCATTTTGTACAATAAAAACAGCTTTCTGTATTAAGTTGCTATATATTTTGGGGAGAAGGTATTGACTTTTTACAAGTATTATTCTTGAACACACATCTCTGATGGAAGCTCTGAACTTCAGCCCCAAGATACTAAAAACCAGTTCTTTTTACTTTTCTCATTTGCTTGCCTAAACAATACAATAAACTCAGTTAATTTCTAGTTGCTAGACAGTCTGGAACTTAGGAAACCAAGTGCTGCTATTTCATTTCTTGTGCTTTTCTAAGAAGCCTAAGGTTTAAAAATATAATAACAACCTTGGCTAATGGAAGCTGTCCTTTGACTCAAACATCTATTTTAGCACTTAAGATTAACAGGCATTATATTTATATACCTAAGATGTACACTCCTAAATTAGGAATAAACTATACCCTATGATATGGATTCAAATTAGATATTCAAATTAGTAGTTTTATAGTTTTGCATACTTTACCATGTATAATTTTAAATGACATAAATATGCTTAAATGGTTGTGTTTGAAGGTTAAGCTACCACATGAAAATTTCTTTATTTTTTCATGTTCTTATAGTAATTGACTGATTCTAATTTTACTCAGTGTATTAACCTTCACTGGAATAATTCTAAACCATCCTGATTTTTGTTTTCCATAATATTTTAGCAATCTTCTCCCCCACAATGATTTTATAAATGGATATACACAAAGGTCACACCATTTTATGAAAGGCTTGTGATTCACTATTAAAATAAGGAAAGACTAGACAGGATAAAAAGGAAAAAGTTGGGGTCAAGAAAACAGCTTTATTTGCAACAACATAATCAGAACTATTATGTGTTTGCTTCGGGTCTCTACCTATCACTAGCCATCTATTCTTGTGGTCTTGTTCTGATCTCTTCCCAGAACTTGCTGTTGGAAAATTACCTGTCCCTGAGAAGATGGGGTCTGAGAAGTCATTGAACATTGATAATCACCTCTGTTAATTATTAGGGCAGTGTATTCATTTTGTATGGCTGCTATAACAAATTACCACAAATGTAGTGTTAGACATATTTATTATCTTATAATGCTGGGAGTCATATGTCTGAAATGAGGCTCACTGGGTTAAAATTGTTGTGCCAGCAGGGCTGTGTTTCTCCTGGAGGCTGTAGAGGAGAATCTTTTCCTTGACTTTTCCACTTCCTTTGGTTCATGGTTCCACCTTCTCCATTTTCAAAGCCAGAAATGTCAGGCCAATCTCCTCTCTTGTTGCCATCTCTCTGGATTTTTCTTCTAATTCTCTCTTGCACTTTTCATAATGCATGTGATTACAGTGACCCACCTGGATAATGCAGGGTAACCCTTCCATCTTAAGGTCAGCTGGCTAACAACATTAATTCCATCTGTAACCCTAATTACCCTTTGCCATTGCCTTAGTCCATTAGGGCTTCTATAACAAAATATCTTAGACTGCATAATTTATAAATGGTAGAAATTTATTGCTCGCAGTTCTGGAGGCTGGGAAGTCTAAAATCAAGGCACCAGCAGCTTCAGTGTCTGGTGAGGCTCATTCCTCATAGATGGTGTCTTCTACGTGTCCTCATATGAAGGAAGGGACAAAAGGTCCCTTCAAGCCTCTTTTATAAGAGCACTAATCCCATTCATGAGGGGAGAGCCCTCATGACCTAATCATCTCCCAAAGGCCCCCCTTTTAAAACCATCACCCTGAGGGTTAGGTTCCAACATATGAATTTCGAGGGGAAACCAACATTCAGACCATAGCAACCATGTAACATAACATCTTCACAGGTTCTTAGATTAGGACATGGACAACTGGGGAGCCATTGATTACCTAGCATTATTTTGACAACATCAGCTGTGATGCTCCCTAGAAAACACTGTGAGTCCCATGGGACACCTGACTCTGGAACTCCTCTTAAGCTTAACAATTGGCACAGAGACATGTGCCCCCTAAGAGGACCCCTCTAGCTCTTCTGCAACACTTTTGCCAGGGAGCTTCCCCATGGTACCTCAGCATTGTGATGTGACTCACAGGAGGAGGTGGGGACTATCATGAGAGCTTAAATAATGGCTTCTTTTATCACCTACTTGGAAGTCAGGTTATCTTTAAACCTACAGGGATCAAGTGAGTGTCCTTTAATCTTCACAACATCCCAAGAGATAGGTAATAGTCTCATTTTCCAGTGGGTCCACCAGGCCCAGAGGTGAGGTTGACTACCAAGGACATAGCTCATAAGAAAATATCTATAAAATAAAATGATGGAATTTAAAACATGCCTCTCTACCTTTAGTTTATTAGAGAGGATGAAGGCAGTCTGGGGGAAAATACACCTCAGGAAACAGGCCAGAAGGAAAAAGAGTCTGAAGGAGGACAAATTAGTGCCAAGTGATTGGCAAGTGGGAAAAAAAGAAAGAGAGGGAAAAGAATGACTGCAAGTGTGATGCTTTCCACAAGATGATGACTCCTGGCCCTCCGAAGAAGAAAGAGCAGTTGTGGTATTGTTGACACCTTCTTGCTAGACGTGGGGGAGAGGCGGCCAGTACTACTGGACCCATGATACAGTCAAAGGACCATGAGGATGTAGGCATCCATGGTGAACGCTGGAAGAGACCAGGAGGAAATGGCAGTTTTGTTGCTCCTTTCCCGTCAGAGCTCAAGGTAGGAAGAAAAGCTGCCCAGCAGAAACGAGCGATGGGTTCAGGCAACCCACTAAACCATGCTTCCTTAATTTCTTAGCTATGAAAGGAAGCCATGCACGGACACAGATTTTAAAGTCCATTTCTGCTCTGTGAGTCTCTGGGTCTATAGGCCAACAACGAGCAGGACTTTTGTCTGAACTCTGGTTGATGATGCCTCGATGACTCCTGACAAGGGACAAAAATGAAACTCAAAAAGGTTAAGACCCTGATCGGGAGAACAATTATGGAAATTTTAAAGTTGGGGCAGGGCATGAGGGGAAGTAAGGGAAGACCTAAATCTACCTCAATCCATCCACCGACCAGCAAACTTGTGTGACCTTGAATATCAGAGGGAACATGCACAAAAGACATAAAAAGAAGAGTAAAATGAGATGAAAACAGTAGAAGAACATTATTTTGTAAAAATGATGTCAAAATGGATAACCCAATGCTCTTTTAGTATCAAATTAAAAGAGACTAAATGGGACTAAGTGAAACCATGTGCAAACTGACCCACCTGACTGAAAGTACCAGCATTGGCCGGAATCTTCTCACTGCCATGGACCACCCTCCCCTACGATGGAGGATCCAGGACACCTACAACAGCCTCGTGCCTCTGGACAGTGCGCGTGAGCCTGCTATTCCCCCTTTCTTGGGAACCAGCCCCAGAGCTGAGATATTTCTGCCAAATAGAGTCCCAACTGTCCTGGCTTCCTCTCTTTCTCCATCATTCTCATGGCCTAATTCACTTGAAGTGACAATAAGGAGGAAATTTCGTACAGTAAAATTATCCAAAAAATGAAGTTTGCTGCCTTGTAAGGCAGTCAGCTCCCACATCATCAAGTAGAAGGACAGGCATCCTATGACGAGATGGAAGATATCACTGAGTACCGCCCTCTCAGTATCATCTAATGCTCTTCAACAGCATCAACACTATTTCTCCAAAGGTAGTGTTATTATCTCCATCTTGCAGATGAAGTGAAGGCAGAGAAGGTTGACTAGCTTTCCGCAGCTAGGAGAGCCATCCAGACAAATAGCATGCCCGTGCCAGGCTAGCTCCTTGCACCCTCACGAGATCACGCGCAGAGGCCTATGGGAGCCCAGGAGAGGCTGACATCATTCCACCTGTCAAGAATGAGTGCAAATGGCTAGTTAACGAGCAAGATTATTTTCAGTGAAGATGTCACCCCAAGAAAGCAAGCCTTTATCTAAGGGCTTTCATTTCCATATTTGACATGTCTATAGACACCAAATTAAAGCAAATGAGACTTTTGTTTTCAACATTTATGTAGGGCCTGCTTAGTGCCAAATTTTCAATGCATATTTTTCTCTTTGCTTGTTGATAACCAGATGAAGCAACTGGAGCTGAAAGTAGCTAAATCACTTGTTGAAATTACCCAGAACACCCTGGGGCCAAAGGCGGGTCTCTCTGGCCCCAGTGCACGCACTGTGCTGCCTCGGAACTATGCATACCACCTTGCTTTGCAGAATTTGCTTTTCAGAGTTTTGAAAAACATCAAGGTTGAAGCTGCCTCTTTTCTGAGTTCTTAATTTCCCTTTGTAAACATTCCCCCACAGTCATTATCCTTTCACTGGCCAAAACATGGTCTTGAAATTTATTCTGTGATTAGCCATGTGTACTCAGTAAAGTGCTGTAAAATATAGCCCTTAATTTTAAAAGGAGGAAATAGAGCATTTTTTCATTCCCTCATTTTCAAAGGGCTAAATTCAAATTCATGTCACTTTTTCCTTTGCTTTCCTTTAAAAGTGTTTGATTTCTTTCCCCACCGTGGCCCACCTGGGTTGAAGAAGTTACTCTTTGAAGGCAAAAAGCTTAGAGGCTGAGAGTTAATAATTAGACCTACATCCTTGCCCAAAAGGAAACTAAATCAGAACGAGATCAAGCAAAGGAGGCTGAAGAAAATTAATAGGAGCCAAAATCCTTATAAGAAGACAACAAGGGAGGTTTGCTGCAGCGCCACAGTCCCCTCGGATGTCAGAGTGGGAAGAGACACAAAGCCTCGTGTCCACCTCCCTTCTTTGTTGAAGTATTAATTGACCCTTTCTCCGCTGTTCCATAAGCATTTATATCAACTTTCATAAGCTTTCGGCTCCAATTTAGATGGTCGTTCCTCAACCACAGAGGGAAGATCTTCAATTTCTTCTCTATCCTCCTGCAGCATCCTGCATGCAAGTTGGTGTTCAGTGAATGTTTCTGGAACTCAAATATAAAAGGTATGAGTAAAAGGCCTTGAATGAGTTTTTTTTTTTCCATTTTCCTAGAACCCAGGCAGAAAACGACCATCTTGTTGGCTACAGATCTGAGAGTGGGCTCAGCCAAGGACGCCGATGTGTGCTCACAGCCCACCTGGAGCCCACCGCGTGGGAGGCTCTCCAGACCCGGGTTTCCCATGCAGGTGCTTCTACCATCCATAGCTACCACCCCCCCTACAGAGAGGCCAACAACGGCGCATGTCCTTGTAAGCCTAAAGTGCTTTTCCTCAAAGCTGCATATCTTGTCAAAACTGTTTGCCCACATCACTGCAATCTGTGTGCAGGGAAGCCTGAAACAAGGCCGTGTTTGGAAAGCAATGGAAAGTACAAGAGGTTCTGAAATTCATAAGCCTGGGAAAGCACTGATTCAGAGAGAAACCGCTCTTCTCGGTTCTTCCAAATTGAAAAGCACTCGAGGCAATAGAGCAGCTGCTGCTTGCCTAGGCTGGTTTCTATTGACCTTACTTGACCTTTTACCTGATGTCTGAATTGGACCTCCAGCTAGACCAGGAAGCCACCGCCCCCTCCCAAGACAAGACTGACCTATACATGGCTCCTCCTCTCTGCAGAAGTACACCAGGGGAGCCCACCACAGCCAGAAAGTTAGGTGAGAGGAGTAGCTTTGTTAAAGGGTTAACACCAGAGCAGTTCTTCCAGCCCTACTTCCTTCCTCATTCCACTAATCTGCTCACTTCTCATCCTTTACGTTTTATAGTCTTCAGTTCCAATTACAAGTGATTAATAATTAAATGATTGTTAATTCTTTTCTATCTCCTGTAAGTCATGATAATTTGAGCAATGATGATACAATCATAGCCTGAGAGGGAAAGGGGGATGGATAGAGCTTAAATTACAGAGTTTTCTTTCCAATGTAAAAGTGAGAACATCTACAAATGGTTGTTGTTCATGGTCTTAAATCTATAAACATTTTAGTCTATTTTGAATTACATTTTTTCTTTCTCATTTCCCAGGTTACCTCCATGTTTTTAAGATACAGGGAGGAGAAAAATGGCAACATTACTATGGAGGGATTGTAAGTTTCCTTGGCTCCAACTATTCAACTTTAAATATTTATTTGTCAGCTGATTCAAATTCAAATAAGTCTGCAGTTATTGGGTAGAACAAAGTGTGCCCCGTAACTCAAAGCACTTGTGATGGATGAAAAATTTTCAAGAGCAACTGACCTAATGTATGTTTTCGCTTGGACACAGAGTAAGTTGAGTCACTCATTACTGGATAGCATCCGGATAACCCAAAAGATCTGAGTGAAGGGATGTTTTTCTTTGATGTTGTTCCTGACTTCCCAGAGTTTATAAAACTAAATCCTTCCTGAAAAACAGTGAATCTGCATGTTGCATATGCATGTACAGCCAGGTGATGAATGCCAAGCATATTCCTAAATATTTTAAAGCAATACAAAATACTGGCAACCAGTTAGTCTCTTTGTATTCTTTCAAAGTGATTTAAACTATATTATCTTATTCTTCTTGGTTTCTTCATTTTCCCTAACATAGGTTTTCTATCTACAGCTGGATTTTAAGCCTCTTAAAGAGGAGCCCTTTATTTACAGTAGATACTCAACAGATATTTGAGAATGAACAAATGAATAAATGCCTATGTCAGACAGTTCCTTTCAATAATGAGGCTTTCTTGCTACCTACATGCCTCCTTCACTCCTACCCGCAATGTTCTTTGGAATTCCAAGGTTCTGCAAGCATGGGAGAGCATGTTTGTGCAGACATCCCAACACGCTTCACAGCAAGGATCTAGGCAAGGATTGGGCAAACCTGCAGGGCACCTTCCCTTCATGGCATTTTGGCTAATGGTCAGTAACTAATGAATGCCCAGCATGCATGCATATCGGAGATCCTCTTAGCACTTGTGCAAAGTTTCCAACACTTCTGATCTGACATATTGATGATGATGTTTGTGAACAAAGAGTTATTGTACTCTTAATGGTTCAACTTGGAAACATACATTTTCTATTAGCTGTCCTGAGCTCCAGAATCAGTTTCATTGAAGAGTATCCTGAGATTGCAAAGCAAACTACTTCTGTGTAAACCAATATTTTCTTGATACAGTATGGAGCAAGCAAACTAGAAAACAGGAATAAATTGGATTTTGAGTCTGCTATAAAGCTTCAACTGTCATTCAGAGTATTGGCTTTCAGATTTTTGGTTTGTCACATAACAGCTTTACTGTTGTCATTGATTAGCTTTAAAATAAGGAAAACATTAATTAAAAATATTTGTATTTGTCTATTCAAGTTTTATCTAAGATTTCATTTTTTAAAATGTCACTTTTGTTAGTAAGTTTAAAACCACTAGGAAAATAATGACGGCAATGAGATCTCTCAGGAACTCACAGTGTTTTTAAGCAATCCACACACCTCGTTCATTCATAGTCATTAAACAAATATTTTCCAGCACCTAAACAACGCCTGGTGCTGCCATAAGATAAGAGAATCAAATTCCTACCCATGTTCTAGAGAATTGGTATAGGTTATATAGCATTTGCTTTTTAACTTCTTAAAATAACTGTGGTAAGGGTGCTTTTTCCCATATTTCAAATATGCAGTGGAATACTGGGAAAGGGAACAATGTGAACTAAAATATTTCATAAATCAATTGCCTCATTCATAAACGACTACATGAATTACAATATTACTAATGCAGATGAAAACTTCTCTTTCTGAGGTAAACATTTCCAGCAGCTTCCACTGTTCTTCACAAGATACAGTTTCCAGACCCCTCACAGGCCTGGCTTCCATCTCCTCTGTGCTTTCCAGTTTGTTGAGGTCCACGTGAGACGTCTGACAGCACTGGGGGAAAAACTCCAGAACGGGTTTAAACACTTATTGCAGGACCACAGGCAACTAGATTTCAATTCAAATAAATCTAGAATAAAGACTTTTCTCCTTACCCTTTCCCTCTCTATAGGCTGGATTCGCCACCTGATGACAAAATTCTAGAATCCGATGCTCCGATGCTCTCCGACCGGCCAAAGGAGAGTGGCACAGCCCCATTAGTACTGCACACCATGGAAGAAAGCTGGTGTTTTCAGACTCTTCCCTGAAGTGCAGAATGCACAGAGGCCTAGCCATTCAATTCAATAGTCAGTCATCCAGAATATATAAAATGAATACCTCTTAGATATAAAACCAAACCCAGATCCTGCTCTCAATCCACTTACACATAATAGCATAGTTTACAGAGCCTGCTGAAATTTGAGTCGTGACCCTATGCAATGAAAACCAGAGGGGAAAACCAAAGGCCAACAGGTGCCACAAAGTAGCAGCGTAGATCAGCAGTCCCCAGCAAAGACCCTGGACCACATGCCTGAGTTCCTAGGACTATACCCGGGACAAGTTCTTTAACCTGTCAGAGCCACCGATACCTCGTATGAAAAGTGCAGATGACAAAACAGTGCTCTCCTCCCGAGGCCGTCATGACAGTTAAATGAGTGAGGACACACACCGTAGGCAGCACCGTGCCTGGCACAAAGTCCTCCTTAAAGGTGGCTGTGGGTCCTCAGGCACATCACAAGGCTACCTGGACACTCTGGGCTCGGGATGTTGGCCCACCAAAGCCTCCTTATTCCTGTCCATCTGACTTTACAGGACAAACATTGAGAAACACATGACATGGTGGGAGAGACAGTAAAAATATTTACTAATGATACCAAACACCAGGTTCATAGTAAAATTTTGACATTTTCTTTCTTTTCCTCAGTCCCCAGGACAAGTATATCAATCAAGGGGAGAAACTGGCTCCCGTTATTGGACTGTCTCAGGGCACATGTGGCCTTTGTCTGTTTTACAAATTCCCCAAAATTCTTTCTGAAAATGGATGAACCTATAATTCATTTTTAATGTGAAGAAGAATTGAGAGAAATGCAGACGTCTCTTAGGTGATATAAAAATTGAAAATGCTCCATAAAAAGGATCCACTTAAATGTCTGACTTGTAAAAGTAAATGTCGTTTTAAAATTTTTCATTTGTCACACTCCGTGAGGTGTCTCTTGCTCTCCATGCTTCTGCAAGTCCCTCCCTGCGATGATCGCGGCAGTGCGGGGAGAACGCGGGGGCGGCGCTGGTGCGGGTGGACAACCTGCCTCCCCTCTGGGCTCCGTTCCCGCTTCCCCAAACTGGCTACGCTAAGAAGCTTTCATCCATCTGCAGCATTTTACAGCTACCCAAGGAGGGACGTGGCCAAGGTCACACGGTCAAGTAGGAGCAGAGCAAGCACCCGAATCCTGTCGCCTGAGGACTCCCAGTCCAGTGCTCAGGCCGCTCAACCAGACTTGCCTCGAGATGCACTGCAGTGAACGCTCCAGCGCTGATTTTTGGCCATTAGGTCTTACATCAGAATCCTGAAGAACTTCAGGGAGTTGGACATCATTTTGTCCCGGGCACCTCTGGGACCTCTGTAGAAATATCCTCCACTCTGCAACTCCAGCTGGCCTCAGCCCAGGACTGCCGTCATAAAGCCGAGTCCGTGCGACCTGAACACCTCCAAGAGCCAGGGCTGGCCCTGGTGAGGCAGGACGGCGTCCTGCTCAGCCGGGCAGACCAGCTCTCTTGGAATTTCAGGGACCACCAAGCCCAGCAGCGCGTGAGCAGGCTGCTGGCACCGCGAGCCGGTTTGCTGCTCCGAGGTTCATGTCACACGCTGAGTTGTGTTCACTTAAATGCTGCCAAAGTTCTTCAAAGCATTTGAATGAAACTCTTCATAAAACAAACATGAAAATCCATTACCAGCAGTCACCAAATGCTGGCGCCTTGACGAATGGCCAACCTGCCGGCATCCGGGAAATTCGCTGTGCTGACAAGTGACTTGCAAAGGAGCCGTTTACTTAAATGTGGTGGGCACCCACCACGGCAGGACACGTTGGGAGGTGCGAGGATCGATGAGGCCGCTAATTAAAGCAGAGCATCAATCCCCTGTGCTTCCAATGCATTTGGAAATCCAACGCTGTCAGCTCACTCGAGCTTTTTGAATGCATTATTACAAAAATGTTTCCAGTCATGGCTGTGGATGTCTAACTCGGCCCCCAGCACCGCTGCGGGGAGCTGCAGAGGGGACAGGCATTGGTCGGGAAGGTTCTCATGAACCATAGCTTGCCTGATCAGGCATCCACACAGTGACCACCCAAGAAATCCAAGACGGAAAGAGTTCGCCCAGCATCAGAATGCATTTATAAAAATTGAACTCTCCTGCCAAAAATGCGGGTGGAGATTTTAAAGCTATCGCCTAAGCAGATTAAGATAAAAGTCTCTCTAATAACAAAAATCTTTGACAACTTGGGCTGAAATGCTGTAGACACTCTCAAGGAGATCTCCAAGAAAAGATTTTTAATAAAAGCCACATTCAATCCCTCCAACATGCACCTCTCCACAAATTAATGCCCTTTAGGAAGTTTTAATATTTTTTTATTTCTCCATTTATTTACATTTTTAGTTTCAAAGTTTTTTTGTTTGTTTTGAGGCAGAGTCTTGCTCTGTCGCCTGGGCTACAGTGCAGTGGCGTCAGCATGTCATCGTAGCTCACTGCAACCTCAAACTCCTGGGCTCAAGTGAGCCTCCTGCCTCAGGTTCCTAAGTAGCTGGAACTACAGGTACACGCCACCATTGCCTGGCTAATTATTCTAATTTTAGTAGAGGCGGGGTCTCGCTCTTGCTCAGGCTCTTATCAAACTCCTGAGCTCAAGCGATCCTCCCGCCTCGGCCTCCCAGCATGAGCCACAGCACCCAACACTGTTAATGTTTTTATGGAAACAAAGAGAAGTCAGAAAACCTTTAGTTTCCAGATTAACTTAAAAACAAACTTTTGCACTCCTGGATTACAAATATAAAATATATTATACAGTATATATTTATATATGTAATAAAATATATTTAAATTGTGTGTGTGTGTATATATATATTCCAACATCTTTGTAGTATGAGGACATTTCTGTGTTCCATCACCTCTGAAGCCAGGAGCCCAGAGGAATGAGATACATTCCCTAGTCTTTCATCTTCACATTAGTAGTAGATAGGTTTGGGTAGTTGAGAGTTTGCAGAGCTACAATCCGCACCTGGTCCTGCAGGTGAAAATGTACTTAGTTCTCAGGCACAGGCCTCCCTCTATGGGAGACGGGGTGTTTTATACCATGCTGATGACTAATATTTCAAGTACGTTTTGCAGATTCATTTTCCCAGCATTCTGTTGTTTCAGCTGAACCATTCATGCCACAATATTTTTATAGGCTCTGAGGCTGAAAAACGTTCCTATCCAGGCAGGATATATGAACCTCTTAGCTTTCTGATGCAAAAGCAGCGTTTCAGATTATCCTCCTGCAAAAGAAAACTGCACTCCTTATGCTGGCAGGTGAATGGGAGAGTGGAGATTTGAACAAGGATATGAAATATAGGCAATACTTCCCTCGCACCTTATGGTAGGGCATATGTGCAACAGCTGCCTTTCTGCTCTGCTGAGATGAAATCAGTGTTTCCTACCTGGGGGTGGGGCATGGGAAGGCTGCGAGAGAATCACAGGTCACAGACAAGGAGCCCCCACACCCTGTCAGGTGGCCCTGGTCTTGTAAGGCCTATAGTGCATGCTAAGCAAGGGGGACAAGAAGAGCAGGAGGTCTAGGGTCAGAGAGCTGGGCTTGAATCCCACTTCTGCTACCTACTACCTGTGCAGCTGAAGGCAACTTACTTAAGCTTGAGTAGCTGTAACTTTTTCTAATTCATAGAAGGAGGATAATAACAGTTTTGAATCCTGGCCCTACCACTTACCAGTTATATAACCTAGGACAAGTTTCTTAGCCTCTCCATGTTTTAATATTCTAGCCTATAAAATGGGAGAATTCACAGTTCTTATCTTATGGGTGAGGATTAAATGGTTAAGAGAAGTAAAGCTCTTAGACAGGGCTGGCACAGAGAATAGCTGTTTCAAATGGTTTAGGAAATCCAAGCTGGAGAAAATCTTCCAGGAAAAGATGAGGAGAGGAAAGAAAGAAGCAGAGTTGGGACAAAGGAGGGGAACAATGAGCAAACACGGATGCCCTAAGCCTTTGAAAACACCCGGCCATGACGGGCTTCTGTGGAGCCTGATGACGTTGCCCCTGAATGAGATCTGCCCGGCAGAGCGAGTGGATCCCCAGGAGTTGACAACTCCTGTGGTTACACGGTGATTCCTCAATTGCTTCACCACAGCTACTGGAGAACCCCAGACCATGAACTGTTCTGTAGACAATGATATGAAGAAAAGAGAGAGAACTGGCTAAGATCTAGTGCTTATGAAAAATAACTTTAAGATTAATCAGTGGTAAAAGAAAAGATGTCCTGATTTTTATTAGCTGCCAGAAAATTCTCCAATAAGAACAATCAAGGAACTAGTCATTGACTATAAATGCCATATTAGTAGTATGTGATTATAGGAGCTATTTAGGCTCAGAGTCTGAGACCTTCTCTTAAATGGCTAAAATCCTCTATCTTGCTAAATTTTGAAGATAAGGGAGAACCAGGGAAAACCCAGAGAAAAACAAGCCACATGTTGTTGATGCTTCTCTGATCTCATTCGTGAGAAGGGACTGTACCACCTACAGCTGAGTCTACTACAGGGCTGGGCAGTAGCCAAACATCTCAATCTAAATGGGACACTGAATCTCCCTGACATTTTCAAATCTCTGAAAATATAACTACAGGGAGAAACATAGGTGCATAACACTTTCCATGAAGGGTATCACATTTTGTTGAAATACCTTTCACTGAAATACACTTGATAATCCTATAGCAGAGAAAATTGACATCTAATATCCATTCTCCATCTTCCATGTGGCCAGGCTGGGAAGAATATAGTTTCTCA
Organism: Cheirogaleus medius; assembly: GCA_008086735.1. Taxonomy (NCBI): domain Eukaryota; kingdom Metazoa; phylum Chordata; class Mammalia; order Primates; family Cheirogaleidae; genus Cheirogaleus; species Cheirogaleus medius. The sequence goes on from VBSM01002608.1 coordinate 35,118,876, forward strand.
ATGCAGTCATCTAACTAGGTTTTGCCCAATGGGCTGTGAGGAGAAATTATACCTGCAGCTTCCAAATCATGCCCATAACAAGAAAAGTGGCCTCTCCCTCCCCTTTCCCTTTCTCCTTCCTACTAGATGGAATGTGGACTTGGTGGAAAGCCACTTTGGGGCATGACAGAAAGCCCCAAATTAGGAATGGTATACCAACAAGCTAGAGGAATCTGGATCCCTAATACCATGGAGATACCATGCCAGCCCTGGGCTGCCTCCAAACTGGACTGTGACAATCACACTTCCATCTTGCTATTTGGGGTCTCTGTGGCACTAGCTTCACCTGTTCTAACTAACACAGTTCTATTTGGGGTGGAGATATGGGGAGAGATTGCAAGAGGTGTCTTTGAGTTATAACAACTGGGTAAACCGCCTTCCAAGGAGGGACGGTCTAAGTAATACAGGGTTTTGCTTTGCTTTTGGCAGTCAGAGCTGAACTACACAAACAATAGAAAGGAGGCTGAGCCTGTGCAACATCTTCCTTCTCAGCTCTTCTCACAAGCAGTGTCCAGCCTAATCTTTGTATAAATGTAGCCCAATACTTGCAGAATATGGACTTGACGGCAGAGGCCCTGACGGTACACGACCCTGTCTTGTCTTATCTTCCAAGCAAAGTTGTTTTCAGATGGGAAACATTGGAGAAACCACTTAGGAGAGTGTTTGCCAAGTATTTAGGGTTCAGTAGATGTTAGTTTCCTTTCTTCTTGACAGCTGCCTCCTTCTTATAGTGCATATGAAATTTCCAATAGGGGACCTTAGTATTCAGAAATGCTCTGAAAATTTCCAACCTATAAATTCCTACCTTATAAAAAATATAAGTGCAGCCCAAATCACCTGTGAATTACTAGGAGGTCAAATAAAAATGTTTTTCCCAATTTAGAAAGTACAAGCAGAGCTTTCTGGAAATTTTGTTTGGAGACTAATGGGTAAAAATGTTAACCCTATGCTAGGAAACAAAGATGTTCATCAGGGACTCTTAATTTAGTTACCTTACATTATTCTCAAAAAGTTTCTTTCTCTAATATAAGAAAGGAATGAATGATCTGGGCCAATGAGCCCCTAAGGTCCAAACTGAAACTAGAAAAGAAAGAAGTTCTATATAACATGGATAAGTATCTTTCATTCACTGTGAAAGTCATCGTGCTGTAACTTCATTGGTTCATCCATTAGTCTTCTCCTTGGACTCCCGTGATTCATCAGATACACATTCATGAACACTTTCAGGGACCCAGGCCCTGTGCCAGGCCCTGGCCCTTGAAGAGTTTCAAGCTCCTGGGGGGCCGCACCAGAAATACAATGAGGAGGGAGCAGCCAGTTCCTCCTCCATGGGGAAGGGGACAACATTCCAGCTCAGTCTGGAAGACCTGCAAGCACATTGTGAAGGCATTCCCAACAGTGATTGATTACAGATCGCTTTAGGACAGCACCAGTGTGAAAGAGTGCTGTGGACAGAGGAACAGATTAGAAGATTGTTACAATCCAGAAGCCAAGAGCAGACCGAGGTTAAAGAGATGGTCATGAGGATGCCAAAGACACAGAACCTAATGGCTAATTAGATGCGAGAAGGGGGATTGGGGGATAGCACCATAGGAGGTTGTGCCAAAGGAAAATAAAATTGAAGGTGGAGAAGATTTAAAGAATTTTGCAGGCTGAGCACAAGGAACCAGAGCAGAGTGAGGGATTGATGATGCTAGAAGAAAGTAACTGATGGAACAAGACCTGGAGCAGGTGAGAATGGATGGTGTGGCAGGTCCTCACTGGCTTCTATTGTTTTCCTTTAGCAGGCACCAGCATTGTGTTCTGAAGTTCTTCTTTAGTCTGACATTTATCCATAATAACAAATAACTCACCTAGGTTAAATCCTAGGTGTTCAACGTGCCAGGTTGGAAAGTACCACTCCAGGAAGTCAAGTTGGATTTTCTTAGCAACGTTTAGTTTTTATAGCAATTCACCTATAACTATAAATACACCTTTATTTCTTAAATTCCTATAGGACAAACAACTACTTTTGTGATTCAGAAATTCTCTGTTCGCTCTATCGAAACAATTGTTTTTAGATTGCAAATTTTCACAAAAGCAAAAAATAGTGAAGAGCCTCTTCTGGATACAACATGACTCACACCCTGCCATTCTGACAAAAGGCTGAAAGGTAGTTGTTGTAGGCTGAATAGAGGTCCCCAAAATTTTTTATATATCCTAATCTCTAGAACCTTTGAATGTTACCTTATATGGCAAAAGAAGATTTTGCAGATGTCATGATCTTGAGGATGATGTCATGATCTTAAGGATCTTGAGATGGAGAGATTATTCTGGTATCCAAGTGAGCCCAAAATGTAATCACAAGTATCCTTATGCAAGGAAGGCAGAGGGAGATTTGGTCACAGAAGAGAAGAAGGCCATGTGACCGAAGCAGACAGAGTAGCAGGAAGCAGAGTCAAAAATAAAGATGCTCCTATGCTGGCTTTGAAGATGGAGGAAGCGGCTGTGAGCCAAGAAATGCAGCTCCAGAGCTGAAAGAGGCAAAAAAATGAATTTCCCCTAGAGCTGAGGTCCCCAAACCTGGGCCACCAACTAGTACCAGTCCGTGGCCTGTTAGGAACCAAGCCACACAACAGGAGGTGAGCAGCCAGCAAGAGAGCGAAACTTCATCTGTATTTACAGTCACTCCCCATCGCTGGCATCACCGCCTGAGCTCCACCTCCTGTCAGATCAGCGGCTGCATTAGATTCTACATTATTGTGAGTTGTATAATTATTTCATTGTATATTACAATGTAATTATAATATAAATAAAGTGCACAGTAAATGTAATGCACTTGAATCATCCTGAAACCATCATTCCCCCCACCCTCCAGTCCGTGGAAAAATTGTCTTCCACGAAACCAGTCTCTGGTGCCAAAAACGTTAGGGACCACTATCCTAGAGCACACTAAGGGACCTGCTGACACTTCAGCCCAGTGAAACTGATTTCAGACATCTGACCTCCAGAACTGTAAGAGAATAGATTTGTGTTGTTTTTAGTAACTAAATTTGTGGTTAGTTTGTGATAGTGGCAACAGGAAGCTATAATATTACAATTGTTTTTTTCATTCTGATCCTGGGAAGGTAAGCTATCGTGCCCTCCACCCTGGGAGGAAAGGAGGCAGAAGTCCAGCTACCACTCCTCTTTCATGTCTGGACCACAGAAAAGGGTCTTCTGAGAGGTCTTGCCAATGGTTTACCCCAACCCAGAGCAGTCTTTCAGATGCTAAGATGGAAGATTGTCCATCTTTCTCTAAATGGGAGCCAAAGAAGAGCGTTGCATCTGCTAGCAAGAATGATTTTATGGGTTTTTTAATCAAATGAAATAAAAATAATCATTTCAAATTTCACATAAGATAAAAAAGTAATCAGACTAAGTTAAGACTTCATTTTTTATTTGCCCAAGAAGCAGAAAAATTCAAGCTTAGCTTTAAGCACTCATAAAACCTGCAGGGTAAGGAAGTGGGTTCCAAACACAACCCATAAAATAAGGATGTTTTTAAGAGGCTGTTATTAGGTAATTGCCATTCCCACAAACTTCCCCTCCTACATCCTGACAGCCGATCACACTCTGAGGCAAAAGGAAGAAATGGTTTTATGAATAATTCTTTTCTTATGACACTTTGGTGTACAATAAGATCGTGACATAAAATAAAAAAATTGTTCCCAGGAGAAAAAAAAAATCATCTAAATTTTGTCAAGTGGTCCTAAGGGAACTGAAGAAAAAATGTGCTTCTTCCAGGAGGTTCTCTCGATGCCTTGAAGATGGGGCCAAAACACAACAGTCTGGGGATCTCTGTCTTTTACAATCCACTTTCCTCCTGGGCAGTATACAAATGGCATTTTCTGAGTAGTCATAAAGCATGGTTCGTGTACGCAGATAAATGCTTGTCTCTATCTATCCTGACCCCACTTGAAAGAAAGATACAACTTAGGTTTGATGTATCCTCAATTCGACATCCCAGAGACTTTAGAGGAAATTCATTTTAAACATTATTTATATAATTTTCTATAACTGAAAATTTCCAATGAACAGGGAGATTTAACTGACAAGTAACATCTGAGTCCTCTTTTCAATTTGATATAGCAAACAAGTATCAGGCTTCTACTCTGTGCAGAAAAAAGTAAGGTAGATTCTGAAATTTGGGGATAGAACCCAATGAGGAATGAGTCACAGCACATACCTTGAGTATGCTTAAAGCAACCTTCTCTAAAAGATAGAAAGAAGTGTGTAGTCAATACTGTTCAATTCAAACTTCAATTTTTCATGGGGGCATTATGGAGTTGTAGTGTACATCTGTTGTTTTACCTTGCTTTTGCCTCTATTTCCCTTTCTTCTAATAAAAATTATAGTAAGAATTTTGAAGATTCAGTTTTTCAGGCTCTTTCTAAATCCATGACTCCAGGTATTCCAATATTTTAATTGTTCCAGACTCACTCTGTCCTACTACCATAAATAACCAAGAGCTACACCATATTTTTGAGGTGTGTTGAAAAGGGGCTTTAAATTCTTTAAGATTATGGTTCAAAGTTATGTATAACAAGAAACTGAAATCAAGTACATAAATATTCCCCTCAAATGCAATAAGATAACCCTAACCAAAGTTCTTCTTAAAAACATAAAAAAGAAATTATAGAGTAAACATCCTTTTCCAGTGGGCACCAATAACCAGGTGAGCACATTTAAGTAGCATCAGGATAGCCCGGTGATTGAGACCCATACCCTCAATTCCAAAATCCAACAGCAATCTACTAAGAGTCTTTATGAATAGTGTCCTCTCAGACCTTGTTCTTTCTTCCCCTATACTCATCTCCCCAGCCTCGCTAGAAGGCAGCCTTTCTTTTTCTCCCTTCTTACTTGACTTGTTCCTTCTGTGACACAAGTAGTTTGTGACAAAGCCAGGCCTAGATTGTGTCTCCAGGACTCCAGTTCACCTGCTTGTCTGATAGCCAAATAGATCTCCCCCCTTTCAAAGAGCTTGTCCATTCTTTCTTGGTCCTTTACGTTTTGAGAAGACATAGATGATATTGATAAATCCTCAGGCTCCTATAGTGGTGAAAGAACCAAGGCTAAAGTTTCTATTTTATCTTATTTGTCACCAAGTGCTCCTGGCAAAAGAGAAGAAATATGTCAAGCTTTTATGATTCTATGAACTGCTGTGTAAGCAATGCTATGTACCAGTAAAGAAACAACTTATGATGGGACACAATATGTTGTCTTGAAATTAAAAAAAAAAAAAAAGAAACAACTTATGAAAATATTTTTGAAGGGTCAAATGAGATGAAACATCATAAAATCAACCAAAGAGAGGAAATAAAGCAATAGCAAGTTCAGTTACTTACATACCATTCCTAGAGCTTTATGTATTGATACACTTTTTTGCAGTGGTGTGTACCTAGTATTCTAAATCTAGATACACATAGGACAACCCTTCAGGAGAATTTTGTTAAAGAGAAGCATTAAAGACAAATTAGATTGGTGAATTTCATCACACAGGAAACTATATTTACTGGTCTTTCTTATACTCTTTTACAATAAGTGAAGTTACATATAAGCATTATTTTGGGTAATAATTTAGGGAAGCGATCCCAACATTGCCTTCGTGTGACCAAATTAGAAGTCTAATCTGGATCTCTGTACAAAAAAGTACATGTTATTTTTATTTGCCTGTGGACTTTATAACTCCCTTCTCCCTGGAGAAGCTTTCAGTCTTCTGAACAGTTTTATTCTAGAAAGAAGATTGTGGAATGCTCAAGAACTAAAAGAAAACACAAATTAGGGCTTGACATTAACTGCTTACAGAACAGAAGAGTGGGGTGTTATGCAATGTGATGTGTGTGGTTAGTATACTACTTAATAAGCTTGATCATCTTTTAAAATTGTTTTTTTAGGCACTCCATTAGTTAGTATGAAAAGAGCTCAAGAAAATGTTACATATAAAAGAGATATACGACTTGGTTTTATAGCCCACTAAATTACAGACATTAACACTACAAAATAACACGATTCAGGAAATTAAGTATCCTGGTATCATGGCCTTCTGACAAATACACAGAACATACCGGACCCAGAGAGCTAAACAATGGGAATTATAATTCTCACCTCACTCAATATGTCCCACTATACCTGAGCCAACAGAAAGCTGTGTGATAACACAAATATCACAGGGTGGAATATCTGTGTGCGTAGCTGCAGAATGCCTTTCTTTCCTTTTCCTGTTTACGTTGTCAATTACAAAATGATGAGTTGGCATGTTCTGATATTTAAGACTTGTTCAGCGTTTTCCCTTTTTCCTCACATTTACGTTAGCCTTTTCCTTTAATTATCTTGATGCTGTTATTCTTGGCAAGGCTGCCCTTTCCATTATGGTGTGTTTACCTTCCAAACAGTCCCTACTTCCTCCTTATCTTTGTGAGCTTATTAACATTTCCAGCTCCAACTACTCACTTCCCCTCTTCGGCACAGCCTCACCTTCACAGCTCAATTATTTTTCTCTCTTTTCAACCCTTCTTTCAACTCTCACCCCAACCAGCTCACCGCTTTGGAATAACAAGTTATTTCCTCTTTCATTTCCTCTTACGGAAGATGTTTTTGGACCCATTCCCGAAAATCTTTGGCATGAAAGTGTGCCCATGTCGTTCTGTGTTTCCACTGGGCACACTTCCAGAGGTGTGTCATCGGCCCCGAGCCCTTGGCCTTCACACCAACTTAAGCCGGGTGCTGTCAGTTGTGGTCACCACCCCGCCGGCATTCCAGGCAAGCCGAGACAGTGGGAACAGGCCTGGTGAACCCTGCTCCCTCTGGCAACAGGCTCTTGTTTTCAAATCCATTTCAAGAAGTCTGTTTGAGGTATGAAAATTGGGATTTTTTTTTTTTAATTGCAAGTAAAAAGGATTAGATGGCAGGAAGGAATGCTGAGTCAGCAATATTGGCTCAGCTGCAACATGTTTCCTAATTCATGGAATAAGTGTGCTATTCAATTACTTTTCATTTTCTATAAGTCATCCAGAAGTTAAGTTTGACAGTTGTATCTAAGCGGGAGGAAAAACGTGTTAAACAAAAACTCTGACTAAGATTAAATGGTTTCTATTTTAGGGTTTAAGAAAATTGCGGGGAGGAATCATATTGCAGTCATTCTTGGCATAATGGCTCTTCCGTCAACGACGGACCATGTATACCACGGTGGTCCCATGAGATCATAATACTGTAGTTTTCCTGTACATTTTCCATGTTTAGATACACAAATACTTATCATTATGTTACAATTGCCTATAATATTCAATACAGTCACAGGCTATATAGGTTTATAGCCCGGTAGCAATATAGGCTACATACCATATAGCCTAGGTGTACAGTAAGCTATACCCTCTAGGTTTGTGTAATACACTCTTTGATGCTGGCACAATGACAAAATCACTTAATGACACATTTCTCAGAATGTATCCCGTTGTTAAACAATGCGTGACTATAATTTATCCTTTAATGGGAACTGAAATGTTGCTAATCCATAATAATTAATAAAACAGACTAAAAAGTTTACCATTCATTATTTTATAGTATATTAAAGTGAACAGTTTCATAGCACATTTTAATATTTGTTCTCAATATTTATGTATCCCTAATAAAACATATTTATAAGCTAGAGGACATGGTCTTGAGATGAAACGTCTGCTCAGGTACCAAAACGCAAACACAAGAGTGCACATAAAAGCTCACATTCAGACCAATGGCATTAAAATCTAGTACCCATAGATATATTCGTCCAAACTAAAGGTGAATAAGTATTTCCTTAGATTCAAAACATTCCAAATTCAATATACAAACCTGGTCTTTTTTTGTGTAGTTTGGTTGGTTTTGATTTGGCTTGGTTCAAAGGGCAAAGGGCAGAGACAAAAAAAGAAAAGGCTATAAAGTTTAACTTTTAAAAATTATTCAGTGAATAAGTCCATCGACTAGGCCAAGTTATAAACATTTTCTAAGTTACTCCAGTACATTGTTGTTAATACAATTAAAAATGCAAAGTCAAAATGACTTTCAATTCAAAATGGTATTTGCCTCACAGCTCCAATATATTTCTTCCTTTGATCTGATGAAAATACCGATGAGGGCCCAGAAAAGGGCATACTGCTTGTAAGGTGTCAGCTCAGCACTGACAACCCCGCAGAGGAAGAGAGAACATTTGTAGAGCAGAAACACACTCGTGAGCACTTGTTAGAAACGCGGCGTGATTGAGTGCCCGACCAGCCACCTCGCAGCTCCAGATCTAAAGGGCTCGGACATCCCTCGCGGGCTGGGGGAGCAGGGCCATGACGATCCACTCACCCTCTCCACTAACAATGCCCAGTCTGGAGAGCACACTAATGATGGAAAAAAATACTGCAGAACAAGGGAAAGGGAGCAGCTTCTGGAAGACCCCAGAAAAGAGCACACTGAGCTTGAGTTTATCACTTGCTAGGCACTTGAACTTGGACAACATACTTAGACTCTCCAATGTTTGTCTTGGTGAAAATAAAATAAGCAAAAATTATGTGCCTAAGGTATGGCACAATAAATGGTGGTGGTATAATTATTATGTTGACTCTCATTCATTTATCCAGCAAAGAGTATTGAATGCCTGTTCTAGTCTTACATTAAAAAGACATGCGTGTTCCTATTCCTATTATCATACTGCTTATATTCCAGTACAATGATAGTTCTGTTTCAGGAATGATAAACTCAATGGAAAGCAATGCGATAATATTATCAATTGGGTTCTGAGAGAAAGGGTCAAGGAAATCTCAAAATTGGAGTCAAAACTACTTAAATCATGTTACAAACTGGATTTAATTTGACCTTATGTAATTAGACTTTTACATCCAATATTTAAGGACATAATTAGTATGGTATCCAAAAATAGTATTAAATACAACAATCTCTGAAAATAGGCAACACATAAATTGCTTAGTGTGGAATACAGAGAATTAAAGGAATTTAATGTTTTAAGATTTGCTATAAAAAAGGTGGAGCATCAATACAATAATATCAATTCTAAGTTAACAGCAATCTTGAAATTCTAATAATCTGATTATTTGAGAATTGCCCTGTCTATCTTCTTTCATACATAACTCTAATTTTAATATTATAGGTCTTCACCATTTCATTTAATGTATCAAATCTATCCTTTTACAATCAGTCTGCTAATATTGATAAATACAGATTTTCTTGGAGGAAATCATAATAAGAACACAATTTTTAAACTGACTTTTGGGGTATGGTTCAAATTGATTGATCTTTTTGGTGCGTATCTCAGGGCTGAAGAAGCAAACTGTCCTTCCGAAGATGACACACTTTTGCCTCAAAGTGAATCCACTCTTGAGATATAAAATGTTATATGCTACCATTCCTTTTCCTGAGTAATTTAACAGACTAGCTAATATTTTTCTTAAAAATCATTAAAGATGCTTATTTTGTTCTGTGCATACTGATTCTCAAGCAAATAGCCATCCTTATAGAGTATGTTGGCATTTTGTAATAGAAGCATTCTTGAGAAAAGTCTAATAAACTCAGATTTTCATCTTGACTAGCTCATTTTATAGAAAAATTGGCAATTTTGTCTAAAGTTATAAACATTAAAACTACATGATTTTACACCCCCCCCAAAAAAAGTTCTGACTAAATAGATATCCACTGAAACATATCAGAGTATATAACAATTTCCTAGGCTTACAGTGCATTAGTTGCTAAAATAGAACCCTCCTTTGTTTTCTAGGATGATCTGTCTAGCCTTATTTAGAGAAGCCAAAAAAGAAAAATAACTTCTTGCCCCACGCTAAGTACCTTTAAAGTCATGAAATGCAAGGCCCCCTTGGACCATCTCCTATCTTTCTCGCTCTCTTTCCTCCAGTAAAGGCTTTTAAAAAATGGAAAGGAATATCTTTATGTTCTTCCTAACTGTTCCCCACTGCCTCCTTCTTTTTGATGGGTAGGTTGGTGCTACCGTCAGCAATCCAATTCTCTATCAGCACATTTTAAACTACACTGAAAAAAAGAAAAAGGAGAGAACAGGTTATGTCAGAATCCGGAGAGCTGACCACATTGCCTTCACATTTGCTAATTGAAACACGACTCCCTGGAGCCATTGGTCCACAACTTTTATGTCTGTAACTGTGTCTGAAGAGTTTAAAGAAAGAAAAATAGCAAGAGAAGAAATACCAAATACTCAGAGACAAGTAGTTGACCACAAAATGTTTCCAGAATGATACCAGCCAACATCTTTCTGATGTCTAGAATAGCGGGCAAAAATGGTCTTTGGAAGCAAACAGTCCTGAGTTGTGATCATTGCTCTGTCCCTGGACAGATTGCTTAGCTTCTCTGAGCCTGTTTGCCCATCCATAAACTGTGGATGATAATACCTTGCTGTTTCTGTTGCTATACGGATTAAATTAAGATAAAATATGTACAGTACTTAGAAAGGTAATTGGTCCACAAGTACTAGCTGTTACTACCATCACCATCATCATCATCACTTTTACTTATCTCTGTTGTGCATTTCTTGTCCCTGCCCCAATTATTTCAATCATTTCAGTAAACACATTTGTACATACCACGGGTCAGACAAGCACTGTAAGAGGAATTTGTGATACAAAGGAGATTCTAGAGATTCTAGCCACAGGAGCTCACAACCCAGGAAATGGGACAGGCGCAAACACATAAGCAATCTTCCCCACTCCTGAGTATGTGACACTGTTTCGTCCTTGTTTCTGTGCGTGTCTGCATTTGCTACCCGACTACAGGCCCCTCAAAGTCAAAGCCCATGTCTTAATCTTCTCTTTATCCCTAGCGCCTCAACTGGCCCATGATAACACGTGCAATAAATGTTTGCAGTTAAGTGAAAAAATGCTTTGTATCCAGGGCAAAGAGATCTTACTCCACCTGGAGAGAATGGGGTGGCCTCACCAAGGAGGTCAGCTTTGAGCTGAGTCTTAAAGAATACATTGAAATTCAGTAAGTAGAGTGCAAAAGGGTTTTCTGAGAAAAGGGAACTGCATAAAAATTCAATTATAATTTTTTGAGGATTAGGTAGGACCCTAGTTTTAAATTCCCTTTTAACAGCACACAGGACCTTGAACGATGCCTAAACTAGAAAAGTTATCTGTAGATTTCTGAATAGCAGCAATAACTAATATTTCCTGAACACTTAAACATGCCGGACACTGCTCTAAATGCTTTATGGTGTTAACTCGTTTAATCCTCACAACAACCATATAAGGTAGGTACCCATTTTACTTAGGCACAGAGAGGTTAGGTGATTTCCTTAAGGTCACACAGCCAGGGACTAGCAGACCCAGCTTTCAAATCTCGACAGCATGGATCCAGAGCAACAAACAATAAACAAAATAAATAAGTAAATGGTATAGAATATGAGAAGGTGATACTGCTATAGAAAAAACTATTAAGGAAAGAAGAGGAGTAAGGAGAGTCAGATAAAGGGGAGATGTTCAATTTTAACTACAGTGGTCAAAGATGGCCTCACTGAGAAGATGACATGTGAGCAAAAATGTAAAAGAGGTGGAAGAGTGGGCTCTGTGGTTATCTGGAGGAAAGGAATCCAAGGCAAAGTGCAGAGCAAGTGCAAAGGCCCTGAGGTAAGAGCACACCTGGTCTGTTAAGGAATCACAGTGAGGCTAAAATGACTGCAGCAGAGTGAGCAAAGGGAAGAGTTGAAGAGGTCAGAAAGGTAAGAGATGGCCAGATCACATAGACTTTTCTAAGCCACAGGCTTTACTTGGCGGGATAAACATTATCTGGTGGTTGACTTTCTTTGCTTTTCTACCCACCCAGCCTTTTTCCCTAGCTTGAGCCAGATTTTCCAGCTGGCCTCCAACCAGTCTGTTCTTTCTTCCCAAAGAGAGTGAGTCTATTTTGTGGTGTTCACAGACTCCTTGCACCTTTTTGGATCCCTTTTTTACCTATAATAAAATAGAATCATAGACAAACCAGAGTAATTGCGGACATGAAAAAGTCCCCAGACCTTTGAATAAGATCACTGAGTCCAACAGAACAGAAGATGAAGGGTGGGGTGGGGGGAGGATGCTTACTTTACATTGCTACTACTCTGAGCTTGTAATCATTTATGGATGACAATTTCCATGACTTCACCTCACCCCCTACATAATGCTTGTGGGTATTAAGTTCATTTAGCTAATGGAAAAAATGCTATTTTTTCCACATTTTTTTGCAAATGTTTCAAATAACTGCAATTGTTTTGGCTGCAGAACTTATTTAGTTTATCCGAAAACCTTTGAATCAATGAAATTTTTAACTTGTTTTTATTTAGGTAAAATTTACGTACAGTGAAATTCTAGACCTTAAGTAAATATAAACACCCATTTAGCCAACGACCAAATTAAGATATGGAAAATTTTCATCTCTCCATAAAGTTTCCTCATACACACTCCTACTCAATTCCTTTCAACCCCCTAACAACCACTGTTTTCATTTCAAAATCTCACCATAAAGTACTTTTATTATTTCTTGAATTTCATATCAATGGAATCATACAGTATTTATTCTTTTGAGTCTGCCCTTTTTGCTCAACGTACTGTTTTTGAGATTCATTCATATGGTTCAGCATATCATTAGTTCATTCGTTTTTATTGCTAAGTGGTATTTTATTGTATGACTATACCACAATTTGCTTATTCATCCTCCTATTGATGGACATTGGGCCAGTCTCTGATTTGAGACTTATGAATGAAACTGCTACGAACATTCTTGTACAAGACTTTTGTAGACGTGCTTAAACCTTTCTTGGGTTAAAAAACAGGAATGGAACCGTGCAGTTATGGAGGTTATTTATGTTTAATTTTATAAGAAAGTACCAAATTCCCAAAATTATTATGCCATTTTACACTCTCACCAATCATGGGTGGGAGATCCAATTTCTATTAATACATATCTTCACAAAATGTTTAATTAATGGTATTAGTCTTTTTGAACAAAAGCCATTCTAATTCTTCTGAAAGCCTATCTCACTGTGCTTTAATCTGCATTTTTCTGATGACAAATAATTTTGAGCTGATTTACACTTGCTTATAATACTCACTGATCATTTGCCTGTCTTCTTTTTAAAATTCTTGATCATTTTTATAGAGTCGTTTGTCTTTTGTTATTAATATGTAGGGATTCTTTACATCTTGATAAAATTGTTTGGCAGATACATTTTTTACAATTTTTTTTACAGCCTGTTGCTCACCTTTGCTTAATGGTGTTTTTTGATTATTAGATGTTTTTAATTTTGATTAAGTTTAATTTAATAATTTTTTAAAAGCTTGTGGTTCATGCTTTTTGCATTCTAAGAACCTTTGCTGTACCAAGTTCACAGTGGTATTCTATGTTGTTTTCTACAAGCTTTATACTCTTATCTTGATTGAAGTTTATGCTCCATCTTTTGTGTATCATGTGAAGAAGGGATCAAGATTCCTTTTTTTCTCCATACATGTATCCATTTGTTGAAAATATTTTCCATTCTTCCATTGAATTGTAGTGGCATCTTGGTTGAAAATCAATTGACCGTATATATCTGGATCTAATTCTAGGCTCTCTATTTTATACCATTAATATATTTTTCTATCCTTATGCCAGCAATATATTGTCTTGATTACTATAGGTTTATAGTAAGTCTTCAAATCAGGTAGTTTAATTCTTCCAACTTTGATCTTTTTCAAAATTGTTTTGGCTTTTCTAGGCCTTTTTCACTTCTTATAAAAATTATAGAATCAGCCATTTTCTCAAAAAAAAGGAAGGAAAGGTTATTGTTATTTTGACTGGAATGGAGCTGAGTCTATCTATAAATCAATCTGGGCAAAAGTAACCTCCTAACAATATTGAGTCTTTCTTCCAGGAGCAAAGTATAACTCTCCTTTACTTAGGTTTTATTTAACTACTGTCAGCATTGTTTTGAAGTTTTCAGTATAGAAGTCTCGAACATCTTTTGCTAAATTTATTTTTATTTATTGTATGGATTGTGTTACAATGTTATTGTTTTCTTAAATTGCATTTTCAAATTATTTGTTGCTATAACATAGAAATACAAATAATTTTTAGTTTTGACCTTGTATCCAGTGACTTTACTCAATCATTTTTATTAGTTCTAGTGGTTTTCTGAAGATTTTCTACACACACTATTATATCATGTGCAAATAAATATGATTTTGAGTTTTTTATTTTTATGCCTTTCATTATTATTTATTTATATTAGCCTTATCACGCTATTGAGGACCTCCAATACAATGCTGAATGGAAGTTGTGAAAGTGGACATCTATAAGAGTGGCTATCCTTGCCTTGTTCCTCATCTTAGGATAAATCTGTTTAGTGTTTTCCCACTAACATCCATTGAGTGGGATTTTAACTGTGGAAGGTTTTATAAGCTGCTGTTTATCACACTAAGGAAGTTTTCTTTCATTCTTTTTACATTTCGTCTAGTATGGGTCTGTTGATAATGATGTCTCTCAAATTTTATTTATCTAAAAATGTCTCATATCATTCCCATTTTTAAGTATATTTTCACTACATGTTGAATTCAAGGTTGACAGGCTATTATTTTTTTCTTTTTGAACTTTGAAGATACCACTTCATTGTCTGACCCCTATTTTTTCTGATGAGAAGTCAGTAATCATTCTTATCATTGTTCCCCCATAATGTAATGCCTTTTTTTCTCCCTTTCTTTCTTTTTCTTTTTTTCTTTCTTTTTTAATTTTCCCCCTGTGGCTGCCTTTAAGATATTTTTCTTTATCTCTGGTTTCTAGCAAGTTGATTATTACATACTTAGATTTCATTTACTTTGTATTTATCCTGCTTGAATTGGATCTATAAATGAATGTTTTCCATCTAGTTGAAGAAATTTGGGGCCAATATTTTTTTAAATAGTTTATTTTTTCTGCTCCATTCTCTTTCTCCTTTCCTTCAGGAATTTGCTTCCATGTATCTCAGACTATGTGATGTTTTTCCACAGATCTCTGAGGCTCTGTTCTCCCCCTACACATCTTTTTTTCTTGGTATTCTTCAGTTTGAGTAATTTCTATTGGCTTTTCTTGAAGTTCATGGACTCTTTCTTTTGCACTATTCAATATTCTATTAGGCCCACTCAGTGTTGTTTTTATTTCAGATATTGTATTTTGAAGTGCTAAAATTTTTATTTGGTTCTTTTGCATATTTTCCATTTCGTGCTGAGATTCCCATCTTTTCATTTATTTTAAGCATCATTTCCTTTAAATTATTGAACATATTTACAATAGCTGTTACAAAATCTTTGTCTGTTAATTCCAAAATCTTGGCCATTTCAGGATTTGTTTCAATTGACTGCTTTTTCTTTTGGTTATGGGTTATAATTTGATGATTCTTCACATATTTAATAATATTTTATTTGTTATATATTGTGAATAATACATTGTAGAGAGTTTGGATTCTATCATCTTCCTTTAAAGAATGTTCAGCATAGTTCTGGCAGTCAGATAATTTACTGGCAGATCCTCTTGATCCAGCCAGACAATTTGGGCTTTGTTAGCATGGTTCTATTTCAGTGTATTCTCTAATTGAGAGTATCGCCTTTACTCTAAAATGCGGTCCTTATTCCTAAAGTATGGCCTTTTGGAGGTCTCAGCTAAATAGTCAGATACTCAGTGTGGTCTGTCCACTTTGGCTGGGCTGGAACTTCAATGTCCTCCAGCACTTCATGACCTGTGGAAGCTTCATTCAGCTTTCTGACCCCAGTATCTCTCTCTGCTAGTCCCTGCAGAATCTTACCCTGCACATTCATAGTCCAAGCCTTGGTCAAGAGCCCAAGAGGAGGCTCCACACAGACTTCTTGGACTCAACACTTGCAACATTCTCCTCTCTAGAACCCTGGCCTGCATACTCCAGCCACCTTAGCAGACATGAATTCTGATCTCTGCTTTCTCAGCAAAACTGACACTCTCTACTTGGGCCTTACCTCCCTGAACCACAGTCTGGAAAGTGCCACTAGTCAGAAAGCTGGGGTAAACATGAAGTTCACCTCATATTTTCTTCCAGGGATCACAGCCTTATGCTGCCTATGAAAAACTATATCCTCATATAATTTGTCTAGTTTTATAATTATTTACAGCAGGAGGTTAACTCTAAGTAAGTTACTGTAATATGTCTGGAATTAGAAGTCCAATCAACTGATAATTCAGCAGATCGTGATCTTGTGCCAGAGTTTACTTCTTCTTCCTCAGTTCCTCAATTTATTAAAATTTTGGATCATCTGTAAGGGGCCTACCTCATCTAAGATCCTAAGACTTAGTAATCTCTTGGCACAGAAGTTAAAGAATATCTCAGGTCACAGTCTCATTCTTTATAAATGCATAGCTGGATTTATTTACTTAATGCCAGCATTTGGACTACCACTTTGAACTTTTCCAGTCAGCACAAATGTGTTGTTTTTTTCTGAAAGCTAAAAAATAAACAAATAAATAAATCATCTAGGGTTCCTCAAAGGTATCATATTTAGCAACATTCTTATAAATCAACTACATCATTATGCTGGGGTAGAAATAAAAATCATCCCAATTTTTCCCATTTAAAATGAAAACTTAGCACCAATTTAATAGAGGATTATATAGATTAATGACTAAAATATTAGGAATGTGCCTGAAGTTTCTTGAATGAGAAGATCCTATAGATATAAAAATTTTCCAAACTCAAAAAGTTTAATACTGTATATATGTGTTGTGGGTAGAATGAAGAGAAAAAAATGAAAAAAAAAGGAAAAGTTGATCATCTGTTCTTCATTCAAATGTGCCAAGAAAACACACACACACACACACACAGGCACACACAAATACCTATTACTTTGTATGCCTTTCATGAAATGATAAAATAAGCTTACCAGTCTTGCAAAAGACTAGAATTGATAAGCTACCTAACAAATATCCATTTCCCCAATTCCTTTTTTTCTCTTTTCTTCCTCTCCTACAGACATAGATATTTACCTATAAAAGTATGTTTAAAGGGTTTTTAGGCAAGAATGGTTTTGTGCCTATAAAGTCCTGTATTTAAAAGTGTCAACCTTTCTTTTGTCTACGAGCACTTGAAGGTTGTCTTGACAAACATCATGTGTGGAAAACACAACTTTTCCTTGCATTAAGCATTTTGGTGAAATATTTTTAAACTTCATGTAGTCGTTTCAGATGATCTAAAAGAACCCCAGAGACAATAAAAGAGGAGCACATCTGTTATCCTCTCTGCTAATATAAGTGTCTGATTGTTTCACGTCCCTCAAGGCGTATTTCTACGTAAAACTTGACAAGGAGAATGAGTAGTAATGACTGGAGCGCAAACGCCTGGGTCTGTGAACATCCCACGCGATGACCATCGGTCCACTTGTGAGATGATGTGTTACCAATACCAAAAATGAGCAGTGACAACCACTCAGGACTATTAAACAACAGAGAGGGAAAACAGGACACTGAAGGCTTATTGGAGAGAAGACATTTACTAACCCTGCTCATAGGACTCAAAAGACCTCAGGGCATAGTTCAGGTGGCTGTTCTTTCTCTGAGAAAACCAATTTCAGTGCAACTCTTGACCTTGAGAGCAGCATGAGAATATTTAGGTGTGCAGTATTGTGAGATGGAGATATTTTCAGATGCATTTTACATGTGCAGGTAAAGGAATATTTCTGTATCCAGGCAGTCCTCACAGTGCACGGTGGTGTGGAATCGCAGAAATGACCATGCAAGCTGAAATCACACAAATGGTCTTAATAATCTACGGGAAAAGTCATGGCTGTTCTGTGACCTTTAAAATTTTTGTCAAAATAATAAATCATCTCTTACTGTCGATTGTAACTATAGAGAGAAATGAAAACAATAGAAAATTAAGATTTATTTTGTACTCTGTAATTTGAAAAACTAGAAATATTGAAAGTTAAAGTGTTTAGTCTTGCAAAAATCTTATCAAGAGTACTTTAAGCACTTCTTGCCCTTTTCCCATTATACAACAGGATATGGAGGAAATATCTTTTCTGTGTCGTACTGAACTGTTACATTCTTTTCTAAGTTTGGGTCAGTTTCAACATTTCATTCTTTATAATTTAAATGTCATATGATATCACTAAGAGTTTCTTTAATGTGAAGAGTTCTTTTGGTTTGGGTTTTGGGGATATTTTTGTTTTTGTTCTTGTTTTGTTTTTGTTTTTCACTGTCACTTCCTCCGAGACATCTTCCTCTTTTTGTCATAACGACTTTTGAATTTCACTTCCATCATTTTTTGTTTCTTTGCTCCACCTTCATTTTTGTTGGCTAGTTCCCCTGCTTCAATAATCTATTTTCTGTAAAATCAGTTTGTCACTTGGAGAGAAAGAGACAGCAAAACTGTGCACTTTGCTTTCTGGCCATGAACTGAAGAACAGCTGTGCAGTGACCAGTCACTGATGGACTTTGAATGAAGTGATGTGACTGGTCACTGATCATGATGTTTACATGTTCTTTACATGATGATCTGTGGACTAAAGAGCAGTAAAGTGCATACTCTAGGCAATAACGTGTGGTTAGTACACCCTGGTAACTGAAATGGGAACCCTGTTGTTGGGAAATTTGTGTTATTTAACTAAACTGTAGTGACTGGACTTCCTGCATATGGGAACTATGCAAAGGGTGGACTATCTATTTGAGAGAATAGGTTACCTCATTGACTTGATTTGGCCTAAATTTAGTCATTAGGTATCTTCTTTCTGCTTTATTGTATTTTATGAAACTTCTAAGCAAAGGGCTTGGTGGGCTCTTTAGAATCTATAGGGTACAAATCTCAGGCAAAACTCAGGTGTACAGGAGACAGAACTGTTCCACTTTTTATAGAGATTAATTTCTACTTCAAACCCTATTCAACCAAGTGGCATATTAATATCAGTCAACTGAGGATTCCCCTTAAAGTATGCCTGCCTGGCACTTATGTCTGAATTCAGGAGTTGCATAATGCCAAGACAGGTGTAAGGTGGTAGGGCCAAGGCCTTCAGTCATTGGCTTCTCTCCACACTAGCGGCTCTGAGTGACCTATCCTTCCCCTGCCTGATGTTTTGCTCACTGGAAATCATGTCTTCCCCTCCTTAGCTTGCCCATATGGACCTTTAGGTGCCTGACTCTTTGGGCAGGTCTACCAGCTTTCCATGACTATGGAAAAACATTCTGTGGATCTCCAAGCCAGGCTGGAAGGCTCAGGGTCTCTAAAGGAGTCTCAGGTTCAGGCCCCCCATTCAAGAGTTCCTCTGCTCTCTCACTATCGTGGAAAAAGTCTCTCCGTCACAAAAAAAAAAAAAAAAACAGTATCTTGCAGTTTTTTCTGAACTTTCGATGGAAAGGAGTCATAGGCCTCTTCTGAGCTCCTAAACCAATCTGAGTATTCTGTCCCTGCGCCCTATTCTTATGCTGGGGCACAATCTGAAAGGTCCCTCCCAGGACTCAGCAGCTTCCTTCCAGCTTCAGCTCGAGTCTGTCCTCTTTTATATGTTGTCCCTCCATCACCAGCAAACATTACAAAGTCGTGGGGCAAGGGGGTACTGGTTCTAATAATGTAGTATCCTTAGTACCCTTCCAAATAATCTTATCATAAACCTGGGCCATTCTGAAACTCAAAAGCCAAGATTTCAACTCATTTACCATTGCTGCCAAGAGGGGTCCTACTATTATACAATGACCCTTTCCCAAGCAGTGGATGCACAAGATCCCAACTTGAATGGGAGAAGGTCCCCCCAAAAAAGGAAGAAAACACATAGCTAATGTGTTTTCTAAATTTTATCCCAAAGCAAGAGAAAAGAAATGCAGTGTGGTGTGGTGATTATGAGTCTATCTCCTTCCTGAATTAAAATCCAGGCTCCACCTCTAAATAGCTACATGGCCTTGAAAATACTACTTTATCTTGTCAAGCCTCAGTTTCCTCATCTATAAAACAGAGATAACGATACAGACCTCCTAAGATTCTCTGGAAATTAAATAAACTTTTTCATGGAGAAAAAAACACATTTAGCATAACCCCTGATAGCTAGCAACTTCTCAATAAATGTTAACCCTTATTACTAAGGAAAACAGCCACCAGTGAATGATGGAAACTCAAATTTTCAAAGTTACATATCCCCAAAAAACTTAAGAATTATACCATTTATTCTCAGCTAGGTTGTGATTGCCACAAGGTTTACAAAAGACAATTATCCTACCATTCTGTCTTAAGCTAAATAACCAAATTTTGCTTAGAGTTTTCTTTACACAAAATGAAAAGAAGAGCCTTTGCCGCTTTTTAAAAATGTTTCTATATGATTACACATTCCAAGCATCCTGTGGTCTAGGACAGGGGTAACAAAGTGTATCAATTTTAGTAGAAAGCTTTTTTTTCCATCTACAGTAAAGTCAAACATTTAAAAAAGGTTGCCAGCAGGGCCAATCATGCTAAATCCATGTGAACTGATGCACTGGGAGTGAGGGGTCAAGAATCACAAAAAGTTTGATTTTTCCTTCCTACCTTTTGATGACTAGTATGTTTGTGGCAGCTGGGACACCATCATACCTGTTGTCACCTTCCATCATTTCCACTGTGTATCTGGAACCACTTCCCAGAACTGTCTGTGTACGTATGATGTGTATGGCAAAGGATGGGGGCAAGAAGAAAGAAATGGTTCTGAAACAACTGAATATGATATTTTTATACAAGCATTAAATGGTATTGACAGCTTTCCTTAGTTTCCATTACAAGTGCAGCAAATCTTCTAGGTACAAAACAAAACAAAGTCAAATAAACAAATAATCAACATCTCCTTGGCAATTATACCCACTGTTATGGACTGAATGTTTGTGTCTCCCCCCACCAACATCTGTAGGATAAAATCTTAACCCCCAATTTGATGGTGTTAGGAGGTAGTGTCTTTGGGAAGTGATTAGATCATAAGGGTGGAACCCCCATGAATGGGATTTGTCTCCTTATAAAAAGAGCTTGCTTCTTCCTTCTGCTCTTGCCATGTGAGGATACACTGGGAAGACAGCTATCTGCAAGCCAAGAAGAGGGCCCTCACCAGACCCTGATCTGCTGGCACCTTGATCTCAGACTGCCAAGCTTCTATCATTGTGAAAAATAAATATTTATTGTTTAAGCCTCCTTGTCTGTGGTATTCCCTTACAGCAGCCTGAGCTGACTAAGACACCAAAGTAGCATCCATTAAGGTGCACACAGGGGTGGCACAGGTGAAGAGGCGCAAGTCAGGGCCAACCCAACAACTGAACACACACTCAAATCTATCTTGCCATGGGAGGAACTTGGGGAAAACCAGATTCTCAGTCTCTGCTTGTTCCTCCCAACTTTGTATATCTATTTTTCTTGCCAGCTTGACCCCTCACCCCTTCTTCTGATGGGAACCCCTCACTTTCGCCCTGAGGAACTACTGCATGAAGCCTTTGGTGAATAAAGCATCTCCCTCCATCTAGTTAAGTATGTTCAGATTCTCTCTTTTGTAGGAATTTAATCTTGAGCAAGGTGATACAAGGAAGGCAGGCGCCTGGGCTCATTGCTTCCAGCAGTGACGCCATGACACTGCTGCCCAGACCCTAGAGATCCCCGGGCCTGATCTTTTCCAAGCTTTGAGTTCCAGACTTGCTGTTGGGCTTGTGCATTCTCCCATATTCATAAATTTCCCCATTACTCAAATCAGCTAGTCAGTTCTGTTGTAAGAACCCTAGCTCATAGGCTGCCCCACCCTGCCTCCAGCCTAGACCCTGGGTTGATGAGATAGAGCCCTTTTGTGAACACTTCCTCCTGAGCTCCAGGCCTCAATGAGGGGCAGCACCACCGAGAGAAGTCTGCTAAGCATCCCCTTCAGAGGCCGACCAAGCATGGAAATTAGAGAGAAACAGGAAGGGAATCCTTATGGTGACAAATACGTTTAAAAGAAAATATAACACAAATACTAACTTTTTTTTTTAATCCATTTAAGTCAGGATATAATTTTGAAATCAATGCTTAAAGGCAAAGTTCATCACTTTCTGGTCTTTAAATATTATCATACAGTTCTTAATCTAACATTATGCTTCCTTAAGAAAAACGCTTACAGTTCCCTTCACGTTGAAAGAAACAAAAGCTAACAGCAACAACAGAAAACGCCACTTGTCTAGAGAGCCATGGATAGTGGCAACTCGGTCCACCATCTTGGATTGAGGAGCTGCCACCGCAGTTTTTAACTCGTACTTACTCGTATGAAGGAAAGGCAGGCCTTGAGTCTTGTCTTCACTTCCTGGACAGATGTCCCTCAATGCCTCCTTTTACACAGATGTACTTCTTTATTTCTTTTCACATAACTTGACTACCAGCAGTTCTCTTTCTGTTGTCCCAAGAACACTGCAGGACAATCTCCTTCCACCAACCCCCTGTGAGAAGCTCAGTGTGCCGTGGAATAGCAGAACAGCTTCTCTTTCAAACAGCAAGAGGCTTCCTGGACAATTAGTTTTTAGTCATTCATACCAGTCCCCTTGGAAGCTATAAAAGTTACTATTATTTTCCTAATAGCAAAGATTATTAATTAACTTTTCTAGAAACTTCTTTTAAATCTTTCAAAGGATCTATATCTTTCTTCTGAACTTGAAGCAAAATTGAACCAAGGAAAAGTTGTTGTTGCTGTTTTTAAGAGAATTATGCAGTGGTTTTCACACATTTCCCAAGGTTACTGTTTTGGTAACTAATTGTGATATTTAATAACCCTCAGCTTGATTCCTCTATTCAAAGTCAATACCAACCTGCTTCTTTCTTGACCGGCATAACATTATCCTTCTTAGTGCACAGACCTCAGACTCTCATTCAGAATTGTCCCCTGGTGCAAAGGTCCTTCTTACACCAAACTGAAATTCAGCAACCAAATTCCATATTAAACACCTCCTATATGTTTGACACTGCTTTAGATACTCTGGTATCTAAACATAGTAGAAGGTAATTTTTGCTTGTAGGCATTGCACTGATCCCACCAAATTTCAGGAATAATACGTATTTTCCCTGTACACACCACATCTTTCTCTTTCTCTGAGCTCAGAACCTCCTTGGATTACCAGCTTTTGTAGGTTATGTTATCTTCCTATCCCTTGTAAATGAAACAAGACATAGAAATGGCAAGGGAAAAATAATAGTAATAATAATGGTGAACAATGAGCCATGGGAGAAACTAACCACAGTGCAGAAGAACTGACTCAAGTCCACTTGCTGTCTGGAGAGACCATGAGTCATGGGGCCCCAAGTGTTTATTCTGAGACTCACCTTCACCTACAAAGCCATTTATTTCATTACCCCTTTTAACCGACTTCAGTTACTCCCCACATTTTGGACACCGCAAAAATCCTGTGGAGTTTCTGAGATGAGTGGATGTCCCAAAGAGGAAAGGAAGTCCACAGTCCTGCTACTCAAAGTG
Source organism: Cheirogaleus medius (assembly GCA_008086735.1). Taxonomy (NCBI): domain Eukaryota; kingdom Metazoa; phylum Chordata; class Mammalia; order Primates; family Cheirogaleidae; genus Cheirogaleus; species Cheirogaleus medius. The sequence goes on from VBSM01002608.1 coordinate 35,142,371, forward strand.
TGGTCCGAAAACAGTAGCATCAGCATCACCTGTTAGAAATGCGGAATCTCAAGCCCCACCCCAGACATACTGAGCCAGAATGTGCAATCTAACAAGATCCACTGGGTGGTTTCTCCACACATTAAAGCTTGAAAAGTTCTGGTCTACAGCATTTGATAATTTGAAAGGGCTTTCAAAGCTACCTGGAGTTCCTGGTTGTAATTTCTAGAATGGTGAGAGAACTTATAATGCGTGTATGTGTCTTTTCTGTAGAACAGCATGAAGCCTTACTGATTCATGACTGAGATAAGAAGATGTCTTATGAGATCTGTCTCTAATCATATGATTGTCCAACAGTGAAATTTTTCACACCATAGATGCATCCACTGAAAGAAAAGAATTTATGTGCTTATCAAATTTAAAATAGTTACATACTTTAATAACACTTAACATGAATATGAACTATGTAACCACATTAAGAAAAGAATAAGGAAAATAAAACCAGCTTCTATAAAATGACTTGTCCCCCAACTGTGCCCAAAACAAAATCTTGGGCCAACATGATTTTTCTTTTTCTCTTTTCCAAAAGATTCCACCAAAGAGATTTAACTTTGTTTTTCATGCAAACTGTCCTTGCTAAAGAATGGCTTTGTGATATGCCATTGAATCCATGTTGCTCATTCCCATTATAAAATGACTAATAAAAATGGGGGAATAGAACAAACAGATTTCTTCTAAAGAACTTATTTGAGGTGACAAAGCAGACTAAAATGAGGCTAATGAGACTATCATAAGGGTTAAACTTGTATTTCATGTCCTCCAAAAATCTAACAAAATGTAGGCCTTCTGGGAAGGATGGGGAACATTTTATAGAAAATGAAGACTCTAAGGAAAACAATCTCCATGGGTAGTTCAAGAGGAATGAGAACCTATCTATAGCATTCAGGATTTAAGTTAAAAATGAAGAAAAGATTATTAAATGCATAAATTAGCATTATATGGTAAGTTAAGAGGACGTAATGTTAATAGAGCTTGCTTCCTTGAAATCATGGTGTTGATATATTCTTACCGGAGCTCTTGTTTTAACAATAATAATATTTGTTGTTACATCAGCAAGGACAGTTGAACAACAACAATGTACCAGGCACTGTGCTTTACGCTTTGCATGCACTGTAGGTACTATTGTCATACTCATATCACAGTTGGGAAGAACTGAGTCTTTGACAGGTTAAATGACTTACCCAGGTGGCAGTAGCACCAGGATTCATACCCAGGCAGCTTCCCTCCAAAATCAGTACACTCAACTATTCTACTATGCTATATTGCCTCTTGCCACCTGGACATCATGACAAGCTAGATTGGGCCCCAATATTGGGTTAATTTAGTTTGCCGCAGCAAATAGACTTAAAGGGAGATTGTAGTGAATATTGGGAAAAGCATTAAGAGTATTAAGTTAACATCCAGTTAACCATGTGGTTGAAACATCTAATTTGCGCCTCATCTACTCAACGTGTCATCAGTTCCCAGGCACAGCTCACCAACCCTAGAGCCGATGTAAGCTGTCTTGGGGCTTCCTTGCGCCATCCACACGGCCACAGCTACATCAACACCCAGCAACAAGGCAGCTCAGGAGACATTCTGACCCTCAGTTTCCACTGCATTAACAAACTATGATCTGTCAACATGTAACATGACTAGAAGAACAAACACATCCTCTCTCTCCCAATTACACACAAACCAGATCACAGAAATTTTCATCAGAAAGTACTATCAGAAGAGCCTGAAACAAAAACTGATGCTATTATGATCATACTATAAATTCAGTGGATTTAATGTTTCCAATATCTATCTAGACCAAATAAGATAATATATGTGCAATACATCAGAGGTACTCAACAAAGGTTCTTTCCTTTGCCCTCTCCTTAATCACATAATCCTCACATCTTTTATTTTGCTTTTGAATTGGAAAGTGAAAAGGCTTGGTCCCTTTAGAAAACCAGGGTATATCCCTTTGTGAAGGAAACCAATTGGAGTTAGGAATGACAGGGTAGCAATGGAGATATTTATAAGGTGTCTCCACTTTATAAAAGGCAGGTCAATTCCACAAGAGAAAAGGAAGGTGAGTACACATTAAGGCTTAGCACAAGATTGCAGAAAAGATCTGAGAGCTAACACAGAAATTTGATACCTGACTATTATGAAACTGCCTTGTGCTAGAAGAAGACACTGAATGCCTGGGCTTTACTAGACTATAACCAGTAGGTTAGTATAAATAGAAAATACTGAGCTAACCAAAAGCCATGAAAATGACCCGGAAATGTTCACAGGCAGGTCAAAAAAGACCAATGATTAAAGTGAGTTTGGATAACATTTTACCGTAGTCAGAAGATACATTACTTGTACTTAGAAGTTGCAAAATGGAGTCTGTGATTATGGGGGGAAATTACTAATTTATGTATTATTGTTTGATTATATTCTATCGTCTAAAATGTTACTGTGAGATCTTTGGTTTTTTTAGTGATCTATTCAAGAAACAAGTCGATGTCTCTGTGCTCTAGTAAATTGGCAGAAGGCAGAAATCTACAGGGAATGAAAAATTCTATCTAGCAAAGTGTTTTTCAAATTTTTGTCTGCCATTGATATGTATCAAAATCTTATGCCTCCTTTTGACATTCTATAAAATTCACAACAAATTAATACTGTTATGAACATTGAATCAAAGCAATGAACCAAAGTGATGCTTAGTTTTCAAACTGCACAGTCCCTGCCCCCATGACAATGTTGGCGGTGGCAGTAAAGGGAGTGGCACTCACTTCTGTTTGAGGATTTACTGCTCTAGTACTTATTCTGAAATACTGCTGGTTTTTACGTGGAAGAAATATTCCCATTGAGCAAACTTCAGAGTTCCAATATGGTTCACTCTCGCGGAATACACGTGGTCTTGAAAAGGAGCCAAATTAAGGTAATAAGAGAAATATGTAACTCTTTTAGCTTAAAAATAATTAAATCTTAGAAATTGCATCTGCAGCTTTTGCGAGATATCTGGTAGTCATTTTAACTCTTGTGAAACTTTTCTAACATCACTTGTACAAGTTGTTGAAACATTTCATAGGTTGTCTTTTCTGTCATCATCTGGATTTCGACTTTTTTCCTTCTGGAACACACTCAATGCATTAATGCCTTTATGAGCTATCAACATTTGTTCTCAGGGAGTGAGAAGGCAACATGGTATCGTGGAAGGTTCCAAAGGCTTTGACAGTCAGACACACTGGTGTTCAAATCCTGAATCTGCTGCTAACTATCTGGGTAACCTTTAGCATGTTTTTTACCCTTTCTCAACCTCAATTTCCACATTTATAAACTGAAGTTAACAATTCCCCTCTCTTGGTTGTGAGAATTAAAAGAATTCATTTAAAGTCCCTTGCACAGTGCCTGGCACAGAGTAGATACTTAATATAATTATTAAGTACCTATCAAGCTTATGGAAAATATTTTGTTATTAACATTATAGTTTTTAGTGCACGCAATATTGGGTATTCCTTTAAGAAAGAGAAAAGATTTTGAGTTTCTAAAATGAAAAGTACTATGTGTCTAGATTTAATGAAATTTGATCTTTACTATCATAATAGTGATCATTTTGAATGAAATTGAAATATTGTTACCTAGGCAATACCCAAAAGCTAATTCCCCAAGACAGAGTAAAAGGAGATGCAAAAATTACTTCGATAATTACCAATTTGTTTCCAAATGCTAGTTTTCTTGTCACATTATATAATTTAACCTAACTAGGCCTGCCGCTAGTGTATCAAACCTTTGTATTTTCCAATACATCAACTAAAGTTAATTTAGAACAGTTATCTAATATTATCAAGACACTACCAGCTTCAAGAACTCTGATTTTTTTCATTATAGCTCCTCCACGCACATGGTTTTTGGTCTCTTGTTGGTAGTGGAGGAGCCTAATTCTCTTAGGTTGAAGTCTTTTTTTCTTGACTGTCACCCACAGGCAGCCACACTCTGCTCTAGAGAAAGATGAGAAACACTCCCTGAAGGAGCCGGGCTCTGAAATTCCTCCTCACCACCCTGTAAAGTACTAGACACACAAAGCACTACAAAGGTAGGATCTAATCATTTTAACCAGTGAGAAAAATGTAAGTGATCATGTTGAAACGTTTCCCATCAACCCAGATAATCTGTGATTAAGCCCATGTTAACATATTGTCAAAATGTCCAGAAGAAAAATGACAACTTCAATCATCTTGATATTTTAGTATAGGAAATTAACTATTGTATGACAAAAACAAAGAACAAATTTTATTTAACTCCACGCTAAGAGATAAACCCATATGGGGGATGGGAAACTATGCTAACATTTGATTAAAACATTATGGAAAATTCTGACATATGCTGAACAACAGGAATGAACCTTGGGGACATTATGCGAAGTGAAATAAGGAAGTCACAAAAACACTAACCCTGTTTGAGTCCACTTATATGAGTAGTCAAAATCATAGAAACAGAAAGTAGGTAGTTGCCAGGGGCTGAAGGAAGAGAGGAATGGGGAGTTATTGTTTAATAAATTAGAGTTTCAGTTCTATGAGATGAAAAAGTTCTGGAGATAGACGGCGGTGATGGTTGCATAACAATATGAATGTACTGAACACCACTAAACTGTACACTTAAAAGTGGTTAAGATTGTAAATTTTATGTTATATGCATTTTACACAATAAAAAAATATTGTGGAAGAAAACATTACCAGGAAAGAAATATCGTCACAGTTGCCCTTAGAATTCAAAATTTGACATCCGTGAAAGTTCCAAGCATAGTGTCTACCCAATATAATTGCTTAATAGATGATATTTGAATACCCACCTAAATTTATCTTCAATCTGCTATCCTATGTTTGCTATATTAACTTATTTGATAAATCTCATAGCTATCAAAATAGTTTCTTTAAAATTCTAGTAAAGACCTATCCATATTCTCTGACTCTGAAAGGAACTCTCCGAACAGGAATACATCAAACTTTTCACATTTCAGTAGGTAACAGATATGCTTTTTCTTATGAATATTCACTGAACCAGAAATGTGCTGGGTACCTTGCACTCAATCTCAGCACAGTGATGCATCCAAAATAAAAATTAAAATATATAAATCATGAAAAAATAATGATAGTTTTTACTGAAGGTCCCTGGAGTTAGTAGCATAGGGGAATTGCAATGCATAGCATGCAGCCAGACTCACTTCCTTAAAAATCTTTCTCACATACCCCAAAGTTACTCATAAAGGCGGCTGTCCTCTCCCCTCCTTTCTCTCCAGAAATTCACCCATGCCAGCCCTGTACTAACTCTCTTTAACTCCTTACTTCTTTCTCCCCTCCATTACGCTCTTTAGACGGGAATGAAAGACAAAAGATTGCAACTAATGATCTGTGCTCCCTTATCTGAGACCCTTGAGGCCACATGTACTTGAATTTTTCCAATTTTAAGGTTAATATAATGCATATGCTGCATATTATATTCAGGGTCTGGAGAAGCATTCTGGAATCAAGTGCATTGATATTTATGTAGTGAGACGTGGATACTCATATTAAGTGAGATAAGTAAGTATTATACATAGGCTATGCAAGCTCAGCTCAGGTTTTATACCAAATGAATTTTCCAGAAAAGAAGAGAACTTTTTGTTTTCATAGCTTTAGAAGTTTCAGAGTTTCAGAAAAGAGGTTGTAAATCTATACACCTAAATCAACCTGTTTTCTTTTATTCCTGTCACATTTAGCTTTGCTAATAGTCAACCAAAGTTGTTAAGAATGATGGGACCGTGCTGTCAAAAGGATGGGCGGTTAACTGAACACCTACTGCCTGCTGGGCACGGCGAACAAGACAGGCCAAAGTCCTGCCCTCGTGGGCCTCGCTCAAGTGCTGGGGGTAGGGGACACGTAGCAAAGCAGCCGGCAAATGCAGACACAATCTAAGTTAAAGGTGGGAATATAGCTGAGCGAGGGCATGATGGAGAGCGATGGGGGGTGGTCAAGGGAAGACTCTCTGGGGAGGGAGAGTTTGGACAGACTTGAAGGGCATGATGGAGTGAGCCTTGCCACTTTCCGGAGGAAGAGTCTTCCAAGCCGAGGGCGCAGCAAGTGCGACGCCGGGGCGGGGTGCTGCAGGGTGGGGAACAGGGAGAGTACGGGACTGGAGGTGCAAAGAAAGGCATGAGATTTCCGCGTGGCTCTTAAAGTCTCGCGGTGACAGAATGGGGCTGGACCCGAGCCCAGGCTGGCTGCGGGTGATGGCAGGAGGAAGACAGCCAGGCAGTGAACGAGGAAGAGGTGCAAGTTAGGCGAGAGGAGGCCCAGCTCGCACAGCGCAGTGCAGACAGGGGGTCCTGGCTGAGTCTGGAAACAAGCGCAGTGGGGCACCGGGGCAGGAGCAGCGGGAGCAGAGGGCAGGGCTCGGGCCCTGAGAGGCATGGCTGGGGAGAAAGAGCAAACAGACGCAGCATTGCCGGGCCACAGAGCAAACGGGAAGGCTTGGCTGCAGGATGAGGAAGAACCCATTGTCCAGAAGCGGGCTTTAGGATGGAACAGGCCCGGCAGCCGGAAGCCAATTAATGCTGAATTAACCAAACACTTAACTTCCTCCTAACCAGAGCTGGGATCAGTCCCGCTAGCTGGGGCAGGACCCACACAGAAGGGAAGTAGGGGGCAGGCTGAGAATTTGGGGATAATTATAAACCTCCCTTCCTGTTTCTGAGTTCGAGGGTAGAGTTTCTCGATATTTTGCTCTTTTGCATACCTTAACAGCCCCTAAAACAGTCACAGAGCCCTGGGAAGACCAGAAAAAGTGCCCTGCATCCACTAAGAAAAAATAGTACTTGACACCACATGAAGCAAACAACTGTAGTAGTGAATAGAGCAGGAAGGATGGGTCCTTGAAGAGAGTTACGCTGGTCTGTAATAGATAAAAACTGAGGAAAGGAAAAGACCTGCCAGCCCAGAGGAATAATGATGGTCCCAAGACCATTGTTAGTAATGGTACTAAGAAAGCTGCCATTACAATGATCATTATCATGAATTTCCATTTATTGAGTTACCACTATTGCCAAGCACAGTGCTAGGCACTTCACAAGCCTCACAGCCATGGAGGCATTAAAAGAACAAGTGATGTGATGCTGCTGAGCCCAACCCCCAGGCGGCAGACGGGTATCAGTCCCATGGCCTGTTAGGAGCCTGGCCACACAGCAGGAGGTGAATGGCAGGCCAGTAAGGGAAGCTTCATCTGTATTTACAGCCGCTCCCCATCACTCACATCAACACCTGAGCTCTGCCTCCTGTCAGATCAGCAGTGGCATTAGATTCTGCATTATGGTGAGTTATATAATTATGTCATATAATAATAGAAATAAATTGCACAATAAATGTAATGTGCTTGAATCATCCCAAAACCATCCTTCCCCACCCCCTGGTCCCTGGAAAAATTGTCTTCCATGAAACTGGTCCCTGGTGCCAAAAAGGTTGGGGACTGCTGGTGTTATGTATTGGTATTGTTTACTGGCGCCCTGAGTGTGGACTCAATTAAGAAATAAGCCCCAAGAATCACACTAATGTAAATGAACATGTCAGTTTAAAGCCTGAAAAACGAAACTAGAAAACATGGCTTGGATTTGCTGCCAAATGGGCTTCCTAAGGTATCTCTCCAAAAGGGAAGACTTTTGCCACAAGTGTAAGACCTACTCATGTAAGCTTAGTTCGTAACAAGAAATGAAAAGTCTGTGTTCTGCAGAGAGAAAAGAGGGAAAGGGAGAGAGACCAAATAGGCAAACTACTCTATCATTAAGTGACTCCTTTTTCTAGTGGGAAAAGTAAGAAAGGGAAGAGATAGAAAAGTTCCTTCCTGGCTTTTTCCCCTAGGGAGTAGAGGGCACATTCCTCCTTAGTATGGAAGAGTGTATGGAAGAATGAGGAATAATAACCATTTTGGTCTAATTATCCATTTTTACAGACAAGCCAACTGTAGTTCTGAAGTGTAACTTGCCCAAGTCATAGACTTATGAGATAAAAGAGAATTCAAGATTTGAATTCAGGTCAGTCTGACTCAGAATTCTTAACTCTTTCCTCTATGTCACTTAAGAATTTAAGATATATCTTTTAATTCTTACCAAAATATAATAATAAGGGATCACTGTAGAAAATACAAATAAGAAAAGAGAAGAAAATGAAGAACACCTATAAATATAATCACCCATAGCCTTTGTGTTTATCTTGATGTAGAGCCTTCTTTCCTCTTTATTAGATGGTCTGAGAAAAGGCTCAAGCTAGGTTATGACTGGGAAATTTCTGAGGGGATCGCAGGACAAGAGCAATCAGGGAGACAGGGGCCCTGCCTGTAGTCCCGAAGGCCCCTGAGACGCACCAATACGCAATATCTGCCTACCAGAAGTCAGCTCTCACATCGGCTAAACCTGTTCCCTCTTCCTGGGTTTCTGATTGAGTCCCTCCCTTCCTCTGGCACTTGAAGCAGAAACGCTGCCTCATCCATCACAGTCCTTTCTTGTTTCTGGGGCCTCGTACCTGCGCTTTTGCTTGGTAGGCCATTCCTCTTCAGTTCCCCAGGTACCTGTTATCGACAACTGCCTGATTTGGGACTACTTCCTCATTTATACATCTGGAATTTGAGGCTCCCTTTTTCTTAAATGTCCATCTGACTTCTGGCTCACTGTCTTCTGTGACCCTCATTCTTTTGTTGCTTCCACAGATAATCCCAACACCCAGCTTTCAGATCTAGGCCATTCCCACTCCAACATGCTGACCTGCTCAAAACCAGGTTTTGCCCATCCCCACACCTGCCATCCATCCAGACCCTTACCCAAGCCTAGATTTCACAGTCCCAATGCCCACTCAACATCCACAGCCAGAAGCCATCCAGGTTCCCAGGGTTACATCACTCTTTTCCACCCCTACCGATAGTCTGGCTGGGTGACACAGCTCTAAGACATTTCCAACCCCATAGATCTTACACAGTAATTTGTTCTACTTTCATAGTTACTCCACTTAGAAATAGTATTATTTGTATCATATCTATTAGTGTGTTATCATTTCTCTTCCAATAACAATAGAGATGTATCTCAGTGAGTGGAATACATTTATAAGACATGCATTTAAAGAATTTTTTAAAAATTGTTTTTGATGCTCTGTGATAATAGATTCCCTTAAAATTACCTGATGCCATGCCTTTCCTTCTTGCTAAAGATAAACCATTGACTTGGAATGAGACCATAACCCAACTGCCTTGGACTGTCACAAGATTATAAACACTAAGTGGAATGAATCTTACTGGACAAATTAGAATAGTTCAATTAAATCAATTAATTAAGTTTAAATTACTAATTAAAATGGAAAATTAGCTATGAAAAATGTTCAAATCAGTCCCTTCATTTAAAACTTGACTAAAATATCTACAAGTTTTCTACAAAGAACTCGAAAAATCTGTTCCTAAGCCCATACCTTTCTATGTTCAATGTCATTGCTATGGCAATGAAGAATTTCTGTGGGCATGTCTAGTTAGAAACAGATAGGAAGCCAGTACACATAAACTCCCTCTCCTTTCTAAGACATGTTTCCATTCTGCTAACAAGGGAAATCGAGCCACAAAATCTGATTCCAAGTGGAGGAAAAGAGAAGAGTCTTAAATTCTCTTACTGTCCAACTTTTTGGATTCAGGAGGCTTCAAGGTGTATACCAAAGATCTTACGGGACTTGGATAAGATCATCACGCAACTGGAAGGCACTCTATTCTAAACTCAACTTTGAAATCACGTCTTGGAACTGAATTAAATAGGAGTACCTTCAAACCTGCTGTATACAAAGACATATAATTTGTTAAGTTCCAGATTTGTTCTGGCTGTAGCAGAATAAATGGATAGCATGATTTTACTGAGTTAGCACATGGCATGTTAAAGCCTTGGTCCGTGAACCATCAGCAGTGTTGTCACCATCTCCAGAGTCTAGTGTCATCAAGGAGCTAAAACCACAAGTTTCTGAAACCAATAAAGAGTCAGAGATCTTTGAAATCTGGCAGGAGGTTAATTTGTCCTCAGGCACTATTGAATCAAGCTGAAGAAGGACCCCAGGGGATCTGTTTATCACCACTAAAGTGTTCTTTTTATGAAGAGTCCCCAACCCAAGAGACAGGCAGAGTGCAACTCTAGAAAATCATGGTCTTCCTGGCCAAGAATGTGGCCCTCGTCCCATTACCTAACACCAGCAGCACCATATTCACCCACATAGTAGTGTCTGATATACAAAAGAATCTTTTTTATTTTTTTGTGGCAAAAAAAAAAAATAGATCTGCTTTTCTTTTTCCCTGTTCAAATGTGTGGGATTTTATAGCACAGTGCTAGACCAGCTCAATACCTGATTGAAATAACCCAAGAGGAGGATACAGAGTGAAGGCTGAATTCAGAATGCTCCGTGAAAGTACATCTGTTTTATATGAGACACACAATCTGTCTCATTCCAACCTGCATTTCTGGGTCACTTGAGACATTTAAACTGCACTTATAATTAACAGCTATTTTTAAACAGTGAAAAAAATAGAGCACTGGTAAGGTACAAAAGCATTAAAATTGCCCCAGTTTCGCTTTTCAATAGGACACACCACCGCAATATGCTTCAAGATCAAAGAGAGCTCAGAAAAAGAGAGAGAGAGAGAGAAAGAGAGAGACAGGCCGATCAGTGGGGATAAATTGTTCCCATTATGATGGTGTAAGAATAGGGTTCTTTCAATTGAAACAATTTAATAACCACATTCATTACATTGGTGTCCACTTGGTTTTATCTGAGCAGTTTTTGCATAACTGGGGAACAAGTTCAATTGAGCTTATTCTCTAGAAATTAAGATGTGCAGGGTTTGACATTCAGAAATTAGGCACTAATAGTCGACAAAGCAGTTGTCTGGAGATTCCCCCTGGATGTAGTGAGATCTGCCTACCACTAATTATGTCAAATGCAAATAAATGCATTTTCTAAAAGGCCTGCCCAAAATTTTCATTAGCTCATTTCAAGGCGGTTAAGGTTACATTAGGGTGATGATGGGATATCAGAGCCTCTTCTTTGGAACGTGTTTATAGAATCACTTTGCAAGGCCTCACTTGTGTAGCATAAGTATAGCAATACCATCTGTAAACTTGTTTTTCACTCAGCTATCACCAGAGCAAATCTTTCAGAGCACTCCTCCAATATTCTGTGAGATCAAGACAACCAAATAGAATCGCGACAAATATTGGAAGTGCCGATTTGACAAAGAATGAGGGGATCATTGATTCAGGAGGGGGAAAAAAAATCACTAATTTTCCAGGATTGACTTCAGCTGTGGATATCTACATAGTAGAAAAAGTGTTGGAATTTCTGCCAACCAGCTTTCCTGAGAATGGTTACATTCGCCGGTTCTCAATTGCACTATGGAGCATAATGTGTCATTTGAAGTGTAGTTTATCCTAAAGTGCTATTTTAAAAAGATATTAGGAGTGGAGCTGTGGAAATGCATACAGAAGAAGAAAATCCAGGGTTTGTAGATGATGTATTAGATATACATCATCCATTTTTGTCTGCTTCCCTCACTAGGAACTAAATCATGTACGGGAACATTTAAAAGACATTTCCCAGTGTACACTAAATCCTTCTTTGTTTTCTTATTGCTGCCAAACAAGTGGAGAGTAAAGAATTGTTGAAACATAGACTGGGTGGCAACTTCATAATAGCTGCACTTCTTCTTTCCTTCTTTTCTCCAGAAGACAAAGTATAAAAACTGAGAAGTTACTCTTACCTCTACAAAAGCTTTTAAATAATGGTTTTTCCAGGAGTAACTGCACTTCTCTCTCTAGACCATTTCCCCAGATGGGATTTGCAATATAAAACCACCATAGATTGGCTTATTGAGGAAAGGAGATAGACTTGTACAAATCACTAGAAAGATAAATAAGCTATAGAGATCGATAAATAAAAGCCAGGCAGGAAAAAAATCAAACTCCGGTGTTCCAGACCAATTAAGATGTTATTTACTGCCCATGTGATTGTAACTTCGATGCTCTCCTTTCTCGTTTTCACACCATAGGCATTTGTTTTGCTGAGAGAAAGATATATAACTGATGTGTAAATAGAAAATGATATAGATAGATTTTATGTCCCATAAAACTGTTAATCTGTGCTCCACATTAAATATAAAGTACATTTTTTATTTAGACACTGCACTGGTATAATTAAAATAAAGTATGCTGGCTTTATTTTTTCAGTAAGTCATTTCCAACCATAGAGATCAAATAACAGTGCAACAGCAGCATGAAATGTGGTTATAATAGCCCGAGACCACATTTCCTGAAACTAAAACATGGGAGATAATAGTGTGAAGGTACAAATTAAATGCAAATAAAACAGATTCCCTATTGTTGCTAATCCCCGGATTGGGTTTCAGTGGGGAAATTTAGCCATAGTGTCTAAAGTCTCTGCACCGTAATCATTGACATGTTATCAGTTACATTTTGAGATCATCGATGGAGACTATCCGCAAAGAATTTAAGAAGACCGCCTGTCCACTTTTCAGGAGGAGAATGCAAGTGGCCTGGGGCGAACTGAATAAAAATATACTGCCCAGACTGCCTCCGGGATACTTCCGGCAGCTGGCAAACCCTCATTGACTTGTTTCATAATTGATATACATTTTTGTGGCAACCTACTTTCATTCACTCAGCAGAAGCTGTTTTTTATTTCAGAGGTGTGTCGGCATGTCTTAGTGAGAACCCGTTTTTGAGGGTGACTGCTCTGAAAACATCTCAAATTTTAACAAGGGGACTTTAGAGTCGGCTTGTGTTACCATTTCTGGTTTCCCTACGCTGTGATAAGCCTACATGCCATGGAGATAAAGTGTGGCTGGTGTAACACAGAGGTTTTTTAAAGTTGAAACATATGATTTAAAGTGAACTTAGTAAAATCACTTTTTCTCTCAGCCCAGAGAGAAATGGACCTTGCTACTTGTGTTTAAAATGGTCATTGAGTAATTTGTTTCTTGGAATTTTCAAGTGCACTGACAGGAGGAGTTATTCTGATGAAATATGGCCTTATTCTAGACAAGTAGACAACTCATGTTTGGGGACGTTCTGGTAAACAATCTTTTTTCTAGTCTTTTCTAAAATGGCATTTGTCTTGTAATTTTATAATTTGCAGCTCAACTTTCAAGAAAAATTTGAGGCGTGTTACACTCTACACTCTATAACTACAAACGGCAGTGATAGTGTATGCGAAGAAAATAACTTTCTTCCTCACTTTCAAGAACTATCAGGACTACCAGAAAGTTTCTTCAGTCCCTTCCCCACCTTGAAGCCTTATATGTCTCAAAGAAGAATAAAGAGCCACATTTGCACATTTAGTCCAAAACGAGGTGTACAGAGGGATACATGAGATATGTTTGGGTGCAAAAAGAAGTCATTAGATCTGTTTCTATTCATTTATCTACTAAAAAAATGAAGCTTTACCAGCAGTAAAAATACAGCAATTAATGGTAGAAGAAAATGCACATACATTGGAGTGCATATTCTAAATGTTTAAACTATTTTGTGCATGATTTGTGAAGTTTGGAGACTATTTGGATGGTGACTACTGCTAATCCTCCAAATACTGGTATGGAAAGCAACTCTGAGAGATTCCATGTGGTAAGCAGACTAATGGCCTCCCCAAAATGTCCCTGTCCTAATCTCCAGAACCTGTGACTATGGTATGTTACATGGCAACAGGGATTTTTGCAGACGTGATTTAGAGCATGAACCTTGAGATGGGGCTCTTATCCTGGATTTTCCAGGTGGGCTCAATCTAATCACATAGTCCTTAAAAGTGGAACATGTTTTCCAGCTGGAATCAGAAAGAGAGAGAGAGAGAGATGCTGGCAGAAGAAGGTCAGACAGATGCCATATGAGAAAAATTCTACATGTCGTTGCTAGTTTTGAAGATGGAGAAAGGGACCACAAGCCAAGGCAGGCAGGTGGCCTCTAGAAGATAGGAAAGGCAAGGAAACAGATCCCCCCTAGATCCTCCAGAAGGAATGCAGCTCTGTTGAGTAATGATTAAGCTCAGTGACCTCTGACCTACACAACTGTAAGATAATAGATTTGAGTTGTTTTAAGCAACTAAATTTGTGGCAATTTGTTATGGCAGCAATAGGAAACAAATACATTCCCTCTGCCGTAATTCTGAGTGCTGGAATACTAGGAAAAACCTAAGTCCTACACCAAATGGATTCAAGTTGCAATCTCTGAAACATTTTCTGATCCACATCTCCTGATTTTACATCATTAGAGGAGAAAATAGCAGCAAAGTACAACATAATAAGTTGACTGAATATTATTTGAAAAACTGGAAATAGAATAGTAATAAGCTCTTTGGTCAAGAAGAAGTGAACGTTTTCAGACGTGATCTTTGCCCATTATCTGAACATTATCTGCAGTGCCACAAAAATATCAGAAAAAGAGTAAAAAAGCTGATCTTAGAGTAAGTTGCATTTACCCCCAAATCTAAGGCACTTAGAGAATTTTAGAACTCATTCCTCAACATTTGAACTTCAGAAGGTAAAACTCCCAGGAATGACAATATCGTGCTGGAAACATTAATGTGCCAGCATGAAATAATATCGTTCTGTAGGAGGTAATAAAGGCATGAATTATGTCAAATTGTATTTGGTTCATGGATGTTACTATGCTTCTTATGGGCAGATACAGCTAACAGGCACAAGAACACCTGCCCGTCTCCCTCAGAAAATTAAAGTTGTGTGCACTAACATCAGTCTAAGAAATTAGGGCACTGTTTGTGGCAAAATGAAAATGTGCAGTGTTATAGATACACCTCCCAAGGATAAGTCTAATATCTCTTGTTACAGCAGAACATAATTTTTCTTCTGGTCTTGCTCATCATAGAAAGAACCATTAAGCTTATTTACAAGTGGTGGCTTCTACTCCTTTTAAGTAATATAATATGCTAAATGAACTTGCTGATATGTTATATAATACTGCCACTATGAACTCTAGCCATTAATTGGTTTGGGGTCATTGGCCATCTCAGTTAATGTGAGGAATCTATTCTTCTTTAAGTAAAATGTTCAATAGCATCTCCTATTGAAATGGACCAGATTCAAATGATATGCATCATTATGCATGTGTCAAAGTACATGTGTATGGGTTTTCCTGCATTTATTTATTTAGAGTAGGAAAATAGAGTCCATCTTGTAAACTTTTAAGAAATTTACAGGTGCTATTGTGTACCAAAATTGCTTAAAAGTTTGAGGAAAATGTGGCACAAGGAAAATGCAAAACTCTATAAGCTTCATTATGATTTAACCCTTTTGAAGCCAAAGCCCTAAGAGGGGAGAAAGCCACCTTTCTCTTTCCCCCTCTCTGCAGAGGCATAGAGATGCCACCGCAAACAGAACCATCACTTCTGCTACAACCTTGGTAATAATGTGCTCAGTTAATCTACACAACATAGAGTCATCCTCTCAAAAAGTAATTCACTTCTTTAAAAACTGGAAGGAAAATAAATATGGTGCAGTAAAATTGTTGAGTAGAGGAATCTATCTGGACATTTCACAAAACATTTCATTATGCTGACAATTCCCAGAAGTACTCTCAAGAGTGCTTTAAGCTGAGGATTACTGCGCTGGAGCTGATGGACTTTTTTTGTAGCCCCTTTAAAAAGCAGTGAACCGTTTTTCTATTTTATTTAAATAATGCCCCTTAAAATGGATTTTTAGAGGTATAATAACTCCTTAAGAGTCAGTTATGCTAAACAGTTTCTCTTGATAGAAATGTTGTAAAACTCGTTAACTGCACAATTTCAGATGCCGGCTTGGTGAACACTAACTGACATGTGAATGACCAGAGTTTGTAAAATAAATTGCAATAGTTGTTGTATCACACAGCTAGCATTGCACAAGCTTGAGGCCACAAGGGGCTCCAACCTGACAGAAAATTACTTCAAGATGAATGAAAAGTGCTTGTTTCTCTTTATTAGTTTTTAGAGAACAATGAAAACGTTGAATTGTTTACAGAGGGCTGATTAAATGTGGTCAGTGGGGCCACGTCCCTACTGCTAACTGTTGGCCTTCCCCTCCCTCTGGCCCCCAACCTACACACTCACACACCACACCACGGCAAGCACCCGGCCCCCACCCCTTGCTCCCTGCCACATGCATCTTCTTATAGGCCATTATGGCTGCACATCTGTGTGTGAGACGTGCTCATTCTGACATTCCACTGCTGCTCGGCGCTGCAGAGGCCTTTGTTAGGTAAAACACTGTTGTCAAGCCTAACAAGCAGGTCATGCAATTTGCTGGACACCGTGGCAGAGAATAGTCCACGATGAATTGCTTCGGCCTCAAACAATGCTCAGTTCCATATTGGAATACATACGTATTTCTTTCATTGTGCAGCACCACAAAAAGTCATGACATTTTGGTTTTTTTAAGGCTTTGATTAAAAAAAAAAATAGGTTGCTAGTGTTAGACTACCACAGAATAGCCTTTTTGTTGTATTTACTTAGGATAACTACTGTCTTCTGGCTAAAGGAAAAGGCATGAAATGCTTTAACTGGTGATTTGTGGTTTAAATTCCATTTCTGTTTTACCAGAAAGCACAGTAAGAGGAAAGGCACTGGCTACTGTCTTAACTGACTGTTTGGTGGACTTAAAGGGGTGGTCAAAACCAGGGCATTTAGTAGGATGTTGTGGAGAAGGATTCTCACTATGCATTTCCACAAAGTAAACAGCCCTTGATGGAAAGAAATATGAGAACTCATTAATAAGCATATGCCACGCAGAGAGAAAACAGTCTTTTTACCAGACTAAGCTAAATGAATCAGATCCAAAAGATGTTTTGGTAAATGAAAAAATTAAGGAAAAACAAATCTCTGCCCTTCAGCTCAGCAGCCTTCTGTGGCCCATCCCTTCCTCACTCCCAACCTCTCCCTTGCACACTTACACATACTCACACGTAGGGAGATCAGCAGTAATCGGGAGCAGTTCAAATGCTATTTGTGGCATTCTGACACAATGCATAGTCACACCCCTAATGTGCAAGCAGGATTCTCTTTCCCTCTGTGCAGAACACGCATTCTGAGCCTATTATGTGTATAAACAATGGCATATGTAATTACCTTTCTAGAGTGGCAATTATTCCTCAGAATCAACAACCAGAGTTAAAGCATGTTCCCCCAAAAGACATTTGGGGATCAATTCTGGGTCAATTACGTCAGGCTTTGATTTATCACATGGTGTCAGGCCATGTTAAAAAAAGAAAGTTAAAAAAAAAAAAAAGCAGTATGAGGTAAAGGCTAAAAGGTTTGACTCAAATTGGTTTGTTTCCAACTTTGTTTTCTCCCAATTGTTCTGCCCTTCCCCCCATTCACAAAACAACTGTGATTTGCTGGATTTTGTCTGTGAGACAGTTTGCTGCTCAGGAATATTAAATGCAATAAATCTGGACTATGTCCAGATTTGATCTGCCCTCCCCCCACATACAACAGGCACTGGAAATTTCTCCTGAGATGCAACAGAGGGTAAGGGTTAATCGTTCGGGATTTGGAGTCTAAGAGATCTGGATTTGGATCCCCAAGACTTAAGCAAGATACATACCTCTATAGTGGATTGTGCCTACTTCAAATGGTGGTTGTGAGGTTTAAATGAGTAATTAAGTGGGAAAATATACGTAAAGCACTTAGCTCAGCGCCTGGCTCATAGTACCCAGTAAATAGAGCGATTGCTATTCTATTGACGGACAAGGCAGAGGAGAAGTGTAGCAGCCCCTCTGAAGGCCACCCTCGTGTACAGAGTCGGACAAGGGGTAGACACTGGTACAAATGACAGGGCTGAACTGGTGAATCCAAGACACCAATGAAGAGGCCCAATGGACCAGACTACATAAAAATATCCAGTTTATTTGGACTCATTCTAAGCAGACTGACTGTAAACTACAAACCAATAAAGGTGCAAGACGCCTCTGTCTTTTACAGAGCTTAAGAGCCATAAGTGAAAAAGAGCTATTAATACTTTACATTCCTTGATCACCAAAACATTTACTGAACACAGACCTACTGTGCACCAGGCACTCTGCACCAGTAATACAGAGATGTGCCCTCCAAAAAACTCCCAGAACAAGAAATAAATAACTACAGTTTAGTTTAACACAAGTTAATATAATAACTAAGATTTCCTGGAAGCTACTTCATGGGAACTGAAAATGATATAACAAATATTCAATGTCACACATGACTAGGAGTTTGGGGGTGGGGCGATTCATCCTATTAAGGATTAATCATATAACTAAAGTTATGGTCCAATTAGAGCTATTTTATAATGAA
Source organism: Cheirogaleus medius (assembly GCA_008086735.1). Taxonomy (NCBI): domain Eukaryota; kingdom Metazoa; phylum Chordata; class Mammalia; order Primates; family Cheirogaleidae; genus Cheirogaleus; species Cheirogaleus medius. The sequence continues at coordinate 35,160,742 of VBSM01002608.1, forward strand.
GAACAAAATAATAGTTTTTAGAAATTAAAAGGGATGGCATAAGGATTCTCATCAAATTATTTAGGGAGCAGTATAAAGGCCCATTCAAAGAATACTTTAAATCCATTTTAAACAGAGCAACATTGTTTATTTAATAAGATGGAAACAGCACTTACACAATTCATTTCTCAGCAGAAAGTGCTATTGGCAGTATATATTGGCAGCTTAATTAAGAAGTCTGTTGATGATGTTTAAAAAAAAAAAGGCTGGCACAATTTCAATTCAGATGGACACTACTCAAGACAAAGACATGTCTATTGTTGGCTCATACATACTAAAATATGTCACAGACACTACATAAAATGTGTAGTGTATAGAGTCATATCAGTGTCTTAACATGGGAAAAATCATGACATATTCTCAGATCAGAAATAAATTTTTGGAAAAATTATATAGTCATTTAACTTATGGAACACAAAGGACAATACAATGAATACTGATATAATAACTTTGTCAAATTTTCATACAGAGCCACTTCCCAGGTGTGTTTTGCTCCTTCCCTATCCTATCTTGGATCTGTGAGTACTATTGCCTAAGTTTGATGCAAACCTTCCTCTTCTCCATACTAATAACTTGCTCAGAATGGCAGGCCCCTAGGGCGTGGAAGGTAGAGGACTACACAGACGACAGGTGTAATTCACCTTCCCACTCCCCAAGAAATGTACAAACAATATGTTTTTCCAAAAGACAATCTATACCTAAGGGAAAAAAATAGAACTTAATTCAAATTAACTATAATGTTTTAATATTGCTAAAGTCTACTCAATATTATGGAATCAATAAAATGGATCCTGTCTATCAGAAATCCAACAAAAATCATGGAATTAAAAAATGTCCTGAATTGCCCACATTAGGAGTTTTTTTGTGTGTTTTGTTTTGTTTTGTTTTTTATTAAAGGGACTTAACATACTTGCAGAATATGCTTTTCCATTCATTTATTTCTTGTCTTAGGGTTACACCCAATTAAGAGCAGAAGGAAAAAATGTGCCCTGAAATTAATTGTAAATTCATTGAAGGCAGGCTCCACATCTTATTGGCCTCCCTCATTTTCTCTCCCCTATTTGGTGCAGCGATTCACACATAGTAAGTACTCAATTAAGTTGAAAGGCAATGCATGTTTCAATTCACATTAATTTGGAGGAATTGCATTGATTTAAGGAGCAGCTGAGACAGAAAGGATAGGTTCAATTTTTTCTGATTTCTGGCTAGTGAGGCAACTGTCTTGAAAGCTTCCTCTGCCAAAGCTTGCGTTAACTGCCGGCCACCGTGGCTTTCTTAATGTCTTGATTTGTTTCTGTTTTTGCTGAAGGTAACCAGACGATTCTCCAACGATTATCTTTCCAACAAGAACACGTGAAAGGTGATTTGAAACAGGTATTCAGCGGCTATCTGCTCCAGTCCTAGAGGAAGTATATCTGTGAACAGATGGAGACCAGTTATTAACGCAAGCCTTTCTGAGAACAACTTTTTGGAAACACAAAAGGCTGGCCTTTCACTGATCACTAAAATTTATGTAGTTCAACATTTAAAAGCACAACCAGGATCCTTTACGGTGATGATGGTGTTTAAAACTTTCTTTCCTTCCTTTAAAGATGATTTTGAAATCCATCCCACCCCCCAGGTGCAGACCCAAGCCCAGTAAAATCAGAAATACCATTCACCTGTATGTTTTAAAAAGAAAGTTTCCTACACAGATAAGGATTCTGTATTTTCTTTCCTTGCCATGATAAATAGAGAAAGCCCCTCCTGAGGTCCCAAGCCCGACCCCTTTGTGAATAGTAAAGTCCCTGCCTGGGTCCCCTCCTGTGGCACCATATGGACGGCTGGGAAATGACAGCTGCAGAGAGGGAAGCCTGTGGTGAAGCGACCGATCGGCCAGGGGCGCTCGGAACCAGCCAGGTGGGTGGAACACAGAGGCACACGAACACTTCAACCATCAGCGACAGTGGCAAAGGCCATGTGAGGGCAGCGTGGCAGGATCCAGGCAGGTCCCACTTCAGGCTTTTCATTCATCCCTGCGTACATGGACATTAGTAACACCGCTGTGGACCAGGACAGACTTTCTTTTTTTAAGAGACAGGGTCTCATTCTGTCACGCAGGCTGGAGTACAGTGGCATGATCATAGCTCACTATAACTTCAAACTCCTGGGCTCAAGCGATCCTCCCACCTCAGCTTCCCAGGTAGCCGAGACTATAGGTGTGCACCATCACACTCAGTTAATTTTTAAAAAATTTTTTGTGGAGACAGGGTCTCGCTATGTTGCCCAGGCTGGTCTCGCACTCCTGGCTACAAGCAGTCCTCCTACCTCAGCATCCCAAAGTGCTAGGATTACAAGCATGAGCCGCTGCACCAGCCAAGACAAATATCTTTAGAAGAAACGTTTTATTCATTCATATGCTCAGGGGCTATTGTCCCTCTGAAATGTCTCACAGCAGACCCCACCGCCACTACTTGGTCAGGTCCTCTTGTCGTCAGCCTGAAATATGACAACTTCCTAGCTAGAGCTACGTCTCCTCTGCTATAATCTCAACGCCTTCCAAGTGATGCTACTTCCCCTGAGCCTCCACCTCAGCCATTCATTCCAAGGTCCCTCAGAGACAGGGCCCCTGAAGTCTAGGCTCAGCACTGCTGTGACCTTCAACCCATCCTCATCAGGGCAGGCCAGAGAGAAGCAACCTCAGCCCACCAGATAGTGAGACTGGAATTCATTATTTGGCCACAAAGGCTCTGAATCACACCGACTTTACACTGCTTCTTCATTTCTCCCTGATTCCCTACTAACTCCAGACAATTTGTCCCAATCCTCCGAACTGGCCTCTGCCAGGCCTACCTTTCCCATTTCCTACAATGCCTTGTGCCTTGCCCTGAACCTAAATCTACTTGACTAGGCCCCTGATAAAACCCTTCCCTAGATTCCATGCCAGGACCCCCGCTGCTGGCTGGGATCAGGCTGTGATTAGATTTCCCACTAACATGATTCCCCCATTCCTGACTCTGAATCTCACAATTCTAGTTGGCCCGAACTTCCTGCTGAACTGGATCTCCTCGGATACCAACATCTTCCCTGAACCAATCCCAAGATCACCATGGCCTCCTGGTCAGTAAGGTCTAGATTGCTGGTTAACCCTACTGTAATGAAGCTGGGTTCCCAGTTCCTAATACACCTAATCTTGGCTTCCTCCTGTTCCCTGGAAACCTATGTTGTTGGGATCATTATAGGAAACCCCTCTGCCCAGCCTAGACAAATTATAACACTATGTTTTTATTTTATATATGTGTGTGTGTGTGTACACATTACTCATTTAGTCATTTACTAGTTTGTTCTTACTTCATTCCATAAATAGTTAAAGAAGCTAACATTGTTTTTTAAAAAAAAAAATTTACATGCCTTCCTATGTCCTAATTCTTGCCTGATTTTTTAAGTCTTTCACTTTCTTATTCCACTTTATTTCTTAGTCTTCAACATGAAGCCTCTGCTTTAAGTACACAGGTTCTACTGACCTCTAAGCTCATTCTGAATCTTTGTTCACATCCTCCTTTCTGCCTTCTTAATTAGTTCCTTTTCATCCCTTGGCACTGCATGTGTAACACAGTCTAAAAAGCCTTCCCCAAGAAACAATCCACACTGCTTTATCCCTTATCTGGATTTCTCTGGAATAATCAATATCACACAGTTTAGTACTTGATTTTCGCTAAATGTTTCATATACATTAGCTCCCCAAATAGATTGTTAATTCTTTGAGAACTGAGATAAAGGCCATGTCTTGTACTTGTTATCGCACCTCCAAAGTATCTGGTGCGGGCCTCTGGAAGGAAAAGGAGAGCAAAGTTACAACCCCATCTTCTCCCTGCCCCTACCCCAACCCCAACCTGGCCCCACCTCCAAGGAAGAAAAGACTCAAGGTGACTGAATCAAGTTACCACGTTCACCTAAACCTCTTGTAAGTGGGCGGAGCTTTTGGTGTATCAAGAAAAAAGGTTAAAGCTTTAACTTCTGTAGGCACCAGTCTCTTTGGCGTTCGTCTCTTAGGGTTTTTACTCTCTTTGGTTTGCTCCTTTCTACTCTCATGTGGCCAGTGTGATAAAACTGATCTGGAACAGCCCCTGAGCTGAGCTCATCAGAGACTGCTTTAGGTTTGGGGGAGAAGAGCCAGGGCCCAGGTAGCATAAGAATATATGTGTATGTACTGGAGGTCTATCCTGTGCTTATCTCCTCCAAATACCTGTGGCCCAAAGAGACACCTGGGCAAGCATCTGTAGGTCCATCTCAATACAACTAATATCTAAATATGTTCTCAATGCTTACTCATTTTTCTGTAGTAAATAATAAATGTCTAAACTTTATCAGAATAGACCAAGAATTCTGAGAAACTTTGAAGTTCTGGGTCAAAGTTGTTTATGATTCATGTATTAAGTACATGCCTCACTCAGAACCTTAAAGTAACTTTATTTCTCGAAAGCCATTTCTCTAAGAACACACTTCTGACAACGTAGATCTTTTAAGTTTGAGATCCTTTTGAGAATGAGAATGCAAGCAAGACAAATACTGGGGATTTTACAAACCTTTCCACCAAAGATTAAAGTCAGTGGACTTCTATGAAATTTTACCTTTACACTTGCAGGTGACCAGAGTCCACTGTAGAATCATGTAATATTCATGATACCTCACATATTCTGAACATTTAAATACATCATACACATACTACATGCATAGGCACATAACTTTGATATGGTACTACTTGAAAAGATATAAATAATGGATTTAGGCATATCCGAATGTTATAAGATCTTTTGCCAGTTAAATAAGTCTGTGGTCAAAACTCCACTCTGAAACAATGCCTTTGTTAGCATGTGACACAGAGACTGCCAATTGTCCCCTAATACCTATTCTCCCCTTCTTCCTGTTATTAATGGAACCCCTGAACTTCAAGGGGTACATGGCCATGAAAACTATATTTTCAGTCCCACCTGGCAGCGAGGTGTGACTAGTGGGATATAAGTAGAAGTTAGGAATAAAACTTCCAGGGACTACCCTTAAGAGAATACTTATGCATCCTCAGACATAGTAATGAGGCCAACATTCAGGCACAGCAGAGGAATAAGACAGTTTACTTCTCCCTTAGCCAACAATCTGAACATAAGCAGTCCACAACTGAAACAGCAGCTCCATCGTGTCAAGGAGCTTCTTCTATCTTTTTTAAGCCACTATATTTTGGGATCTCTTAACCAGGATATAGGTTAGGCTGCTTTAACAAATATAGCACTATAATTCCAGCTCTGCCACTGTATAGCTGTCCAACCTTGGACAAATTACTTAAACTCTATAAACTTATATTTTTGTCTGTATCTGCTTGGGGGGGAATAGGGTTGTTATTAGCAACATGAGATCATGTCTCTTTTTTTTTCTTTTTTTTCCCCCCTTTGGTTCCCATATCGCCAGCTTCTAGCAAAGTGTCTGCATATAGTAAGCATTCAATAAATATTAGCTAATATTGCTGATCCTGCTAATATGCCAGATCTAGACAAATAATGCCATACCTTAAAAACTAACTCTTCAGTATTTCCAATAAATACCTGATATAATACAGCTACTCAACATGGTATATATTACAGCAATCACATTTTCTTACCTAAGTCTTAGAAAATATGGTCTGGCAAAAGATTTTTTTCTGACTTGTGAATTTATTTTTATGAAAACTGGTATGTTGAGCTGTTGGTTGTCAATTTAATGAACTGACAACTTTTTAAAAATGATCTGCTTAAATTGGGCAGTCTGGAAAGTCAAAGGCACATAGCCCCAGTAGTATCGGTTCTGTCCCCACTGGTTATATTACAAAGCTCCACTGCTCATGCATATGGTGCAGAAAGCCTGATTTTTATAATATGTTTATGATTGTGAATTTGTATTGTAATAGTATGGAATCCCCAAAAAAAGAATTCTTCTGAGTTCACAATGGAAAATGGGCACTTTTTGCTTCTACAAAAATAGCATGGATGAGGGTTTTCGGGAAAACACAGTTTTTCTATTGAAGAGCACTTAATAAACATGCACACCTGACTGTTTTCATTTCGCCACAAATGGTGCCCATTTGCCAGTCATCGAAGTAATTCAGTCTGGTCTGTTGAGGTGATGGATTCTACAAACTGGGTAAGCCTGTCATTAGAGGGAGGATAGATTGTAGTCTCTATGCAGGATATTACAGTGCTCACATTTCTCATGCATACGGCTTATGAAACGAAACATAGGAGAAATAAGACAATGAAAATGAAGTTGAACATGGAAAATGTACTGCTTTTCTCTCCCAGTGAATGGAATTGAGCTGGTCACCAGTCCACACTTTTTACCACTTATATATAAAGTTCCATTTCTTTCTACATCATATAAAAAGGCTTTGATAAAGGACACAAAGATTATGCACAAAATTCATTATGTAGTAATTTAAGTCTAACTTGAGGTCTTTGTGCCTCACTTCTAGAATATTATTCTTTCTTCTTTCACTCTACCTATTTATACAGCCATTTTTGCTTCTCTATAATTTTTTACTTACACACTTAAAATTCTCATCTAGAATGGAGATTATATCTAGAGTAAGATTCATTAATTTGGGTGAATTGAAAAAGGCAAGTCTGAATGAACGAAAAGTCTAAATTATGGACAGTTGTCAAAAAGATCATGATAACAGCAACAGCCGCCACTGGAGAGTTTACTACGTGAAAATCGCTGGGCTGAACATCTCACATGCATCATCTCATTTAGTCCTCAAGACAGTCCTGGGGCAGGTATTATGAGCACATTTTTACAAATTAGAAAACAAAACTTGAGAGATGTTAATTCGCCTGGAGACACATAACTAATAAGTAGCAGAGTGACCTCCAAACCTGCGGTTGTGTGACTCCAAAGCTCATGCTTTTTACAGCCACACCAAACTGCAGGTTTTTCCTTCAATCAGTCAATAATAATAATAACAAATCATAAAAGCAATATCTGAGATAAAGTTAACAAAACTCTAAAGTGCCAAGGAACCCTGCTTTAGTGAAAAAATGAGAAGTATTTGAAATTAGCTCACCACTTATTTTAGGTATGTAATAATTACCTGCCATTTATGAAGTAACGACTTCACACCAGGCACTTTCTATACATTAAACCCAACCCTCATGACAACCTCATAAAGTAGATAACTATCTCCACATTATGGATGGAGGGAAATACTCAGAAAAGTTGAGGTCACATCGCTAGTAAGTGGCCTAGTCTTTCCACTGTGCCATTCTGCCAGACTACTTCATTACCTCTCTTGCAAGGCCTTTCTCTAAAATGCTTCAAAGGTCTGCTTTTTAAAGTAATAGTGCCATCCCCCTACAATTTTATTTATACTATTTATTAGCTCAGCAAAGCTTTAGTTCAGAGACAATACAAAAGTAAACTTTAACCCAGGCCCTGACCTCATTTTCATAAATTCCAAATTTAGTGAGGTCCATGTTAATGGGTTTTACTGTTTATGGAAAAGAGTTTAATAGTCACTTAGCACTGTTCTATCTCCATTAACAAATCTAAAAAGCCACACAAAGGTGAAGGAAGGAAGAACAGTGACCTCAAAACTAAAACAGATATGAAGTGCCTATAATTTGTACTCCAGCAAAAAGTGAGAATACCAAATTACCGATACATAACAACAAATTCAACCCTACAAGTTTAAATGCTCTATTCATCAATTAAAGAAAATTAACCTAATCTGATGCTCATATTAAGGAACGTAGCCATAGCAAACCGGCAATAATAATTAAAAATCCATTTCAAATCTCTTTGGTGAGCAGTGAAATGATCTAACACAGCCAGGCTGCCTGGTCCTTTCCGCAGTGTTGTATAAATGTGCACATTATGTGACTATTCCTGGCTGTTTAACATGATCGTCTTTGCTACTTAATGCTGCACTTGTTTCTTATGCAGATAGGCTTTCGTGTGTGCCTGAGTGGGAAAAATGTACAAGATATGACAGTTAGTCAAGCACATGTGTGCAGCACTGTTCCCACTGCTCCTACGGCCAGTCCCCTAATGTAGGGGGTTTTCCCACACAGGTCATCACAGTATTGCAAATGTTCTAAATAAATTCTACATGCTTTGGAGAGGATCACCTGAAGCACTCAGGATCCTACAGCTCTGTCAAGTTGCATAATGTTTTTTTTCCTTTTCTTTAGGCCAGCTCATAAAAGAACTGCCACATGCCTCTTTGCAGGAGAAACAGCCAAGCAATCCAAGGGAAGGGTAGCCCAACTATTCTTCATGCCTGCTGCACTATGGGATTCATGGGGGAAGCAGATTTAAGGTCATACGTAGTCTGGCTAGACTCTCAGTAGGTCACCTGCTTCCTGGTGATAGAGTGATAGAGTGCCACGGCGTACAGAGGGCTGGCTGAGGGGTAGGTTTCCAGTCTTGGACACCGAGAGTGAACTAATCTCCTATAGCTACTCTACATGAAGCATAAAAGTATAAACTTCCCTACTATATGAATGTAAATTAATCCAAATCTCTGGGACTCCCATAATTTGATAATCCCTTATCTCATATTGCCTCATTGGCTTGTCAACCAGGCTCATCAAAGGATTCAGCTTTTCACTTTCACTTCCAACTCACTTGGCCAGAGCATCATAACATTACCATCTTTTTATAGTCCGTTTCAATTTCAAGGCACTGGAAAGTATTACTGAAAAAGAATATGGAGTCTCATTCTTTGGACTTTTCAAAGTCATAGTAAAAAGAAGATATCCTTCCTGAGAGTGTGGGATAGACTCTGAGCTTTCTCAGAGTCCTTCGCAACCTACTGATCTCTGACTTATTAATCAATTAAATCTCATGAGATCCCCAGCAATTCCACTTCTAGGAATCTATCCTACAGAAATAGTAGCGCAAGTCCACAAAAATAAAAACACTACCATGCTCACTGCTCAATAGCAAAAATGTTAAGTGATCTAAATGGCCAGCCATTGAAGAATGATTAATTATGGACCATCCATAGCATACAGCACTGTGCAGCCCCTAAAAATATTAAGGTATGTCTCTAGTTATTGACACAAAACTGTGTTCAGTGAAAAAAGAAAGATGATGAACAGAATGTACAGTGTGACACCATATTTTGAAAATACCAACTATGTATGTATATAAATATATGTGTATAGAGAGAAATTTTATTAAAAGAAACATCTGTCTTAGACAGATATAAGTATAAATATATAGTTAGGTATATTTCTGTTATGTGCTATTCAGGTAAAAATATTTCAGGTAAAAACATTGCCTGGTACAGTGGTACACACCTATAGTCCCAGCTACTCAGGAGGCTGAGGCAGGAGGGTTGCTTGAGCAAAGGAGTTCAAAACTGTAGTACATTATGATCACTCCTGTGAATAACCACTGTGCATCAGCCTGGGCAACATAGCGAGACCCTGTCTGTTTTTTTGTTTTGTTTTGTTTTGTTTTAGTGTTGGGGTCTTACTCTGTGTTCTCCCAGAGTGGAGTGGAGTGTCGCAATCACAGCTCACTGCAGCCTTGAACTCCTGAGCTCAAATGATCCTCCCACCTCAGCCTCCCCAGTAGCTAGGACTACAGGCACACACCACCATGTCTGTCTAATTTTTTTTTTAACTTTTCTTAAGAGACCAATATCTCTCTATGTTGCCCAAGTTGGTCTCAAACTCCTGGCCTCAAGTGATCCTCCAGGCCTCCCAAGGTGCTGAGATTACAGACATGCACCACAACCCTGGTTGACCTCGTCTCTTAAAAAATAAATAAATAAATAAAAGGATGGGCACAGTGGCTCACGCCTGTAATCCTAGCACTCTGGGAGGCCAAGGCAGGCTGATCATTTGAGCTCAGGAGTTCAAGACCAGCCTGAGCAAGAGTGAGACCCCGTCTCTACGAAAAAAAAAATAGAAAGAAATTAGAAGGACAACAAAAAATATATATATATAAAAAAATCAGCCAGGCATGGTGGTGCATGGCTGTAGTCCCAGCTACGCAGGAGGCCAAGGCAGTAGGATTGTTTGAGCCCAGGAGTTTGAGGTTGCAGTGAGCTATGATGACGCCAGGGCACTCTACCGGGCAACAGAGTGAGGCTCTGTCTCAAAAAAAGAAAAAAGAAAGAAAGAAAATTCTATTATATACATATATTTGCATATGCATAGAAAAATCAGAAAGGATATACATTAATAGTGGTTACTTCTGGAAAGTGAGATTAGAAAGAGAGAACTTTAACTTTTTACTTGTACATATATTTGTTGATGTTTCTAAGGGATTCCCCCAAATTGACACCCCTTTCCTGCCTGCGTTCTGAATGAGTTAAGAAATAATACAAAAATAAAACAGATGAAGAACCAGAATATAATCTCTATTACTGACTGAAGCCAAGGTGGAGGAGGTAGCTTAGTGTGGAAGCCAAAACACATCTGGCTGTCTAAACCACAGAATGATGTCATCTGGGAAGCCAGGACAGCCATAGCTGGGTGGGCTCAGCCTCAGGGAGAGCGTGTGCTCTTGGTGGGCAGGCCCTTCTCCAGAGAGAAAGAGCACAGCAATCAGCTGAGCTGGCCACTTATTCACCCAAAATGTACCAATTAGGTAAGTCACTCCCCATCTAGGGAGAGTGAGAAGAGCAGTCTGTCAAGTAGGGGTATAGTCTTTGAAAAAGTAGTTTCAGCACATCTGGGGTGGCTGAATTCAGATTGAGAAAGGTTAAAGAGTGAATGGTGAAAAGGCAGAGGCCAGAAAGCAGACATGTCAAGAAGAACTGAAAGAAAGGAGGCTGGGAGTAGAGAATGTAAAAAAGAATTCTTTTAAAGGAAGAGGCCAACAAAATGTCAAAGCTGGAAAATAGAAAAGACAAAATAATTTACACTAAAACACAGCGATGGCATCACGAGCACAAGTGAATGTGGACGCCTCTGAGGCACGAACTAAAGGGAAGGAAGAGAAGTTGAGTTCATTGCGAATCAATTCTGCAAAAAAGTGGATGGATCCTAAGACTAAATCCAGAAAACAAAAAAATAAGCTCGCAAACTGCCAAAGAGATGGCTGTGCTAAAGTCATGACAAAACTCAGCAGAAGCAACTTGCAAATGTTTTATCAAACTGTGAAACTTTTCAGAAATTGTGTGATTTATTATTTATAAGACATTGCTTAGATTAGTATTGATACATAAATTTGCTCTCCATATCATTCAACATCATGCATCATAATATTAGTTGATTCATATTTGCCTTTGTCCCTAAGAACCCTAAGGAATAAAGTTTTTCATAAGTAACAGCGGTTTAAGCTTGGTTGGCCCTGTGCAATTTTTCATTGCAATTCTGGCTACCATCCTACCATATGCCCATATGCCCCAAATCACAATGCAGCGTAGAGTAAAATGAAACAGACCAAAGAAATTGGTGGCAAGATTCACAGTCTAAAAGCCTAGCTCCATACTTTTAACTAATAGAGATTAAAATGACTGGCAATGTTTCTGTATTTCCACGGATCTATTTTCATGCCATGGTTTCAAAGGCCACAGAAGTCCTATAAGACAAGGCAGCTTCTGGTAAACAGATTCCTCTGAATTAAAAGAAGAGGGGAAAAGCTTCATAGCTTTCAACAGTGCCCAAAGTTATATCCTTTATCAGCTTTTAAAGTTATGTTCCACGTCTCCATTCCTCGGTGTGGTTTAGCTTTACAACCGGCTGCCCCCTCTGTAACTAGCGGTTTTTGACGTCATCCAGGCTCTGCAAAATGTGTGCTAAGGCCCCTGCTCCGGCTTCTCAGCTGCTGTTGAAGTGATACTGCATTTGGTTAAGTGTGGAGGCTGGCACCAGAGAGGATCCATAATGGTGATTATCATGCAAATCAGCCTCCCGCAAGTCGGGCTCCTCCGTGGAGGCCTTCCAGCTTCTTCGCTTCCCCCCAGGGCCGCTCCATTGTCCCCAGGATAAAGCGAACCATCCTCGCCGCGACCCTGGACGCCACCGAGATTGGTTCTCCTGACAGAGACGAGTGGGGCAGCCATGAATCTTTCACTCGGGGTAGAAACATGAATTTTATTTTAAGAAAATAACCATCCATAATTGGGCTTCTGTCGCTTTAAATTTTAATGGTGGGAGTCATAGGGAGGCTTCTGGAACTTTAAATTACGGCTTTCAGAAGCTTCACACTGAATCTTTCAATTATTCCTTGTAAGTACTTTCTCAAAGCATGTGCCACCATGACATTGATATCACAATTCAAATCTAAATTCAAAACTGACTGCGAGGCTAGGAGCTGCGTGCTGGCGCGCGCGCCGCCTCGTTTCATCTCTGAACATCTGACAGGGCGAAGCAAGAGGCGCTCTCCCAGAGCCCGGCCAGCTGTTTGCCAAATATTCAAATCCCCCTGGCACGCAGAAGAGCCTCTCAGATTTCCCCACATCAGAATGAGCGACGACCCCCTATTTTTCCCATTAGCGCCTGGCTCACCTACGTCCTCTCCCGCGGGCCCGCCCGCCCCGCTCGCCCCGCTCGCCCCTCGCGCTCCCCGAGCCCGCGCGCGCTGCGGACCGCGGCCAGCTCAGACAGAGCCGTGGGGGAGAGTTTTCAAGGCTCTGTTCCCTTGAAGCGGATCAGAAAGAGCGAGCGGCAGAGCTGCTATTCGCGGGAGTAGGAAGGCAGAGAGCAAAGAGAGAGCGAGCACGCGAGTTTTTCCTTAAAATGCATTCATTAGGCTGGAGCGCAAAGTGGGATTGGAAAGATGGGGGGAGGGGGAGGCTTTCCTTTAACTTTTATTTGTGTAGCGTAACTTCCTTGCTATAGATCCCTCTTCTTTGATCGTGTTGATATTTTTGTCTTCGCATTAAAATAAGTGGAAATGAATATATTCGGTTATATATATATGTCTGGCTTTAGACTGCTCCCATTATTTCCCAATGTGTCCCCTACCTCAATAAATACAGCGCCACATTTACAACTGTAAATAACTGATCCAGCTGCACTGACTAATCTACAATGAAAGACAACCTTTCTTTCACATTTTGGAGATCGTGAAACAATTTTCCTCAGCTGGATGACTTAGAACAGAGGCTGTGGACAGCACCTGGGGAGTTTAGAAGGAGAAAGGGACTAAGGTGCCAACTGTCAAGACAACAGCCTCTGCCCCAAAGGCTGGTCACGTTTCCTGACGCTGGACATCAAAACCCAGGTCCAGCTGGGCGAGGGGTTTCTTGATTCCTTCCGGAAAAGCTGGGTCTTGACTTGTTCATTTCCTATGATGTGTGTATACTTGGACAGAAGGGGCACAGCAGGAATGCTTTCAGGGCACATTTAGGGGGAAGCTGCTCTCACAGGAGTAGCGAACGCCAGATGTCAAACGAACCTGTGCTGCTGAGAATTCTCTTAGCGGGATTTGAGGGGCACCAAATCATGTCTGAGCGAACTCTGCTGTCCTGATTTGGGGCCTTTCCTTAGCTGCAGGCAAAGTCAGGTGGAAATTCATTCATTCTAAAATTAAGAATAATAAAAGAAGCTGCTAATATGAGTGTAAAAATTACCTGAGAACCAGATAGGCTGATGGTATTCCAGTTCTGCCAGTAAAGTATATTCATTCCTTCAACCCAGACCAGCGTAAGGCGAGTAACTTGCTTCCGGGAACCCGTAGGTGACAGAGGCAGGAGGACCACATGTGGAGTGACCATAAAAAAGACATCAGTCCACATCCTTATCCCTAGCATTATGTCCTGAAAACAGGCTCAAACATCGCTTTGCAGTGAGATCAAGATTATGGCACCCATGTAGGTGCTCTTGTAAGACACTGACCATGGACAGAGAAAAATTTTTAAGCCCACATTGATTTCTGAGCCCAAAGTAGTATAATTACAAATCCTGCCTGACTTGAATTTTTAAGGCTTATGGAGTGTTTCAAAGACAAAACAGTTTACATAAATCATGCACCCAAAGCTTTACTGTGCTCCTATCATATGCCAGGAACTATACTCTGCTATATTTGATGAGCCAGCTTTGGTTAAAGAATAATTTTCATACTACTGGATTTCTCTGCTGAGTTTAACGCTGTGATTCACCCCTTCATCTTAAAGTTCTTTCACTTCTGTAAAAGTTCTTTCCCTCTTAGAAAGGTCTACCTCTCAGGCGACTCTCTCTTTTTACTAATTCTTCTTCCTCAGCCTTCTTTTCACTCTAGACCAAGAAGAGATGAGGGGCAGTGTGTCACAATCAGCTGGGGGACATTCTTGCAAACTACACGGTTACCCTGCACCTCCATTTCAAAATCATTGCATATATGAACCACTCACTATTTCTAGCTGGAGTAAGTTATATCTCTTAAGAGTTTGGAGATTAAAAAAGAAAAGGCTAAAGATCTCTGTACTAAATACTTCCTCTAGATGATACCATCTACTCTCATGACTTCACCTACCTACTTCGTATATACCGATGACTTCAAGAATAATATTTTAAGCCTAGACCTACATACCCAAATGTCTAATACACCTCAGTTTTCAAATGACCAACTATCTCCAACTCCACAAGTGCAACATCAGATCTATTCTATTTTTTTCTCTACCCTTTCTTAATAGTATCAGTATTCAGTCCATGGCCCAAGCTAGTTACCCCAGTCATAGTCATATTCCTTCCTCTCCTTCACTCCCCATTTCCACCCCACACACACCAGATCTGTCACCAGGTCCTTTGTCTTCTTCCCCAAGTCTATTTATCTACCATACACCATATCCCACCCAGACCGCTGCAGTAGACTCCTCATGCCTCCCTCCTGGCAGCCTCTCCTCTTCAAACTATTCCACACGTGCTCCTGATTCCTACTGATTAAAGCAGGAAATCTTAGAATGCACCACTCATAATATACAAGATGACTTCTGATAGCACACAGACCAACTTCTTAAATATTTATATATTTTAATAGGTTTAGAAAGACTGAATTAACACATCAAACTGGGATGTCAAGTTAGTATTAAGTCTGCTTTTAAAATAAATTGCAGTAAAAAAATCAAACAACTTAAAGAAAGATTATTCAGGTAGTGTGAGATGTTTTTAAAAAGACAAAAGTGGTACATGAATCGAAGTTTGGGAAGCTTGGTACTAGAAACCAGGTCTAAACTCCTTACCATGATGTCAGAAATGCTATACATTCTCTACATCTTCAGCCACTCCCTCTTCCCACATCCCCTACACTCAACACAGACACTCTGTGTATCAGCTCTGCTGCGTGACGAAACACCCCAAAACCTACTGGATAAAATAACGTTTTATTTTGTGCATAATGCTGTGAATGGGCTGGGTCATTCTGAGCTGACAACTGATTTCCCCTGAACTTGCTCATGTATTTTTGGTCAAATAGTGGACCAGCTGGTAACTAAATGGTCCAAGATGATCTACTCACATGTCCAGTGGTCTGAAGACTGTTAGCCAGGGCCTCAGTTCTCTGAGTGGCCACTCATCCTCCAGCAGGATAACCTGGGCTCATTCCCAATATGGTAACAGGGTTCTAAGCACAGAAGCCTCAATCCATATGCACTTTTCAACTCTCTGTTTCCCATTTGCTAATGTCCACTGGCCAACGCAAGTTTCATGATCATCCCAGGTGCAGTGATGGAGAAAGAGACTCCACCTCTTAATAAACGGATTTGCAATGTCATATTGCCAGGAGTTAGATGCCGGAAAGGGAAGGATCTGTGACCATTTTTACAATCCACCACTCTCACCTTCCCCTAAACATGCCAGGCATATTCGTACATGTGCTCATGCTGTTTCCATCACTTGAACTCTCAACCTCCTCCTGTCCTTCTGGAAAATTCTTATTTCTCGTCCTTCGAGGTTCTAATCAAATATAACATTCCCTGACATCTTCCTTCAAGGCAGAATTAATTATTCCCTTATATGTTCCCAGGATCCCTTGCATATGCTTTTGTTACATTACTCAGTGAATATCGTAGTTATTTACAATGTCTTAGAAAGTCTCTCTCCCTAAATAGACTGTCTTTGTACCACCAGCATCTAGCATAGAGCCTGGCAAAGAACAGGCAGTCAATAAATGTTCACTAAATTGAATTTAATAAATTTAAAACAAAGATTAAAGTCTCCCTGAAATAAGCCTATATTAAGAAGACTATACAAAACTAGCCTTATGAGGTAGCAGAACTAATTAGATCCACCTCATCTAACTTGAAGGACACCAGGCAGGGCAGTGCTCCTAGCCAAAAGCATTTTTCCTGTGGGACTGGCACAAAGCCTGAACTTCCAGCATAGATTATTCAAAGTCTAAAATCGTTTTGTCGTAGTACAAAGAGTGTAGGCTCTGGAGTCAAAAACACCAGGACTCAAAACCTAGCTGCCTGTGTGATCCTGACAATTTACTTAATACATTTCTCTGCACCACTCTTTTTTTTCCATCCATGCAGTTAACTGTGTTGCAATAATATCTGTAAAGCACCTAGCACAGGACCAGCCATACACCCTACACCATCCTATCAAATCCCAGAGTCTCCTGTTTAAAAAACCCCTCTCCTTGGGAGGGGGTAACCTCAACCCTTTTTTATTTCCATTGGAGGAGGGCAAAGGATAAAAGGTACTAGATAAATAACTTCACAATTTGACTAAGAGCCAGGCTTGTGGCTAGTAATTAAACAATTATAGCAGTTTTCAGGGACCCAACCAAGGAATAAAAGTTCTCCCAGGCCTCAGGGTGTACAATGAGTATATCCAGTGATTAGGAATCTCTGCATAATTTTGCTGGGCATCAATATGGAATCAACATCTATATGTATACTTAGGCAAAACTACTGGGTAGTTAGTTAAAGAAGAAGGGAAGTTATTGAAAATGTTATTCTAATCTTTTTAATGTATATTCCCTTATCCTTGTCCCTCCTACATTTAGAAGGGGTAATTGTAGTAAACAAGTATTTTTCTCCCTACCTAAGGATACTATTTTTTAAGTGAGAAAAATTAAAAGGACACTATAAACACACAATTCTAATCTCCAAATTACATCGCTTATGAAAGAAATGTTACCACTGAAACCAAAATAAAGTGAGTTTTAGACATACTGACATCCTATTTCAAAGTAAAGCCAAGTTTTAATAAAATATGTAAATTTCCAAAATCCAGGCAGAAACTTGCCTCCTATAAGTCTCTACAGTTGTCCCTCCTGAGGCCGTTCTTACATCTCACAGGCAACCCTGAAACACTTCTGCCCTCACTGGGCACTAAATCAATCAACGTTTGTTGATACCGAGCTCTATAAATGAATCTCCACTGTTTCCTGTGACCTTTCACCCCCACTACACTGTAAACTTCCTGGTACTCAAGATTCTGCTTTCTGTATTTTCCTAATCCACCTCTCCCTACCCCTAGCACCCAGATTTGTACGCAATAAATGTTCATCCATGGCTGACAAGGAAATGATTAAATAGCACTTGCTGATGGTAAATTCCTTGGTCAGTTCAAGTTCAGACCAAGACCTCTCGAGACCCTAAAGACTGAAGAGATTATGGTGCCCCCATACGTAAATCAAAATAAAAACAACACTAAGCCATAAAGGATAAAATTTGTATGTATGTTCAGATTAAATTAGCCACTGTTAGCAAAATTCTAGGTAAGCTCATCAAAGGCTGAACTGCTCTTCATTCTTTCCCCTTCCCATTATGAGAATGTGTATACAGTGTGTGTAGAAGAGAGACAGAAGGGGGATGAACGTGTCTCCAACTTCCAGCACTTGGTCTGCAATAGGGCATTCCAATTATGAGTCTGCTTCTTAAAACTATGTCAAAATACTAGTTATGGGTATGTATGCTAAGAAGGAATCAAATGATTGCCTAAATCATATGTATATTTGCTGTTCTCTGTACATGTCCAAATTCTATTGCAGGTATGTGGTAAGACAACTTTAAATAATATGAATAGAAGCAATGTAATATATGGTTTCATGTGCTGTTACAACAGTATTGTGGTTGTATGTAGAAAAGGAGGTAAACAATTGTCAAGCAAATAACTCATAAATATGTGAGAAGCACAAGTTCTTTGCGTTTTATTTCATTAGACACCAATATTTGACAAAAGCAACAAGCACCAAATTATATTTGGATAAACCTTTCATGAATAATGATCACAGCAGTCACAAAGTCTAGAATGTATGTGCTAATTACAGAGCCAAATCAAAACCACCATTGTTGCAATGAAAATTAAAATATTTTCACTTATGTGATTTTCATATTCCTAGAAAGATATATTGGTTAATATTTCTGTTAAGCTTGAATATTTTATATTTAGATATAATTGTTTCAGCTGATCTGTTTCCACTTTTATATTTTTAAAATTTCCACTTTTATATTTTAAAATCTGAGTATGTTCCCATAAGAGTTGAATACTTTATTTTGATGTACCCAGGTAGACCTCTGTCTTATAATATAAAATGTCTGGGAAAATGGCATTAGAGAAATCAGAAAATTCTGTGATCATATAGGTACTTTATTTCTAATTATATAAATACTTTAAAACAGTAAAAAAGTTTAAACCATCTACTGACAGCGAAGTGCAGCAAGAATGCAAATTTAGTAATGAAACAATAATTTAGTAGCTTTTTTGTGATCAGATCTCATCAGTCCTAAGATGTGTCCAATTTTTAAAAAAAGGAAAAGATTTCCCTTGGTGGCTTTGGTCTAGGGGTGTACGGTGTATTATGTCCATTAAATAGGAAGCCAAGGATTACTTGAACAAATACTGTTATGGCTTTGCAGAATGACTGATGGTCTTTGCAAAGGCCCAGACTGGTTTCATCTTTCTTGAGATTTTATCACTGATTTGTTCTTAGTCATGTGTAGTCACTAAGGCCAGCGGAGGTAACAAGTGTTTGATGTATGATACCTGAGCCACTTTTGTCAGAGCTGCATTTATTTTAAGCTATGCTCATTCTTGGTACTCTCATATGTATATGTTCTTCAACTTTACTTTTTTCTTGTTTCCAGTAATCGGTCAAACTGATATGGCAATTATAATAATACTATCCTCTAAAGCTCTACGAAAATAACGTATATCTGCTTACTTGCAAGGGATGACTTTCCATTGCAGATTAAATAAATGACTGCAGAAGCAAGCATTCTAATATAAGGACTTACTCTTTGTTCGTTGTCATATTTGCACAGCTTACAATACATCTCTTACCTTTTAGCATATATTATCAATTTCAATTCAATTCATCCTTTACAATCTGCAGCAAGCTAGAGAAGTTCTCTTCTAGTTGAAAGGAAATTTCAAGGGAGGAGGGAGATGGAAAAATACATTTAATTTATCCTATTGAAAAGGGACCATTCTAAATGGTTTCTGAGCACTTTTGCATCTTCTTATACACTGCAAATCAGCTCAGATATCTTAATCAGTGGCTATAAACATATCCTTATCAGTAACATATTCATGAAAGATGGTATGTGTATGAGCTGCAAAATGTTTGGCAGAGACCCAGGAATAAGAAAGAAAGAATACAGCAAAGAATTGATGGAATAGCTTTGTGTTTCAACCCTATTCATTTTGAGAATTTTCTATCATCTCTGTTTGTTCCATTTGGAAGGATAATAGACAAACCAACAGAATGTCAGATTTCTACGACTTGATTTCATCTATATATAGTTACACATATTGTACAATGATCCTGGATGGGAGCATATCTATACACCGTGATGATGTTCTTACTAAAAGGATTTATTCTGTAAAATTTAGATTCAGTCACAAGGCTGCACTTAAGGATCTAGAAGGCCACATGTGTCCTTAAGGCTGCAGGTTCCCCGCCCCTGATCTAGGCAGTGTCTAAACATTGTTTTACGAAATCAAGAGCAGTTCTTGACAATTAATTTCTGCAGTCAATGGTCTTCTCAAAATGGGCAACTCCCCTTGGAATTTAGGAGCCACAACAGCAGACTGTGTGAGTGAGGGAGCGAGACAATTCATTAGCCGATTCTACAGCAACTCAAAGTGGCGGGGGATGTCAGCCCCTGCTCTGGTGCTTCAATACTAATGAGAGTCATTGCATATTCATAACCCCAAATACAGTCAGCTTCTTGTAAAAACTTTTGTCACCCAGGCTTCATGGCAAGAGCAAAGCACTGCACTCTTCATGTCGTGGCACTTCCGCCAAGTGAGAGTGAGAGCAAGATTGATTGTTTTGCAACGTAGCCTGACGGGGACTAAAAGATGCTGCCCCAAGGGTCCTAAAACTGCTTAGTTTGATTGCAAAGCTCCAAATAATCAAAGAAACAAAAAGGAGGCACTAGTGTTGAATATGTATGTCGATAAATATATATACACACATATATACCATTCCATTAAAAATATATCAAAAAATACTCCGAACAAGGAATTTGGCTTATTGAGTGCTCCGAGTAATTATCTGTTAGAAATGTAAAAATCTCCCATCAATTCTTATCATGCTGAAAGAAGAATGGTGTGCCCCAGTAAACTTGTCCTCACATCGCAGGCACGCCATGGCATATCTTAATAGAAACAGATTTCTGCAACTGTCTGAAGTTTCCCGTCATTATCAATACCAAAGCTTAGCGAACTGAACCTGTCAGCTCTGCCAAATCCAGAGCTACCTTGGAATCCAATTCCTCAGGCGTCTTTTGTGTGTTGTCACTGCCTCCCTTGCTTCATCATCATCATCATCATCATCATTATGATGAGTGTCCCAAAGTGAGCCATTCAGAATGCTTGCCAGGAAATCCTAAAGGGCCGGCACTACACCATTTGACCCCCAAAATACCTGTCTGTTTGGGGTAGCCACCAGCATCCCCTGGAGTCAGAGAAGGGAAATGTATGTTTCAGCACCCACTTTGAAAAAGCCTTGAGCATTTTTTCACTCGTAATGATGTCTTCAGCTGGAATGCCAGCACAGTTACACATTTTTCTGACAGGCATACAGGCTATAAACTACCCATAAAAATTAAATAAAACAGGACAGTGAAAGAAAACTTTCTAAATTTGATCACACTTGAGTCGTTAAAAGTTATTTCCAGATGCATAATGTGTATAAATATCTGCATAGCTAAAGACAAATCATGACTACTGAGACGGTGGGGATGGATGATGAGGTGTTGTGGGGGAAGGGTCTCACCAAACTGTTTTATATCTTAGTCACAGACACACAGCTTTGAAATAGAAGGATTTGTGTTTATGATTGATTGAGGTAACTGATTATCCACAGATATTTTAAGTGTTGAGACATTAAATTGTCAGCTCTATCAGTTTGATTGCAGTAAAACATGAAAACATTGACTTTTGTCTAGTTAGAGAAATTTATTTTTCCCAGAATGACAATCCTTTAAGTAGACGCCAGGCAGCTTGCCAGATTTCTATGTCATACACTGAAGTTTGCAAATGCAACCCAAATTTTCAAGTGTTTTTCAAGGTGCAATGAATAGTGCATAGGTCTTTTGCAAATAGTCTTGTAACAAATAGGATCCTGCAGTATGCTTCATTCTGTAAACCTGAGAAAAGTATTACTATTTACTCCTTTGAAGAAGAAAAAAATTTTGTAGTCACAGAGTATCTGTTAGTAGTGCTCTTAACTTATTTAAAGTATCTCTCAAAAATAAAATAACCCTCTTTGGACCACCATGCTGTGAACAAGTTTGATTAATATGTTTTATAAGTCTGAAATAAATGCTCATCATAACTGTCAGTAAGCTGACAGTTTTCAAAAGTCTTTGTTCCCAGAATGAGTAATTTGTCTGATCTTCTTTAAAATACCATATTCTAGTCTAAAAGGAAGATGTTAAAATCAAGTAAATTCCACTAAAATTTGATTGCCATTAAATTAGCCTTGTGTTCTGGATCCCTGCTTGTACCATACGCATGCATACTACTTGACAAAATAAAAATACCACGTCTTATTTATTATTATTGCTTGTCAGAACACCTGTGCTTTTCATTGGGCAGAACTGTGGTTCAGTCTTTAAAACGTAGTCCATTGTAAGAATCAAAAATGTCAGATGTTATATACAGTCAATCCCTTTAATAAAATCTGTGACTAGGAAATCCTCACTAGGCCTGATGATTTCAAAGAAAACACCAGTCAAAAGACAGATGTGGTCATTAATTCTACTGAAACACCAGCATCTCTATATTTGCCACATATTTCCCAAGCATTTATCATGATCATTAAAATACAAGATGTTCCAAAAAGCAGCAGACACCATTGAGCCCTCCATGTCTGGGTTCTGCTGACAGTGTAGGTAATACCTGATGTTATGGAACGAGCCCGCAGAGGGTACCTAAGCATCTGAGCAAGGCTACACCACCAACTAAGACAACACTTCTTCCTGACTCTTTCAGCCAATTACCTGTGCCTGGAGCACTGGATTTGGTTGTCTTTCTTACCATATCCTAGAGAGTAATAACTATTATAAGTGGTCATTAAATTATCCATTCCGTTATTCTTTTATTTTTTATTTTTTTACAAATATGCCAACCTTAGTAGTAATGAGGTTGCTATCAGTAAATTTTATTGTTTTTAATTTTATTTCTGTTTTGATATTCCTTTTAATTGTTTTTTTAAATATTATTGTTATTTCCAACTCCTGCTGTTGCTATTCCATGGCAGAACTTTACGAAGCACTCTGCCTACAATTATAGCTGCTTTTGTCCTTAATTTGTTGCTGTTTTCATACCATGCCCAGAATGGTTAAAATTACAGATCATTTCTCACATCTTTTTTCTTTTTTGTAATTTATATTTTTCCCAATCTCTAAGAAAGGCTAATATTAATATTTATAACAATAGTGCTTTTTACTCCTATATCACCTTTGTTCATAAGAAGTAATTTTTCATTTTAATAGTTTCCAAATTTCCAAGAAGCCACAGGTTTTATACATGCTATCATTGTATAAAGCATTGCTGCTCTTCTTGTTCATTTTGATATATGCATTGTTAAACTTTTAATAAAGTTTATTTTCATGCTATGACCACCCCTTATAATTTCTGATGCATTGTGGTAGTTTTGAAAACAACACTCTTTCATATCTTATTTACTAATTTCCCGACTTTTGTTAAATCTCATCTCTTACAAGGTTTTAGTATTTACCCACACAAATTAGGTCAAAAGAAGATGACTTATGATTGTTCCTGTCTGTTGGGTTTTTCCTCTAAGGAAACAAGAATTCCCTTGAGGCCAACCTAAAACAATTTATATGCTATTCACATGCTTATAATAATTTCATAATTTCAGTACCTCCAAACTGTTTTCTGGACTTTTAAATTCTGTTCTTCTTGAAGTACTATGTTGAATAGGGATTATGTTGTTAACCCTAAGAAACATAGGGAAATGATACCTGGCTCAGGTAGGGTTCCTCTCTTTTTGACATCATGGATGCTATTATATTTAAGTACAGTCATACATTGCTTAATGACAGGGATACATTCTGAGAAATGCCTTGTCAGGCAATTTTGTTATGTGAACAGCATAGAGTGTACACACACAAACCTAGATGGTACAGCCTACTGCATACCTAGGCTATATGGTATAGCCTATTAATCCCAGGCTACAAACCTGCACAGCATGTTACTATACTGAATACTGAAAGCAACTGTTACACAAAGGTCAGTATTTGTGTATCTAAACATGTAGACATAGAAAAGGTACAATAAAAATACAGTATTATAATCTTGTGGGACCACCATCATATATGTGATCTGTCATTGACCAAAATGTCAAAATGCAACATATGACTGTACATGGGTGGTACTGACTCAGTACAACTGTTAAAGTATGAAGTATGATGCTTTTAATATTGCTCTTTTGACTCCTCTCTTCTCTATTCTGAATTATTTTTTTCATCTGTCCTTTGTTAAGGGTTAGGATCAAGACATGAGAATCTCAGGAGTGGGACAGGACTTTGCCAAAGAGCAACCTGTGGACATGTCAGTTCACTGAGCAAAAGCTGCTCGACCTTGAGGGGGACATTCCATGGATCAGGGATGTCTGCAAACGGACCCCACCTTGAAGCCTGAGGACCACAGCCTATAGGTCTGCAAATGACCAGGGCTTCTAATCCAAAGGTGGAGAGAATGATCAAAGGATGTCAGCCCAGCAGACAAGAGCAGTGGGCTATTCTGAGCCTGAGGCAACATTTCTATCTCTCTCCTGAGTTCATGTCTCAGTAAATGAGGAACTAGACAAAGTAGAAAGAAGTATGTGGTCTCTTTGTTCTCGTTTGGATTATATGCTTTACTGCTGACTCACGATTTTATCTTTAACTTGTGTATACTTAGCTAGTTTATTGTTACTTTGAGAGACCTTGAAACTTAAACTCATGATATGTACATGTAAATCGGTGACTGATAATAATTGTTTGTTGAAAGAATAAATACTGATGTGGGACTCCACTCATGGCCTCCTGGCTCACGGGAATGCTGCAGGACCCCTGATTTCCCCATCACTTTAATCTATACTTTGTCTCTGTCTCCTTTATTTCCAATCTCTTGCAACGTTCCTGCCTGGGACCCGATTTGTTGGAAGAGTCGTGAACTCCCGGCAGTTCTCAAACTTTTAAAGGTCATATAACCTTGTCATTCTAGTGATAGCAGCCATCCTTACTATGATTATAAACTTAAATAATTATGCCGATTAGAATTTGCACACTTCACTCCTTCCTATACCTCATTTCAGTTGCACATATTTACTTTTACCTAAAGTAAAAGTAAAATTTATTGCTGCTACTTAAATTTTTTCCTAACTACATATGGGCATCCTCCCTCACAATTCCCTGTGCCCTTGGGCCAAATACAGACTTTGCCTTAGTGCCTAATTTTTTCCATATGCTCTTTTTTAAGTGTCTTTCAATATTTGCCAACAATATTTGTACATTAGCAATATTTAAAAGGACAAGTCTCTTCTTATGGCAATGAAATATTAGATGTCTCCTTTCTTATATAAAATCATTTTTACATGTTTTAGATTATTTGCTTTCTCCCTTTTCATTGCTGGAAGGAGTGATCAGTTTAATGCAGTGATTTTCAAACTATGTTCAGGGGTGCCTCAAGGCAGCCCTTCTTGGAAGAAAATGGGTGAAGGGGTACCGAATAGAAGGAGCTCCAGGCCCAATTCATCCAGTACACCATCACTTTTTTGTTTTCAACTTTTTATTCTGAAATAATTTTAAACTTACAGAAAAATTTCAAGTGTAGTATAAAGAACTCTTCCACGTGTTTAACCGAGATTGTTAACATTTTGCCACAATTGCTTTACCATTCTTTCCTACCCATCCCCCTCCTCTCTTCTCTCTTCTTTCTCTTTCTATATATAACTTTTCTCTCTGAGTTGTTTAAGAGTAAGTTTCAGATCCATGTTGCATTCCCTCTAAATACTTCAGTGTGCACATCCCCAGAACAGAGAAATTCACTTATATTATCAAAGTACAATAATCAAAACCAGGAAATTTAACATTGACATAATGTTATTACCTAATCTAATATATAGAACTTATTTAACTTTTGCCAATTATCCCAAAAATGTCCTTTATAGAAATTTTTGTTTGGTCCAGAATCAGCCTTTCCTTGTCTTTGACAACACTGATTTTTGTAAATAGTATATGCATTTTCCTTTGTAAAAGTCCCTCAGTTTGGGTTTGTTTAATATTTCCTCATAATTAGATTTAGGTTATGTATTTTTGGCAGTAATACCATATAAATTATGTTGTGTTCTTCTCAGTGTATCACATCAGGAAGCAAGTGATATTGATTTGTCCAATTATTGGCAATGTTACTTTGATTACTTAAGTAGTTTAGCTGGTGTCGACTAGGTTACTCCACTGTAAAGTTGTTTGTAATCCAAAACGGTTTTATCCTTTCTCATTAAAAACTAATTTATGGAGAGATACTTTTTAAGACTTTGTCCCAGGTCCTCATCAAATTCCCACCCACTGGTTTTAGCATCCACAGATGATTTTTGTCTGATAGTTACGATGGTTGCAAAATGGTGATTTTCTAAAACTGCATTTATTAGTTGGTATCCTACTCGCTTATTTAAGTGTGGACTCTTCGATTTTTTTAACAGATTAAAATCTATTACTCTTATTATTTTTAAACTAAAATTGTCCTAGATTTGGCCAGTAGGAGCCCCTTTGATGTGACTCCCAAGGTTTCCTGATATGTCACATCATAATTGGAGCTGTAATGTCACTTTTGTTTTATATTTTGGGATTTATTTCCAAGCAATGCTTTAAAAAGTTTGAAACCCATTATTCTGCTATAACATTTTTTTCCCAATATGCCTCATTTCACAAGTCAGGTTTATACAAATAGCATCTAGAAAATAGAGAAGACAATAAATGATAGCAATCCCTGTGTTTCTGTGGCCACACTGGCCACCATGCTATCCTTCCAAACTACCAGGTGTGCTCCTGGATTAGCGGCTTGCATCCACCATCCTCCCCCACTTGCCTGGAACCTTCCTCTCAATGTACCTGCAGGGCTCACTCCCCTATCTCCTTCAAGTTATAGCTCAAACATCCTCTTCTCAGGGAGGCCTTCTATGACTATTATAGTAGAACAATGTTTTTCAAACTTTTTAAGCCATTGTTTGAAAACCCCTTTCATGATAATCTCTTCATTCCCAGAGTTTCATACCAAAGCAAGATATTACATGACAATGGGTTTAACCCGTGAATGGTTAAGTCAGAAACATAACATTAATCCCTAGTGGATTATTTTATGGTCATGGATTGGCAAACTCCCTAAAGTGCATAAAGCTGTACACATAGTCCTTTTGGGTCATGGGAACAAAGTCGATGTACTCACCCTATTGATTCTGACTTCTTTATTCAATCCTATTACCAATAGCACATCCACTTTTGTATCACTTTGTTACAGAATTAATCTAATATGTAAAGCTGTTTGTATCAACAAATAAGGCATCAACTAAAAGCATCAATAAGCAAGGATTCAGTAGAATTATTTGTCTTTTCCTATGGAACACTTGCTTAAAGAAAATAATTTTAAAAAGTAACACTCACCATTTGCTTTTCCCAAGTCTTTTCAAAAAACAAACAAAAAACCCTCAAGAAATAATCACAGATAATAACCAGCATCAAAGAGATAGCCACAGGCTTTACAAGCAGTCAAGTGCTTTCACTCAGACATTCAGCACAGAAACTCACTTTCCCTGAGCACATCCCCTCAATATACAATTCAATGCGACTGCATGTCATCCATTAGGGTTAAAGGTGTTCTCACTAAAATATAAGTTCCATGACTTCCTGTGCTTGCTCAAAGCAAACTCAGTAAGTTATTACCATGTATCATCAGTTTCTTAGAGGGGTCTTAAGTTTTCAAGCTACTTAAGTAGTCTTTTTCTAAAACCACTAACGTACTTCACACCTTAAAAAGTATATTATTTCCAATGGCTATATTAAGGGCACGTAAGGTGGCTGACTTTTCCCATAAATGTCTGTTTTTCATTAAATTAGTTAACAGAAATCTTTTAGGTTTTTGAGATACTTCTGCACTGCAGAGCCAATACATTTGTCAACATGGTAAATAAGTAAATGTTCACAAGCCACAAAATGATGAGGCACCTCATTATATAAAATAATGGAACAAACTCCATCAACATGTAATTTATTCCCCAAGGGTAAATGATGTACATTAACTATGCTTTAAATCTCCCAGCTTCCTAGCCCACTTAGTGAAATCCCTGAGCAGTTTACCAATAATATACCCTACAGGCCTAAATCACCTTCCAAGATGACCATTTCAGGCACTGCAAGATCTAGCTGATTTTAAGTGAAATCCAGGATCTCCTCAAAAATAAAAATATTAAAAAATCTTGGGCCGGGCGCGGTGGCTCACGCCTGTAATCCTAGCACTCTGGGAGGCCGAGGCGGGTGGATAGCTCAAGGTCAGGAGTTCGAAACCAGCCTGACCAAGAGCGAGACCCCGTCTCTAAAAAAAAAAATAAAAAAAAAAAAATAAAAATATTAAAAAATCTATAAATTCAGTGGCTACTTTTTTTCATTATATTAGTTATCCTTAATATTCAATTTTTAAGATAAAATTATGCCACAGTATTTAATCTTCTAACACAGAAAGAACTATATTCATCATATATGATGAAATATAACTTCCTGTTCTTGAGATCTAGACCTGCACTGTCCAATACGCTAGCCAGTAGCCACATGCAGCTATTGAGCATTTGAAATGTGTCTAGTCCAAACTGGGACATGCCATGAATGTAAGACACACACCAAATTTCAGAGATTTAGTACCAAAAAAAATGTAAAATACCTCACTAATAATTTTATGTTGATTATATGTTGAAATATTATTTTTATATACTGAGCTAAATAAAATATCTTATTAAAATTAAGTTTACCTGTTTCTTTTTAGTTTTTTTAATGTGGCTACTAGAAATTTTTAAATTATATATGGCTCATATCTGTGGTTTGCATTTATTCCTATTATAGAGGGCTGGTCTAGACTAATGTGGGCAAAGTCACAGTTATAAGGCCAGTTCCATAGTATGTCATAAATATCCTGCCACCACACTACTTCCTTGTTTTTTGAGGTTGTTAGCAGATCATCAAACCTCATGAACAACAGAAGACTAAGCCTAGGTGAATTCAGCTTGTGATGAATAAAATAATAAATCTTATACATATTAATGATATCACAGTGGTTAATCAGACAACACAATAACCACTTGCTGTAACTATCTTATAAATTAAAGCCAAATTATATAATTTTATAATAAAATTATAAATTTTATAATAAATAGCCAACGTATATAAATTGTATTTATTATTTCTATAAACACTGCACTAAATATTCTTTAAAACATTTTACCATCTACTGAATATCTTTATTTAGATATCGTGGGCATTTCAAATTCAATATGTCCAAAGCTGAAATCATCTTGCTGTTGGAAGGCAATTGTCCATGGTGCTTTTATGTGTCTCGGACTAGAGATAGTGTATTCGTCTGGGTTAGAGAGTGCATTTGTTTCCTGACCAGGATAACAAAGCTAGTATCATCCTCCAGGACAACGGTTGGGCAAGTTTACTAGTAACCTCTTATAAGGTTGGGAGGACACAGATTCACTGTGTACACAGCATCTATCTGGGCCTCACTCTGGGTGTCATGGGCTTTGGAGAATCTATACAAACATGAAGATCATGCTACTTACTTTGCTCTGAGTAACAAACAGTCTAAATCTGTCTGGGCTCACTGTTTCCTTATCACAGGAACGGACAGAAGCATGGTGAGCCAGTATAGCAGCTGACTGCTGCTTACAACTGCTTGACACTCATTTCCCCTTTCACGTTCTCAATCTTTGTACAAGCACCACTATGCACCCCATTGCCCAAGTCGGAAACCCGACCATCAGTCTTGAGTCTTGTCTCTCATTCACCAGGCCCACCATATCTGATCAGTCAGCAATTCCTATTTATTCTATCCTCTTAATTTCTCTCAAATCATCTACTTATCTCCATTCTCACTGCCTTTACCCTAGTTCAGGTCATTATACTTTCTCCCCTAGAAGCTAATCTGTGTCACTGACACCTACTTCACTCCATTCTTCACATTGCAGCTGGAATGATCTGATTTGTCATTTCTTTGACTTCAGATAAAGCTCAAACTTCTTAAGATGACAAAGTATTTCAAGGTCAGGACATTTATAGAATGTTTCTTGAAATCCACTTGTGATTATTTCACCTGAGGGGGAGAGGAAGGGAACGAGGAAACAAGAGATTAGCCCCACTTCTAAACATAAAAGCCTTGATATGAAAGGATAAGTTGGGTGCTATGGCCTAGAAAGAGCACTCTCAGAGACCTGGACCTTAGGGGAATTGCCATAGTTTCCTTCTTCCTTACTCATATGAAGAATTGATGGTTACCATGTGAGGCGATGGATATGTGAATTAGCTCGATTGTGGTCATTTCTCAGTGTAAATGCATATCAAAGCATCTCATTGTATGGTTTAAATATATATGATTTTTATTTGTCAATTACACCTCAGTAAACTAAGAAAAAAAGATTTGAGCCCAAATAAATTCAATGACTTCCTCTTTTTAGATCTGGAAACCAAAAAGGGGCCTAACATAGCTAAGAAGGGTCATTATTACTTTATTTGCTGCCAGCCATATTTATCCTGATGAAAAGAATGTTCAAGCCTTCTTGACTAGATTTTTGAATGGGTGATTAGCATCATATCTTTTCCTTTTGGTTCATGGTACCCAATAAAGAAGCTTATTTTCTTTAAAAATGCCTGATGTTAAGCATGCTTAACCCAGTTGAATTATGTAGATGGGCTGGGGAAAATTCAGATGAGCTTCCAACCTCATTTCTCATCCATGATGTTTCCTCTGCCTTGGACAGGTTTTCCTGGCTTTTTGTCTGAGTAAGCTCCTCTTCCTCATTATTTAGCTCAGATGTTATCTCCTTCAGGAAGCCTCCTCTGACTCCCAAATTAGGATTAGAGGTCTTTCCTATGTGTTCCTTTAGCATTTAATGCTTACTCATGTTTTAGCATTTAATACACAATATTAAAACTATCTATATATTTGCTTACCTTCCCAAAAAATGGTAACCTCCTTGAAGACACTATGTCCAACTCATTATTGTAGTTTCAATAGTAACTTCATGCCAAACACATAGCAGATACCCAGTAAATATTCATTATAAAAAATAAATAATCAGATCAGTCCTTGGAAAACGAGAAAGGAAATTATAATCTATTAAAAAAAAAAAGGAGGAAAAGAAAGATTTGGGTTACAGAGATTTTCTTATCTCTACCACATTCTCTCTCTCTCACACACACACACATACACATACACACACACAGTGAAGATTAATTTTATGTAGCCACTTGACTGGGCCACGGGGTGCCCAGATATTTGATTAAGCATTGTTTCTGGGTATGTGTGTGAGTGTGTTTCTGGATGAGATTAACATTTGAATCAGTAGACTGAGTAAAGCAGATTGGTCTCCCCAATGTGGATGAGACTCATGGAATCCATTGTTCTTAATAGAATAAAAGGCTGAGTAAGAAAGAATTCTTTCTCTCTGCCCGACTATCTTCAAGCTAAAACATTGTTCTTCTCTTGCCTTTGGACTCCAATTCAGACTAGAACTTATACTATCAGCTCTCCTGGTTCACAGGACTTCAGGCTCAGACTGAAACTATACCATCAGCTCTCCTGTGTCTAGATTTCTCAGATTCTACAATCATGTGAGCCAATTCTTTGTAATAAACCTCTCACTCACTCACATTCTGGAGATATTATATTTATATGTGTATGTGTAAAATATCTATATATTTTACATCCTATTGGTTCTGTTTCTCTAAAGGACCCTGATTAATACATATACTGACATGCTATATCATTGACGTTTTCCCTAATTTCAACAGTCCTCTCACTCCTAGATTTGCATTTTCAGGGCTACCAGAAACTTTCATGAGGAAAGAGAAAATGTATTTTTTCTCAAAGACTTGTTCATGTAAGGCAGATTTGAATGCCAACTCTACATAAATTGAAGTTTGTTTCCAGACCAGAAGCACTAAGAGGGTAAAGACAGAATGAGAACTGAACTGGACAACTTCTTTATTTACTTTTTAGAATCGAAGGTCTTCATCTTTGCTCACTATACTTTCCAAAGACCTAAGGTATTTCTGGATTCTGGCTTTTAATTTTGGGAAGAGAATCTTAGAATTCTGGTAAGCTTTCTTCCAAGACTTTACCCAGAGCAAGCAACATAGCCCCTCAAAAAAGCCAGAGAAGAGAGACCTTTAAGGCCACTGGTGCACCATGGCAAGTTTCAAAAATGCCTGTAATCCAAGCAGTGCAAATAGCTGAGAGAAACTCTAGTGCCCTGAAGGTCACTAGTTGGTTACCCTCCATTCGAATTGTGAAAGTTTTCTTTGGCCGCTATCTGAACCATCAGTTATGAATGATTTCAGTAAGATCACTGTAGCTCAGCTTTACATTTTAAAACTGGGCTCTTTTAGAGTATAGAAAGCAAAGTTCTTAAACTCAGAGCATTTTCCCTCAGAGTAAAAATATCATCACCTTTGGAAATAAATCTGCGGTCCAGTGATGACTCTGCAATTTGCTATGTGATCTTGGAATAATAATTTAAAGCCTCATGATCATTTCTGAGGGATAGCATTGAAAAAAAAAAAAGAGCCTCATGAGCCTTAGCTTCCTCTTTGTTGTAAGAATTAATTAAATAAAAAAGCATTGTGCTTATAACAGTATACTGTTGCAGTATACTGTAGATGCTCGACAAAAGGTAACTGTAATTTTTGTAAGATTCTTTATAACAGGTGTTAGAAAATTATAATCTGCCCATCACCTGTTTTTGTAAATAAAGTTTTACAAAACTGGCTGGAACACAACCACACTTATTTGTTTATGCATTGTCTCTGACTACTTCTGTGCTGCAATGAGAGAGCTGAGTAACAGAAAGAGTAATGACAGAGTTATAATATAACAGGGATCATATGACCACAAAACCTAAAATATTTACTATCTGGCCCTTTGTAGAAAAGGTCTTCTGACCCCTACTTATAACACAAATTTCACTGCAACTTCTAAAATAATATGATCTCATTTTAGACCATTAATAAACCCAATTAGCATTCCAGCCTTTCTGTTCATGGGGTCCAAAATCACCTGACATGATAGAACAAAATTGTTTTAATAGTGTGTAAAAACTAAGAGACATTTTAATAGTCTTTAGGGTACTCAAAATTTTGTCATGAAATGCACACAAAGACAATGGCTGGTCTCGTGGCTCTTCCTCCTCGTCTAGTCTCAACTGTGACTAGATATAGCTGGAAAAGTCTGATAAGGATGGGGATGCAAAAGAGTATGCAAAATCCAACTCTCTGTAACTACGTGTTAGCTTAAGTATAGTACTTGCATAGCTCTATTCTGGGCTTAATGAAAAAAGACAAGAAGGCAGGAAGTCAGATTTACTAGTCAGGATTCTCCAGGAAAACAGAACCAATAGGAAATACATATGATTTATTATAAAAAATTGGCTCACATGATTATGGAAGCTGACAAGTCCCAAGATCTGTAGTTGGCCAGCTGGACCCCAGAAGAGTTGATGATATAGTTCCAATCCAAGTCCAAAGGCCTGCAAAACAGGAGGGCCAATGGTGTAAGTTCCAGTCCAAAAGCCAGCAGGCTTAAGACCCAAGAAGAACCGATGTTTCCGTTTGAGTCCCAACACAGGGAAAGACCAATGTTATAGTTCAAACAGGCAGGCAAAGGAGTTCTCTCTTATTCAGCCTTTTTGTTCTGTTCAGGTCTTCAATGGATTGGCTGAAGCCCACCCATGAAGGAGGGCAATTTGCTTAACTAAGGCTACCAATTCAAATGTTAATGTCATCCAGAAATACTTTCACAGAGACACCCAGAATTAAGTCTGACCAAATGTCTGGGCACCCTGTGGCACAATCAAGTTGACACATAAAATTAATAATCGCAACAGATAGATAGATGCAAATCAAACTTTCTATCAAGTGGAAAATTTAGGACTCTCACACATACAAGTAATATTCTATAAAGATTTCTTATTGCTGCTGCATAGATGAATAAAAAATTAGGGATTTTTAAATTATTTTATATCTTTATTAGATATCAAATATCTAAGAAAGCAATTCTACACACTAGAAAACTAGAATTCAATGTTGGAATTAGCACCTCCTGAAGTTACAAATACAAATATATAAATAAGTAAATATATATTCAGAAGATAAAATTTATCCAAGGCTTCTTGAAAAGAACAGGTTATATGCTAGATCACATACTTTTCTTGAAGGCATCATAAACTAAATAATATCAAAAACTTTCATTAGTACAAATAGAATTTATATGTACCAATATATTCTTCTTTTCTCAACTAACACTCTAAACATTTCATACAACTCTAAGGCCTAGATATAGATACAATGTAGATCATCTTACTTTACTCCTTTACTCCAAAAACCCAGTATGAAAATGTGTCTTAATCTTGTAAAATACCAACACCAGATGATTTATTAACTATGTGCTCCTAATGTTCACCTTCTAAAATTTTTTACTAAACCTAATATTTCTTCACCTTTGAACACTTTAGAGATAACAATAAGGTACTATGATTATAGAAACTAATCATCTATAGACAATTAACTGTAAATTTTACTACTTTATTTAAAAAATTATCTTGTAAACCTCACACTTTATAAAAGGCACAGAGCAAGTGTCTTTACAGAATCACAGTGCTTTCTGCTTTATTGCTTTGAATCCAGCAGCATAAACACAAGTTAAGAAATTCTATTTCCAGAGTCCTGTTGACATCACTGATTATTGTTTTGCATAAATAAGGAAATACCTATTAGAGCTTTATACTAAGACCAAATATCAAATAGTTGGAGTGGGAGGTATCTAATGGAAACAATAACTTTTTAAAAACCCTTTGCCTTATCTCTGTTACCAAAAAGAAATAAAAGACAAAATATCATGTCTATATTTCTGGGACATCAGTGTTTCAACTTGGAATTTCAGTAGATAGTTCTGATAGACTATTAGGAAGGGCTGTGAGTAGACTTTAGTCACTTCAGAAAACTTGCTTTATAGCATGTTGAGATTTGTTCAGCACCTTCTATATGCAAATGTTCGTTTTCTAACTCTTTTATGGCATTTTAAGTTAGGAATGGATGACTTCTTTGTGAAGATCATAAACATCTTAAACTTTTTAATATGTGAATTTAGTAAAATCCATAATACATTTGGTCAACGCTCATTTTATTTCTCAAATTTTATACACAAGCATATTTTGAAAGCAATTTATTTTATGTGTTTCTAATTCATTTGAACTTTTCTTATAAAAAGTTTATTTTATAAGAGTTAGTTTTTTTCCAAGGTGTCTATGGGTATTAGTTTTATAATAGTTTGAAATGCTCTTATTTTGAAGAGAGAAAGTTACTCTAGAAACTTGTAACTCAAAATTACTAATTTGGTTCAAATGGAGTCTACATTAGGCAAAATATTTCCATACTCTCAATTATCTTCTCTTTAACATTTCTTATAACTCTCTAGGACCAAATACAGCTACAATGTAACTAAATGACACATATCATCATCACCTAGGCTGCATTTCCAAAACTCTATTCTGTAGAACACTAGTGTCTCAAGGGAGGTTAAGAGGTGTTTGTGAGCAGAAAGTGGTTAGGAGTGGTAGTCAAGCAAGTATGAAAAATGCTGAGTTAAAATAAAACAGATTTCTTTACTGCAAGATTTCTGAGAACTTTTATGTACGTAATGAATACTCAAGAGAGATAGGAAGCAGTGCTTCTCAAACTTATTCAACAATGAAACTCTTAACAAATCTCTTAACTTGTAGGACATTAATATTCTATTAAAAAAACTATTTGAACATCTGATCTATATGGTCTCAAACACTAAGGAAGTTATTGTGTTTATTATTATCCACCTGTCATTGTCAATACAATAATCTAGCAAACATTTTCAGGAAGATGATAGCCTAGGTATTTTTAAAATACTCCTAGTTAAGGAAGAATTACTAATAATCCCATTTTAACAAGATAGGAAGAAGTGAGAAATCTGAGTTTTAATTAATATAATGACAATAACCTGGCAACCATATTGAAAGGACTAAGTCTAATTCACAAAGGTTTTTAGGGGAATGTTTTTGAAGAAAACTGACAGCTATTGAATTCTTGGTGAATTAAAAGTATACATATAGTCAGTTCTTGATTATGACTACAACATATTTTAATTCTAAATTGGCTTCTCCCTACCACTGAGCACATTGCAGCTCTCCCTTTTTCCTACCAAGCACATGGTGTGTGCTCAGCAAATACAAAATGCTTTAAATATTAGTTTAATCAAGACATAATCTTGACATTGTTAAGCATGCTTGAGGACAATAGGCCCTCTATTTTGCTTATGGCTGACATTTCTGAAGGGAAGGACTTCATTGACATGTATACACACAATTGTAAGGTAATTCTACTGTCTCCCCAAATCACATAGTACATTCCAAAAACCACTGGAAATTAATTTAGAATTATCTAATGTTTTATACAATGCATACCATTTTTTGTCTTTAGTTATAAAGATAACAGTCTCTATTAAGAAATATACTATGCTTTAAAATAAGTTACAGTGTGAAATTCTATAATTGTGTTAAAATTCAGATATTTTTAGCAAAAGTATAAAAATGATAATAATAGTTACTCTTACAGAACATTAACAAAAATCTTAAAACATTTTGACAAGAATTTTCACTTCCACCTATGAAGGATTAACTGCCATGGGAATTGCCTTCCAATCATAAATACCTAGAAAACTGGATAAAACATATAAAACAAGGGTTTTAAGATATTGGATAATAGGCAACATAGAACTGTAATCCATGGAAGAAGGAAAACAACCTAGTTGAACACTCTGATTGCCTCAGCTTATCACCTGGAAGCATTTTCCAGGCTTTAGAGCAGAGATGGGGAATCTAAACACAGCCCAGCAGTCACAGTGAGCTCAGTAATCAGAGACAGATTATCAGACAGGAGGTAGCTGAACAGAAGGGTCTGAAGATCTGCAGAGAGTCTCCTCTAATCTTTGGCTGAATATTCATCTGCATATGCATGAAATGAAACTCTTCAAGGCTGAGGAAAGAAACACCAGAAAGCAGTACACCAAACAATTGCTATAGTTCACACAGGGCTAAGAATAATTTCCTCTTGCCAAAGTGGAGAGACCATATAATATAAGAGGTATCAATAGAGTTTGTAGTGAGGCTAACTTAGCCTTAGACTAAGGCTGCTCTGGAACACTTAATAAAGCCTAAAAGTAAACAATGAAAGAATAAAACTGATCTCAAGTAATTTAACTGAAGGCCAAAACAAAGTCCAATACTCTTTAAAACCAACACCCAAAAACATAAAATTCACAACGTCTAGCGTCTGATCAAAAAAGACTATAAAGAAGCAGGAAAATATGACCCATAATCCAGAGAAAAAGCAATCAATAGAAACATGGAGAAAAGGAAATAAACAGAATGACAGAGATGATAGAATTAGCAGAAAGAGACATTAAAACAACTATCAAAAATATGTTCAAGAATGTAGTAAAAAACATGAATATGTTGAAGAAATAAATGAAGACATTTTTAAAAACCCACTACAAATGAGAATTATAAAATCTGAAATGAAAATTACATTGGAGAAGATAAGCAATGGCATAAAAGTGGCAGAAGACAAGATTAATTAACTTGAATAGATCGCAATAGAAATTATCCCAAATGAATCACAATTAGGAAAAAAAAATCCAAAAATGAATAGAGTCTTAGTTACCTGTATGACAATATCATGGAGACTAATATACATGTAATTGGAGTCCCAAGAGGGAAAAAGAAAAGAGAGAAAAATATTTGAAAAAATAATCACCATGAATCTTCTAAATTTGATGAAAAATATAAATCACAGATGCAAGAAGCTCAAGAAATTCTTAATAGAATAAACCTGAAGAAAACCACACATAATCCCAAAACAACAAATGCTGGCAAGGATGTGGAGAGACAGGAACTCTCATAC
>VBSM01002608.1:35200212-35214383 GCA_008086735.1 Cheirogaleus medius
AAAGAAAAAAAAAAGAAAAAGAAAATGCTTCTGCAAAGCCAAACAAACCACCACTAGAGTGAACAACCTACAGAATGGGAGAAAATAATTCACATGCTATACATTCAAGGAAGGGCTAATAACCAGAATCTATATAGAACTCAGGAAAATCAGCAAGAAAAAAATCAAACAAATCCATTAAAAAGTGGGCAAAAGATATTAACAGAAACTTTTCAAAAGAAGATAGACTAATGGCCAAAAAACATGAAAAAATGCTCAACATCTCTAATCATCAGGGAAATATAAATCAAAACTACAATGAGATATCATTTAACTCCAGTAAGATTGGTTTTTGTCGAAAAGTCCCAAAACGACAAATGTTGGCATGGATACAGAGAGATAGGAACACTCATACATGGCTGGTGGGACTGCAAATTAGGACAACCTCTATGGAAAGTAATATAGAGATACCTAAAAGAACTAACAGTATACCTATCATTTGATCCAGCAATCCCCCTACTAGGTATCTACTCAAAGGAAAAAAAGACATTCTATAAAAAAGACATCTGCACTCAAATGTTTATAGCAGCACAATTCACAATTGCAAAGATGTGGAAAGAACCCAAGTGCCCATCAATACATGAGTAGATTAATAAAATGTGGTATATATATGCCATAGAGTACTACTCGGCCATAAAAAAATGATGAACTACCTATTGTATTATCCTGGTTGGAGCTGAAGCCCATTCTTCTAAATGAAATATCACAAGAATGGAAAAATAAGCACCACATGTAGTCACCATTAAATTGGTACTAATTGATCAACACTAATGTACACATATGGGAAATAACATTCATAGGGTGTTAGGCAGGTAGGATGGGGGAGGAGAGGCTGAGTAAATTCACACCTAATGGATGTGGTGCATACTGTCTAGGTGATGGGCACACTTGTTGGATGGTGCAAAGACAATTTATGTAACCAAAGCATTTGTACCCCCATAATATTCTGAAATAAAAGAAATAATAAGATAAATAAAATAAAATAAATTTAAAAACACTAAAAAAAAGACAATGGAGTGATATCTTTAAAGTACTGAAAGAAAAAATAAACAAAAAACACATTCTATACCCAGAAAAACATCTTTAAAAAATGAAGGCAAAGTGGGGCACAGTGGCTCAGGCCTATAATCCTAGCACTCTAGGAGGCCAAGGTTTGGGGATTGCTTGAGGCCAGGTGTTCAAGACTATATTGAGTGAAAGCAAGACCCCATTTCTACAAAAAAACAGAAAAATTAGCCAGTCATACTGGAGCACACCTGTAGTTCCAGCTACTCAGGAGGCTGAGGCAGGAGGATTGCTTGAGCCCAAGAGTATGAGGTTACAGTGAGCTATGATGACACCACTGCACTCTAGCCTGGGCAACAGAACGACGCTCTGCCTCAAAAAAAAAAAAAAAAAAAAAGGCAAAATAAAGACCCTTTGCAGACAGATAAATACTGAGAGAAATGGATGCTATCAGACTGGCACTATAAGAAATGTTAAAGTAAGTTTTTTACAGGGGAAGATAGAAATTATATCAGAGGGAAATGTAATTCCACACAAAGGAGAAATAAAAGTAAAGTGTTTTCTTGAGTTCTATGAGCCATTCTAACAAGTTAATCAAACCCATGGAATGGGGTCATGGGAAGCATCAATTGACAGCTGGTTGGTCAGAAGTACAGATCACAACCTGGGACTCATGACGGGCATCAGAAGTGGGGTGCAGTCTCGTGGGACTGAGCCCTTAACCTATGAGATTCACTGTTATCTTCAGGTAGATAGTGTCAGAATTGAGTTAAATTATAAAACACCCAATTGGTGTCTGGTGAAGAATTGCTTGTTGTGTGGGGAAAAATCCCACACACATTGTGGTGACCAGAGCTGAAGTATTCAGTATTTTGTTGAGTGTATGAGAGAACGAAAAAACAGTTTGTTTTTTCTTTTACAGGTTCACAAAATATGAAGTAAAACATATGATAATAGCACTATTGTAAGGTTCTTATCCTTTATGTAAAGTAGTATAATAGTATTTAAAGGTATAGACTGTGATAAGTTAAAGATGTATATTTTAAACCCCAGAGCTATCACTAGAAAACTAAAACAAAGAGATATATAGCTAATAAGTTAGCAGAAGAGAAGACAAATAGGAAAACAAAATAGCAAGATGACAGATTTAAATTCAACCATATCAATAATAGCATTACAGACTACCAGACTGGATTTATAATGAAGGAAAAACAAAAAGCAAAGGAGATACCAGGCATGGTGGCACATGTGTAGTCCCAGCTATGCAGGAGGCTGAGGTAGGAGGATCACTTGAACTCAGAGGATCTCTTGTGCTCAGGAGTTCAAGTCCAACTTGGGCAACATATTTAGATCCCATCTCTAAAAAAAAAAGGGGGGGAGGGGCAAAACAATTTTAAATATAAAAACAAAAATAGGTTAAAAGTAAAAAGTGCAAAGTAGATATGCCATATAAACACTAATCAAAAGACAGTTGGAGAGTCTATATTGAAATCAGATGAGTTAGACTTCAGATCAAGGGATATTACCAGGGATCAAAAGGAACATTTCATTATGATAAAGGAGTTGCCACATCAGAAACACAAAACAATCCTAAATGTATGTGCACTTAATAACAAAACTTTGAAATACCCAGAGCAAAATTAATAGATCTGGAAAAAGAATTAGACAACTCTGCAATTATATCTAGAGATTGCAACACTTCTTTTTCAGTCATTGGATAGAACATATACACAGAAAACCACTAAGGCTTATCAACACTATCAACTAACTTGACCTAATTAATGTGTATAAAATGGTACAACCAACAACAGTAGAATATATAGTCTTTTTCAAGTATACATGAAATATATACCAAAATGGATCATATATTGGGCCATTTAAAAAGTCTCAATAAATTTAAAAGATTGATATACAAAGTAAGTTCTCCAGCCACAATAGAATTAAAACTAGAAATCAATAACAATAAAATATCTGTAACACTTCAAATCTTTGGAAATTGAATAACACACTTCTAAATAACCAATGGGTCAAAAAAGAAATTGTAAGAGAAATTAGAAAATATTTTCAACTGAATGAAAATGAAAACACATCATGTCAATATCGGTGGATGCAGCCAACTCAGTGCTTACAGGGAAATTTATAGCTTTAAGTGTTTATATTAGAAAAAATTACTCAATAGTCTAAGCTTCCACATTAAGAAACAAGAAAAAAAAAAGAGAAAATTAAACCTTAAATTTGCAGATGGGTGGAAATAATAAATATAAGAGTAGAAATCAGTAAAATAGAAGAAGGACAAACAATTAAGAAAAATCAATGAAATAAAAAGCTGTGTCTTTAAAAAAAATTATAAAATTGATAAACTAGCTAGACTGGTCACGAAAAAAAAAGATTCTTGCATGAAGACTGTGGGGAGAAAAAAGAAAGAAAAAAAAGGGAGAGAATACAAATTACCAGTGATAGAAATGGAAGGTGAGATATCACAATAGATCTTATGGACATTAAAACAGCAATAATGAGAGAAAATTATGAATTATTTTATGCCATTAAGTTTCACAACTTAAAATTAACAAATTCCCTGAAAGACACAAATTACTAAGTAGCCCTATATTTTTTTATACTTTTCAACAAAGAAAACTTCAGGTTCACATGTTTCCCTGATGAATTCTTCCAAACATCTAAGGTATAAATAATATCAATTCTACATAAACTGTTCCAGAAAATGTAAACAAACACTCCAGAACTCATTCCACAAAGAAAGATGATGATATTGCAAAAAATACAAATCAATATCCATCATAAATGAGACACAAAAATAAAATTAATGTAATAGAATTTTAGTAAATTGAATCCCATAATGCATAAAAAAGATAATACATACTGATCGAGTGGAGTTTATCCCACAAATACAAGGTGGTACATTCAAATATCATCAATATAATTCATCATACTAAAAAAAAAATAAGTGCACACCACATTCAAAAGGTAATCTCAAAAGATACAGAGAAAGGATTTTTAGATGTAAAATTTAACTTCTGAAAAATCAATGTAATTAATTGATGTTAACAAAATATATAAAAATATATATATTTATATATATATAAAAATATATAACATATATATTTTTATGTTTTTTATTTCAGCATATTATGGGGGTACAAATATTATGGTTACGTATATTGCCCATGTCCCCCCACCCCCTCGAGACACACACACATGATCATCTCAAAAGATGCAAAGAAAGCATTTGACAAAATTTAACACCCATTCATAATAAACTCTCAACAAACTAGGAATGAAAAAGGACTTCTTCAAAAATAAAAAACATACAACTAATGTCATATATATGGAAAAAGATTGAATGCTTTTCCCCTAAGCCTGGAACAAAGCAAGGACACATGCTCTAACCACTTCTATTCACCATTGTACTGCAAGTCCTAGGAAAAATAATAATAATAATAACAGGCATACAGATTGGAAAGGAAAAAATAAAACTGTACTTTTGATAGCTGACATGATTATTTATGATTATTCCTATGTAAGGAATCCACAACAAAGCAAAACAAAATAACAAAAACCTTCCAGAACTAATAAATGAGTTTAGCAAGGTCATACAATTCAAAGTCGATAGGCAAAAATCAATTGTATTTCTATGTTCTAACAACAAATGATTGGAAATTAAAATTCAAAAAGCCATTTACAATAGCAACAAAAAACTGGAAATAACTGGGAATAAGTTTAACAAAATGTGTGCAATGGAAACTATAAAACACTGCTGATAAAAATTAAAGAAGACCTACCTACATGAAGAAATGTGCTATGTTTAAGTATCAGAAGATTCAATACTTTGTAAGATGTCAGTTCTCCCCTAATTAATCTATAGATGTGATACAATTCCAATCAAAATCCAATAAGCCTTTTTGTAGAAATTGGCATGCTTATTCTAAAATTTATACAAAAACACAAAATACCTAGTATACCTAAAACAACTTTTTTTAATCTTTAATTTTAAAAGGAATTTTCAAAATTTTAAAATAAATTTTGAAAAAGAAAGAGGATGTATGCTATCTAATTTCAGCACTTATTCTTAAGCTATCATAATCAAGATAGTGTGATACTGGCTTAAAGACATATAAGGCTGGGCGCAGTGGCTCACTCACGCCTGTAATCCAAGCACTCTGGGAGGCTGAGGCGGGAGGATCACTCAAGGTCAGGAGTTCGAAACCAGCCTGAGCAAGAGCGAGACCCCCGTCTCTACTAAAAATAGAAAGAAATTAATTGGCCAACTAAAAATATATAGAAAAAATTAGCCGGGCATGGTGGCGTATGTCTGTAGTCCCAGCTACTCAGGAGGCTGAGGCAGAAGGATTGCTTGAGCCCAGGAGTTTGAGGTTGCTGTGAGCTAGGCTGACACCACGGCACTCTAGCCCGGGCAATAGAGTGAGACTCTGTCTCAAAA
Source organism: Cheirogaleus medius (assembly GCA_008086735.1). Classification (NCBI taxonomy): domain Eukaryota; kingdom Metazoa; phylum Chordata; class Mammalia; order Primates; family Cheirogaleidae; genus Cheirogaleus; species Cheirogaleus medius. The sequence goes on from VBSM01002608.1 coordinate 35,205,713, forward strand.
CAAACAAACAAAAAAAAAACCACAATGAGATATAACTAGATACAATGTATTCTCTAGAGTGACTAAAATAAAATATTAATACCACCAAATAATAACATGACTGTGAGGCAATTGAACTTTCATAAATTGCTCATAAAAATGTAAAATTATACAATCACTTTGAAAAATAATTTGAATTATATATTTTAAATTAGTGAATTTAATTTCATGTAATTTATACCTCAATGAGGCTGATTTTTAAAAATGAACTTGACAAAACATTTTTAAATTAGTAAAATAAAATTCTGATAATATCTTGTAGTGGTTTAACATTTTTGAAACACTAGCCAACTTTTCTCCCAATTGTTCTTAGATTCTTCATCCATTCAACCAGGAGACATACTTACCTTGCCTCAGAAAAGGAGTGACAGCAGAAAACAGAAGTAAGGCGTCTTTTTCCTGACCTATGAATTTCAAAATCCTTGGTCTTAACAATAGTGGTAAGGACTCATAACAGACGTTTACCAGAGCCAGGCAGGTGAATAACATAAAACGAGTGGGAATGTAGGAACCGGAGTGAGCACTCTTGACTTTACTTCCACTTACCAGGGTTCTATAAGGAGCCACTATGCAGCTCCAGCTGATTCCTACCATATGGAAATGTGGGTCTAGTGTCGCCAGATTGTTTTTTCCCCCAAAAAAGGTTTTCGGAGATTCAGATTTTTATGTGAATTTTCCCAATTTTTAAAATACTATCCAAAGAAAAGCACTTCTGTGGGTAAAATTCAATCCATGTATTTGCAATATCTGGCACAGAAGACAAATTTAAGCAAACACCTTGAAACAAAAAGGCTTTCTCACCCTCCTGACTTGATGAAAATACCCTGGAATAGAGCTAAAAAGAGTTAAAGGAGCAATGGATATAGACATTGTTCTCGCAGCAGAATGGAGTAAAATCTTTTTCCATCCCACCCACCTCTCCCTTCTCATCTTCTTTCCTCTCATGTTTCCTCCCCCAATATCTACCCTCTTTTGCCACTTTTCCCCCCTCCTCTCCTGCTTTGTCTGTTATAAATTGTTTTTTACTTGCATACCAGCCTCAAAGAATTCTTTTCCTATGAATCAGTACCCTCAGTAAAAGAAAAGTACTCTACTGAGAAATTGTTAAGAGTAGATCTGATATTCCTTTATATGCCAAGGAGATCACCAACATCATCATCAACAGTATCAAGTACTCATCATGAAAGCAACAGAATAAGACAAAGAATCATAATGCCATTCCCTTTCACCTCCTACATCAGGAATTCTGAATGCTTTAGAACCTCATCTGCTTAATTTTCTTCTTTTCCTTCTCCAGAATATATCTTTAAAATACAATCAACATCTTTGACTTCTATCCTCACATTCCATTAAAAAAAATTAAAACACATCCACTAAAGTATATTTGCTAAAATTCTAAGCCTGACATTCCCTTTTTAAAATTAAGTTGATCCTGGTACTTGCTCAAGTTGAAATAAATGAAAACTGGCAAGCAGCCCCATCAGGCTTACAAATGATTGTTTGTGCATATATACCTCTCCCCAACCCTCACCAAATGACACTGGGTTTGGCATTCAACTGTGCTCTTTGAAGAATAATTTCTAATACATTAGCAGCGGCCAACATAACAATGGCTATTAATTTCAGTAAAATACTTCTCAAAATACCACACCCCAGAAGGTCAAATTACTCATTTCTAAATCCCTTCATATGAAGTTACAAGTAGAACATGATCTCTGTAATTCACAGTGAGTCCTGGAAAAGTAAAGTGTAGAACAAAATTTTAGTAGAAATTTATAGTGAAGTTCATAGTTTTGTCCATTAGTCCTAGAGAGCAAAGAAAAATTTTTAAAAAATGTTTATTTTTTAAAATAGCAAGCATATTAACAAATGATGAGGCATTAATATTTATCGAACTACATGGTGACCCATTAGATATCCAGTCTTAAATAATTTGCTCCATTTTATTAAACTTACTCTATTATTTTGGTAACTATACTTAATTATGATTATAATCATAAATTAAAGACTTAGAAGAATAGAAATTAATTCTACAAATTAAAAATAAAAAATCTAGAGCAGAGGAACAAATGGAGTTCCTCATTTGGATCATTCCACTCACGTAACTCAAGGGTTTTCCCCAACACTCTTTCCAGTTTTTACAGCTAAGTCCAGCTCAGAGAAGACTTGTATAGTCAAACTATATCATCCACATTTCGCTTTTCCATGGCACCCTCTCCTCTTTCTTAGCACCCTTCCCTGAGGTCCTCCTACTTCACTTCCCAGGGACCATCCCACACCTAAATTCATCTGAGCCTTGCCCTCATCAGTGCTCCATCCAGTTGACTTGACTCTAAGTCCTGTCTACCTGCCATCGAAATGTTATCTGTTTCATGTTCTACCCTTTCAGTTGCATCTCAAATAAATATTCTGCTAAATGAATTTGATATTCTGCCAGGCACCTTTGTTACATCTCCTACATAATTTGCATTTAATAGAATGAACCAATGGATAATTCTTCAACCCAAAATAATAAGTAACAGGGATACTTTGGCTCACTGGTACAGATAATTTGTGGAAAGCTCATTTTTGGTACTCTCTAAATTACAGTCATGCATCAACACTGGGGATATATATTGAGAAATGTGTTGTTAAGGAAATTTCATTGTTGTGTGAACATCGCAGTGTATATTTACACAAACCTGGAAGGTATTATATAATCTACTACACACCTAGGCTATATGGTACAGCCTATTGGTCCTAAGCTAAAAACCTGCACAGCATGTAACTGTACTGAATACTGCAGGCAACTGTAACACAACAGTCGTATTTGTATATCTGAACAGACCTAAATATAGAAAAGGTATAGTAAAACTACGATATTACAATCTCATGGGACCACCGTCATATATGCTGTCTGTCATTGACCAAAACATCATTTTGCAGGGCATGGCTGTACTTTATGAAAGCAACTTATATTCTGTATACATAGAACCTAGTCATAGGAAAAACTACCTCTCAATGAACAACCACAGTATTACAGAATCTCAGTGCAGGAAAAGGCCTTCGAGTCGATCTAGTTTTTAAGTCTACTTAGGCCAGAAACCACATCTTGTTCATCTTCCACAGCAGCTAGCACATGGTTCAAGAAATACATGCTGAATCCAGAAATACCTGAACCTCCATCTGATGCATTAACCTCCTCTACATCTTTCTCTATTTCATCTTTCCAATTCCTCACACCCACATTCCCTGTCTGTTATTGTATGCATAGCTAGCAGTAGTAATTCCAAGACTAAAGGCTACTAATGTCAGTCCAAAAGGGTAACTGTATATATTTATTTCTCTCGAACCCTCACCAAAGCTGTGCCTTCACTCACATATATGTAACAGAAATGTGATAAGTTCAAAGTACATACAACTGTTTATATATGTCTGTATTAGTATCACAACATATCTGCCAATAGTAAAGGGATAGGTCCAAATTTTGGTTAGCAGCCTAATCTGGCTTAAGACAAAATAAATCTCCCTAATGCATTCCCATTCTGAAATAACTCATAGCCACAAATGGTAAGTATTTACAGAACAAAAATCTAGAATAATAGTAATAGCAGCAAATTTTCTGCCTTTTATTTTTACTAAGTTGGTGTTACCTTAATGAAATATGACATTGCTATCAGTATAATACAATATGTAGGAAAGAGTACCCAATATACAAAGAAAATATGAAAATCCCAAATGATGACAGCAAAAATAAAAATTATGCTTTCCCTTTTCCTTTCATGTGCCTTTTGTGTTAGCTCAAGAGCATATGACCTGGTTATCTACATACTGTAATAAAAATAAAATTGGTTGCCAGTGTGCCTAGATGGAGGCTTCAAAACATAACTAAATAGAATTATATTTCTATGATCCATAAAAGACCCATTACACAGAACTCAGTTCTCATTTCTCTGTTAGAGAAGCTTTACAAAATGCAGCTAACCAAGAGAAAAATATCTAAATAACTCTCAGAAGTAGCATACAAATATATTACATCTTTGTTGAAATCTCAAATCTTACATTATCTAAAGATGTGAGTCACCTTTAAAACAGAATTTATTAAAAATTCTAAACTCATATTGTGTTTATCTTTTCTGTAAGTGGATATATTACTCTTAGTAACATGTTTGTATCTGATGTTACTCATATAAATAAAAGCATATAGCCATTTTAGGGATTAATAGAAAAACAGACATCTGCATGGAACATTTCCCTCATTAGATATTAACATCTTAGCATATTTTTCCTATTTCTGATTGTACTAAAAAATAAAATGAGCTGATTTTTACCCTTAAGTTTCTCTATAATGTATATTGCCAATAATGCAAATACTTTAATTGCACATTAGAAGAATCTCATTTTCCTCTAAAAATTGCTATAGAAATTAGCCCAAAAGAGACCTCAATAACACATACAAAAATAAAGATATGACTATGTCAAATTAGCATACTAGCTACTGCGTATACCAAATATTACTTTAAAATTAAAAGCTATCTTTTTGAAAATCAGGTGAGATCACATGGGTCATTAGAATGTTATTTGGCCTTTTCCTGAATTAGTGCCAAAATGAATGAATTAGACAAGAATCAATTAACAAAAAACTGTACACTGATCAACTAACTTAACAACTAGCCAAACTGTATATCCAAAAATATCTGTTCTTTATCCAAAAGTCACATTCAGCGCTGGTGGGAGTACAAATTGGCACTTTGTTGGAAGGCAATTTGGTAATATATACAGTATTAATGACTGTTCTATGACCAGTAATTCTACTCCTACAAATTATCCTAAGAAAATAATCAGAAATGCTAAGTTTCTATGGATAAAGATTTGCATTCCAACATTATTTATTAGAGAAGAAGGAAAAAATTCAAATATCAAAAAGGTTTTAAAAAAATGAATGCTATTCAGCAATTCATATCACAATCTGAATAGACTTAATAACCTAATAAAATTATTAGCACATTTATATAAAATATACCAAAATACCTCCAGTGATTAACTTTGGTTACAGGTGATGTTTATATATCTTTTGTATATTTTTAGGAGCTAATACTAATGTTCAAGAATATATGAATTTTCTACATCAAACTAAGATGAATAAAGTTTTTGTTGGAAGCCACTTCACTAAGCGATAGTCATAAAATATTTCACATCCACAATGAAAAAAGAACTGCTGGTCATAAGTCAATGACTATAATCACCAGGCTCCTTTTGAAGCACCATGGACAGTGGCATAGTACCCCTGTTAATATCTATCCAAAATCAAATTAGTAGAGTATTTATGTTAACAATTTGTATTTCCATCAAAGGTGAATTGATTTAACAAATTTAATAGCTGCATATCTCACTAGGGATAGTTAGTATAGCAAAACTGCTTGAAAAGGGGATAGAAATCAATATTCATTGAGTATGTAATAGGCGTAACCCTTTACTTATTTCATTTAATCCTCACAACACTATATAGTATGTATTATTATTCTCATTTTTCAGAAGAGGGAACTGAAGCTCAGAGAGGTTAGGTAACTTATCTAAGTTCACAAAGCTAGTAAATAGTGGTGCTGGAATTTGAACACAGCTTTTCCTTATGCAGAACCACTAATATTAATGAAGACAATTAAACTAATAACTGTAATGATGGGATTATTCACCTTGTATAAGTTAGTGGACTTGAAAATATTCAACTGTAAAGCACTAAGTAAATAATTTTTGAAAAGGTAATCACTAATTTACTGATTGTTAATAGTTTTTAGCCAGATTCCACATAATGAAGTCAAGAGAAAGATAGCTAAATGTTTTAACTAATGTTCAGCAAGATAATATAAACTGTGCCAGGAAATAGTAGGTGTTCAATAAATACTTCTGTTATTGAACCAAATTAACCTGAGATTGATGAAAATAAAATAAATAAATAAATATCTTCTTGTCACTCTCCAAAAGCTACATAAACATACTCTCACTCTTGATATAAAAAATTAAATTTACTAAACGATAAAATAAGGCGGTCCCTGGATTACTGATGAGATACATTCCTAAGAACGCATTTAGGTCATATTTTCTCTGTAACTCAGATCCCTGATGAACAGCACATGTACAGTAATAATAATAATTCTATAATGGCTCATATGTGACATAATACAATACTGTAAAAATAATAACAATAATAATAATAGTAATACCCCTGGACTATAATAGTAAGTTACAGAAACTATGGTGCTCTTTCTTTTAATTTAAACAAACAAAACATGAAAACAAACTCATACAAAAGGTTTAGATAGGAAAAATTTCAAAAAAGAATATTCAAGATTACCACTAACCTCATGTTGCATCAATGATAGGATAATAAGAATGTTATAGTTATTTTGATCTTCTAACCAAATCATTAATAACTTTTCCATTTCAATAATTAACCTACTACACTGCTTAGTAATAGCTGATGCTTTCATTGGAGCACTGCCTTTCACGTGTTCCATTATTCTCACTTTATCCTTTATAATTGTTCTGATAGTTGAGCAATTGAAGCGTAGTGCTTTCCCAGTCAATGATGGCATCTGGCCTTTCTCTAAATGCTTAATTATTTCTACTTTTGTTTCCACTGTAATCACCTTTCTCTTTGTGCAAGCTCACCTGGACTTGCAGTGGACTTTCACTTTGGAGGCATGTTCATAAGGATAAACACAGACTCAAAATTGAATTAAAAAGTTAAGACGCAAGTGATGCTGTGCATAAGTGACCATATAAACAATCAGAATAGCCACTACCATAAAGATGCTGCCCCAACAAACCACTTACACCATGTGGGTTTGTTTACATTCGCAAAAGAACCTAGTTCCTGTACTATTAATTTATTTAATTATAAATTATCTTTATGGGGAGCATTGGGAGCCCATTTTTAAGTGTCGTCTGTAACCCGGGGACTGCCTGTATATAATCAACATTTTAGACAACTTTCATCATTAGGAAGAAAATGTGTATTGGAGAGGAGATAATCACATATATACAGAGTAAACAGAAAGCACACACACACAACACACACAGAGTGGTGCATTTAGTCCCTAAGCAAATCGACACTATATTGAGCAAAGATCTAGAATGGATGAAATAATTAAGAAAGTTTCCATTTTAACTCTGAAAATCTAACAATTAAAATTTTAATATGAACATGACTTCCCTTTAAACAAAGCATTCCAGTGATTTCTAGAAATGTCTTATTTTGGATAAAACTATTTGAAATCACAGCAGCTAATCATTTAAATAATCTGTTAAAATGCTGTTGACCAAGTCAAAATTAAATGTCTATGATTTTGATTCATAAAAATGATCTGAATAATTTTGCTTATTTTTACCGATTTATAAAACCTAAACCACCTATATCATTAAGATGATTAAACCAAGTTAAGGCCCATGTGTCTTGTCAATTTCCAAAGTTCATTTGTCATCCTTTAGGATTACAAAAAGAATTACCAAAGTTCAAAAAATGTTGGTGCTGTCAAATGCAGTAAGGGTCAACTTTTCCTTGCTTTTATAGACAAGGGAGTTTAAACTGCCATAATCAAGGAACAAATTGGGACTAAAAACAATGCAGTATTGACCCATCAACCAAAATGCTCAGATATTGATATTATTAGAGAAATAGTCTAAAATCTGCCACATATAAAGTAAACCAGAGTTTCTTTCCATATAACAAAGATACTAAGTATTTTTTCTGCCAATACACTATGCTGATCTTTAGCAGATAGAGATTAGTTCTCACAAATATTATCTAAAATTTTACTAAAAATAAGTACAGTTCAGTCTTACCTATTTCACAGGCAGTGCAAACCCAAAGGAAAATATTAAATATACAGAGGTTTCTTTGGAACCCTCCCATTACCATCACTAGTATATCTTTAGTTATACTCCCAACACACTTTTTCCTATTCCAGGTTCTAAACTTGATTTCAATTATTATTAACAGTTAAATTAAATGATGTTAGTACCCCCTTTCCCATACACCAGAGATATTTGAGGTGTTATGGTATACTCTTAAATATATATACTAAGTATATAAGTATGTTTAAATATACATATTGAACAATGTTACACATGCAAACCAAAAACCCCTTTTGAGATGCAAAAGAATTGAGACTATCTGGTGGAATAACAGACTCTAGGTATGTTGATATTTCTGAAAAGCAGACCTTGCTTAGCCACTATTCAAATTTAAACTCTGGCACTGCATGGATAACCTACTCATGGATAATTGAGAAATTAATTAGCACCCCCCACCCAAGATCATTTGCAGTTCGAGTTTAAATGAAACTAGCTTATAAAAAATCAGTATCCAGGATTTTGTTGAGAATTTTTGCATCTATATTCATAAGTGATATTGTTCTGTAGTTATCTTTCTTTGTTTCATCCTTTTCTGGCTTTGGTATCAAAGTGATGTTGGCTTCATAGAATGAATTGGGTAGGTTTCCATCCTTCTCAATGTTGTGGAATAATTTCTGAAGGATAGGCACCAGTTCTTCTTTGTAGGTGTGGTAAAATTCAGGTGTGGAACCATCTGGTCTGGGATTTTTCTTTTTAGGAAGATTTTTAATTGCTATTTCTATTTCAGCTCTTGATATTG
>VBSM01002608.1:35214483-35242943 GCA_008086735.1 Cheirogaleus medius
AAAGAAATGTGAAAAAAAGGATTAATAAAATCTGTTGACTTAAAATTATAACACAAAACTTATCTCCTCTGATGGTTCAATAATTATATTTTTCAGTTAATTTTTGTGCAAAATTGTCAATCTTATCACATTTAGAACTCATGGAAGATTTGTAAAAATAGATCAAATTTTAACCAGTTCAGAGAGTGAGAAGGCTTAATAAAAGAAAAATAATGTATAGTAATTCTGAAAACATGTCAATAATTTGTCACAGCTACTTGCTCAGGTTCCTCATCTTACTTACTGTTATATTCCCAGAAGCAGCATAATGCCTAGAACACTACAAGTAATAATATTAAACTGAAGTTTCATCCTTCAGTAAGCTGTGCCAAAATTACTTTTTAAGAATGTCTTAGTCCAATCAGGCTGCTATAACAGAACACAGACTAGATGGTTTATAAACAACAAATGTATTTCTCACAGTTCTGGAGGCTGAAAAGTCTGAGATCAAGGAGCTAGCAGATTCTGTGGCTGGTAAGGGCCTGCTTCCTGATTTACAGATGGATGTCTTCTCACTGTGTCCTCACATGGCAGAGGGGGCAAAGCAGTTTTCGGGGGTCTCTTTTATAAAGGCACTGATCCCATTCATGAGAGCTCCATCCTCATGATCTAATCACCTACTAAAGGCCAAACCAGCTCTCAACATATGAATTTTGGGATAACATAAACATTCAGTCTATAACAAAGATGATTTCTCATCCTGAAAATGTTAGCGTGTGTATGCCCATGTGAATTTTTCTGGAATGAAGATCAATATCTTTCACCGCAGACTCAAAAGCCTATGTGACACCAAAAAGTTAAAAACTACAAATCTAGGCAAAATATGGACATGCAGAATGTAGGCTGTGCCTTTTAAACACACAGTAGATAGCACCTCTAAAAATAGTTCAGAAGAGAAAAGTCAACTCTAGAAGAAAAAGATAGGAATTTTGTTGCTTTTTTCATCTGTTTATATATCACCATTGATGTTTTGCCTATGTTAACCAAAATTAATACAGTACTACAATTCTTCATTTATCTTCAATGGCACAAACGCAGCCACTGAAACAATTATAGTACAGCATACTTTAGACAGGAACAGTACCTCTGTCATTAAGTTAAATGTACCTATAGCAGGATGAATAAGTATTTTACTAGATAATTCTCTTTGAAAACTGGAGTTTAGCTTATTAAAGATTCCTTACATTGACCTCTGTAATCCTTACTTGCTATGACTTAGAAAATAGTTGCTAAACCTTGCATGATAAAGCTATATTTCACATCAGTTTCCCCTTTCAGTATAATTTAATTTTCTTCTTTTAATTTTGAGCACACCTATTTTGCAGGTGAACACCATACGGCCCTGCCCCACTAAGCTCACTGTATGTGCCTCATGCCAACTGTAACTAAAATGCTATAATTCCACATCATTACATTAAGCAATAGCCAAGCTTCAGATGTTAAACTGCCTGATTACTAAGATCACATTAGCTTACTACTAGTGGTTTAGTCACTGTATCAACTATTGGTATTAAATCTTTGAATGCAATGAAAGTTAACAATGCTATTTTTATGTTGTGCCAAAAAAAATCACTCAGTCTGTTTTCTCTTTTTGATTACAGTTCATTTAAGGGAAAAATGTTGCTGTATGGTTTGACAATGTTTTATGTGTCTTTGGCTGATAGAACACACAAAACGTTTGAATAGGCCCATTTATTTGAGCAGACGTATTAAATAATACTTTAAATGTGAACATGCATGTCATAAATTTTGTAGTCTCTTTAAAGTAGGATAAATCTGGTATTTAAAGTAGTCTTTGTTCAAAGCCATTTTTTTTCTAACAGTCATAAAGGGACTCTGATTTGTGCTGCATGAACAATGCCAGCATCATCATTTTAATGTTATCCATATGGGCTTCTAATAATAGATAAGAGTCTACATTTGTATTATATGTCTTAGAGACATTTAAAATCTAGATAAGGAAAGGCTGATTTCATTGGCCCCATAGTTAAAGGAAAGCAGACCCTAATTAAAAGAATTCTGTTCTGAATTAACTAGTTTGACGTGTGCTAATTGACAGTTCCTGTGAAATGGTTCTAATTAAAGTCAATATGTCTTTTTCAATTAAAAGGAAATTAAGAATATACTAATATACATTAACAACTTAATCTGCCTTCAATATCCCATACATCAGCTGCTTTTCCCCCCTCACGTTACTGGAGAACCATCTGACATGAATCATCTACTGTTTGCTTATGGTATCTCATTATTACTTCACACGAGCACAGCAGTAGTAGATATCCCCTTGAGGAAGAAGATAACCTGCACATGCTTTGATTTTCTGAGCTCCTAACTCTTAGTTCATTAAATATAAACCCACCTTGTTGAATTTAAAAAATGGACATTTCTTAATAAGAATTTTTGCTAACTGAAAACAAAGACAAGTGTTCTCAATTAGTTGGTCTTTTTATGATAGAGGTAATTGCATTCTCCTGGAAAGAACGCTGGACTATGTTTTCATCATTTGGGTTGATTCAAAGAAAGCTTGATTTGAACAACATACAACAAAAACATCTTTCAAATCATGTTCTGTTTCCCAAGTGAAACTTTGGGGAAATCTCAGGTGGGAATACTTTGCATTGTATATACAAGAGGAAAATAGAAAGGATTGCTTAACGCCAGCACCAACAGAAGGCTCATCTCATTCAATGAAAATGTAACATTAGAGAAGCTGTTTATAGCAACATAATTAAATATTCAAATGTACATTACCAAAGCTATGGTGTTAGCAATTTTAGTTCTAGAGAAAGTAATATTAAACTGAAACATCAATACTAATGTACACAGCATTAACATCACATGGAGAACTATGAAAAAGATTAAAACTATTTGTTCTATTTGTTTCTTAGTAGATGATGATAATTGAGACATTTTAATTATAATAAAAAGAATTTTTAAAGAAAGTTTTTGTACCATCAAGATATCATATGCAGTTTTTTCATAGTATATAGCTAATATTTTGATAGGCATTCCATCACAGCCCCCTTTTTCCAGAGTGTAAAATTCAACATAAAATTTAGCTGCTTATATACATAGGATATTATTTTACTTACTTTCACCAAAACCAACTTATTCATGTTTAATACATATCAAGAGAAAAGGTAAATAAGTCACTTCCACTTTTCCACTTCTATTCACTTACATTTTTAAAAGATAAAATTTACTATCACCTGTAGCATTCTGAGTATCTTTTGGAGGGATGGAAAGGCAGCCAGGCAACTAACCAACCCAAGATCTCTCATTGAAAGCACTTTTTCTCCAAATGTACTCTATTATTCTTTTCTGAGTAGCTACCAAAAACTTTAATGAAAATCATCTTAAGTGGAACTCTAAAAGCAGTTGAAGTCTGGCGAATTTCCAGAATGAGTAAAAGCATATTAATTCACTTTCAATAAAGCACCTCTTTATAATTATATATATAATCAGACTCAACAGTTAAAATGTAGCACTGTGTATTACCATGTGGAACCCCTAGTTTGATTTCCAATCCTAGGATCTTGCTCCTCGAGCTGGCATAGACTGGAAATGCTGCAGTAACAGCATGTACTCAGCTTTTTGAAATGGGAAAGAAGCCAATGCAGCAAGTTTTCTGCCCAATTAAAGAGCATTGTCTATAGCAGCCCTACACAACATAAGGCCTACAGACTGAACACAGCCATGAAGCAATTGTTCATGACCCACCCACAGATTTGGGAAGGGGAAGCAAGTAGAAAGACAGACAATATGGCACCCATGTCAGCCACAAGAGTTAAGACTGTTCCACAGACTCCACCTCTCATGTTACAATGACAATGCTAACCTCAGGATAGCAATCATTGTGATCTGTCTGTCCTTCCAACAAAGGCATTCACCATACCAATGTTGCACTAGTATACGAATTTCCTAAAGGGCAGTTTTATATAATTGAACTGAAAAGAGGAAAACTCTGTAGCATTCATCTGAGAATTTATACTCTTTGAGCAGTCAATAGATACTTATTGATGATTCTCATGGTTGATATATTCTTATAGAAACTTGTTTTCATTTCTTTCTTGTTCCTATCATTCAAGTATCAATGGGTGACTATATAACTTACTGTTCAAACTGGAACATTTTTAGGAATGAACATGGAGGAAAGTGATGTCATGGAATATGGCAGAATAGGATCAGTCCCTCACCCCCCGCAAAAAAAAACCCCACTGAGCTAGCAAAAACTATAAGAATCAACTATTTCAGAACTCTGGAGTCTAGCTGAATATCTGCAGTGTCCAGGGGATAGCTTGATGAAGAAAGACACTGGTAAATTTTGGTGAATTTCAGCATTATGCATAGCAACTACTATCCTTAGGCTCTACAGAAAGCAGCCAAAGGGTAATGGCCTGTATTCCTGGTGCAATTTGCTGATGCCAGGGTAGACAATGAGAACCTTCTCATCCAAAAACTGGAGTTCTGTATTTTTATCTGTCTGGTGGTTGACTGAGGGGCTGACACAGAGGCTGGCCATTGTGTTAACCCTTATTGGCTAAAACAGATTCCCTGGTATCAGTTGAAGAAAATTAAAGAGACAGAACATATTTTATTTTACTTCTCTTATTCAATGCAAGCATTTAAGGAAAATTCTATCAGTTCAGTGGCTGACCATGAAGATAACAAAATATAGACTTCAGCAACCACTCATGACAAGGAAAAGAGTCTTTGCAAAACAATTTGGAAAAGTCACTAAACAAATGAACAACTACAGCCTTCATCAAAACACAACATCAATTCTTGCTGCATGGGGTAAAGTGATTTCCAGAATTGCCACAATATAGTATTGAAAATGTCCAGTTCTCCATAAAAAAATTACAAAGCACACAAAAAGATAGGAAAGTATAACCCATTCACAGGAAACAAATTGACAGAAATTATTCCTGAGGAAGCTCAGACTTGGAACTTACTAAACAAATATTTTAAATTAATTGTCTTAAATACACTCAAAGAGCTAAAGGAAACCATAGATAAATAATTTAATTAAATTATGCAAACTATGTATAAATAAAGAATATCAACAAAAAGAAATTTTAAAAAAAAGAATATAGTAGAAATACTGGAGCTGAAAAGTATAGGAGATGAAATTAAAAATTCACAATTCATATTTTCTGCCAATATGTGCAGACAAAAGAAAGAATTGTCAAACTTGATGATAGGGCAATGGTAATTAACCAGTCTGATGAGCAGAAAGAAAATGAATGAATAAAAAATGAAAAGCCTAATGGATCTATGGAACACCATCAAGCATACCAATATACACATTGTGGAAGTTACAGAAAGAGAAGAGAAAGAGAAATGGCAGAAAAAAAATTTGAAAAAATATTATACAAAAACTTCCCAAATTAAATAAAAGACATGAATCTAAATCCAGGAATCTCAACAAACTCCAAGCAGGACAAACTCAAAGAGATCTTCACCAAGACACATGATAATCAAACTGTTTGAAAGTCAAAGAGAAAATCTTGAAAGCAGCAAGAAAGAAGGAATTCCTCACATACAAGATAGTTTCAATAAGATTAACAGCCTATTTCTCATGAAAGTCTATGAGGGCTGAAAGACAGTAGAATGAAATATTTAAAATATAGAAAGGAAAAAAAATGCCAACTAAGAATTTATATATGGCAAAACAAGTCTTCAAAAATGAGGAAGAAATTAAGATATTGCCTGATAAACAAGAGCTAAGGGTATTCATTGCTAGTTGACCTGCTGTACAAGAAATACTAAAGGCAGTTCTTCAGGATTTGTATGGAGTTACTAAAAAGTAACTTCAAGTCATACAAAGAAACAAAAATCACTAGTAAAGGTAAATAGACAGGTAAATATATAACCTAGTATTAATTTATTTTAGACTATCTATTTCTCCCTTCAGTTCTGTAACCCCTATTTTTATTTCCTGTATTATTTAAAAGACAAATGAATAAAATAATAATTATAAATCTACGTTAATAGGCACATAATGTATAAAGATTCAATCTGCGACAATAACAACACAAATGGAAGGATGAAGTTGGATAGAAGCAGAGTTAACGTATACTACTGAAGCTAAGTTGATATCAATTCAAACTACAAATTATTATAAACTTAGAATGTTAACTGTAATCTCCATAGTAACCAATAAGGAAATAATTTAAAATACACTGAAAAAGAACAGGGAATTAAAATGGTATACTATAAAAAATTCAATCAAACACAAAGGAGGAAATATTGGAGGAGTTGAGGAACAAAAAAAGATATGACACAGAAAACAAATAGCACAATGGCAAAAATAAGTCCTTCATTATCAGTAAGCATTTTAAAGTCTAAATGGATCAAACTCACTAATTAATAAACAGAGACTGGCAGAACAAATTTTTTTAAAGCATAATATAGCTATATGCTGCTTATGAGAGACTAATTTTAGACCCAAAGAGCCAGGTTGGCTATACTAATATCAGATAAAATAAATCTTTATATCAAAAACTGTTGCAAGAGACAAATAAATACATTTTATAATGATAAAAGATCAATTCATCAAGACAATATAACATACAAAAATATACACACCAAACAATAGAGCTTCAAAATGTATAAAGCAAACAGTGACAAAACTGAAGAGAAAAATAGTCTAGAATAATAGTTGGAAACTTCAATAGCCCACTTTCAATAATGAATAGAATACATAGAAAAATCAATAAGGAAATGGAGGACTTGAACAATACTATAAACCAACAAGACCAACCACAAATATATATAATACTTTACTTGCAAATAGCAGAATATATATTCTTCTCAAGTTTACATGAAACATTCTCCAGAATAAACCATATATTAGGCCATAACATAATTTGCAATAAATTTTAAAATATTTATTAAATCATACAAAATATCTTCTCCAACCACAATAGAATAAAGCTGGAAATCAATAACAGAAAGAAAATCAAAAATTTCTCAAATACACAGGAATTAAATAACAGTCTTAGTCACTAGGGAAATTAGAAAATGCTTCCAGATAAATATAGATGAAAATACAACATATCTAAATTTAGGGGGCTAGGCACAGTGGCATGTATCTATAATTCCACCTATTCAGGAGGCTGAGGTGGGAGGATCATCTGAGCTCAGGTGTTTGAGACAAGCCTGGGCAATGTAGCAAGACCCCTGTTTCAAAAGAAACATAGATGCAGCAAAAGCAGTGTTCAAAGGTAAATTTATAGATGTAAAAATACCTACTTTTTAAAAAAAAAATCTCAACACCCTAACTTTATACCTTAAGGCAGCAGTCCCCAACCTTTTAGGCACCAGGAAACAATTTCATGGAAGACAATTTTTCCCCTGATGGAGGCATGGTGGGGTGGGGGCCTAGGCAGAGCTCAGGCAGTGATGCAAGTGATGGGCAGTGGCTGTAAATACAGATGAAGCTTTGCTCCCTCACCCGAGGCTCACCTCCTGCTGGGTCGTTCCCCACCCCCAATTCCTAAGGTTCATGGAATACAGTTTTCCACAGACCTGGGATGGGTAGGGGTGTGGGGGTGTGGAGCTCCGCAGCCCTGTCGCTAACAGGCCATGGACCAATACTAGGGTTGGGGGCTGCAGCTTTACGGAACTAGAAAAAGAAATACAAACTAAACGCAAAGCCAGCAAAAGGAAGGAACTAATAAAAATTAGAGCAAAGATAAATAAAATAGAGGAGAAAATCAACAAACCCAAAAAATGGTTCTTTGAAAAATCAACCATAATGATTAATTTTTTGTGTCAACTTGACTGAGCTAAGGGATATCCAGATAGCTAGTAAAACATTATTTCTGGGTGTGTCTGTGAGGGTGTTTCCAGGCAATATTAGCATTTTAATCAGTAGACTGGGTAAAGAAGATCTCCCCTCACCAACGTGGGTATCATCTAATCTATTAAAGGTCCAAATTGAACATACAAGTGGAAGAAGAACAAATGTTCCCTCTCTCCTCTAGAGGTATGACATCCATCTTCTGCCCTTGGACGTTAGAGCTCCTGGTTCTCAGGCCTTCAAACTCCAAGACACTCATGACCTCCCCAATTCTCAGGCCTTCGCCCTCAGACTTCGAGTTACGCTATCGGCTTCCCTGGTTCTCAGGCAGGCCCTGAGACTCTTAACTGAATTAATTATACCACTGGCTTTCCTGGTTCTCCAGCTTGCAGACAGTACTGGGAATTCTTGGCTTCCATAATCACATGAGCCAATTCCCATAATAAATACAGACACACCTACACACACACACACACACACACACATGCACGCACGCACACACACACATATCTCCTATCATTTCTGTTTATCTGGAGAACCTTGACTAATACATCAACTAAACCAACAAATCTTTAGCTACACTGATTAAGAAAAAGAGAGAAGATGAAAATAGCTAAAATCAGACAAAAATGCAGGGAAATTATGACCTTTACATAAACTAAAATGGTTATAAGAGAATATTATGAACAACTGTACACCAACAAATTAAGTAATCTAGATGAAATGGACAAATTCCAAGGAACACATAAATTACCAAAACTGACTTAAGAAGTAGAAAATCTTAACAGGAGTGATCAGTAATCAAAAACCTTCCAAAAAAGAAAAGTCCAGGACCATACGGCTTCAGTGGTGAATTCCACCAAACATTCAAAGAAGAATTAACACCATTCTTTCTCAAACTCTTCCAGTAAAACAGGAGAGGGAACACTTGCTGACATATTTTGTGAGGTCAGCATTGCTCTGATACCAAAACTAAACAAAGACATCAGAAGAAAACTATAAATCAATATCTATTACTAACATAGATGCAAAATTCCTCAACAAAATACTAGCAAACCAAATCCAACAGCACATTTTAAAAAATTATATACCATGACCAAAGGGTATGTAACTCAGGAACACAAGTATGTGTTGAACAGATGGAAATCAATCAATATAATATATTAATAGAATGAAGGAAAAAACTACATGATCATCTCGATACATGCAGAAGGACCATTTGACAAAATTCTATATCTTTTCATTGTAAAAACACAAACTAGGGAAGAAAAGAACTTCCCTAATATTATAGAGAGCATTTATGAAAAACCCACAGCTAACATCATGTTCAATGGTAAAAGAATGGAAACTTTTCCCTAAGATCAGGAACAAGACATGATGTGTCTTCAACCATTACTATTTGACATTGTACTGGAAGTTGTAGCCAAAGAATTACTCAAGAAAAAGAAACAAAAGGCATCCAAACTGATGACACCTTTTAGAAGTGCAAAGAAGTTAAAACTATCTTATCTTTATTTGCAGATGACATAATTCTATATATGCAAAATTCCACAGAATCCACAGAAAAAAAATCTGCTAGTACTTATAAATGAATTCAGCAAAGTTTCAGGGTACAAGAATCAGTTGTGTTTCTATATAGCAGCAATGAACAATTCGGCAAAGAAATTAAGAAAACAATTTCATTTACAATAGCATTCAAAAGAATAAAATATCTAAAAATAAATTTAACCAAGGAAGTGAAAGACATATACAACTGAAAACTACAAAACATTGCTGAAATAAATTTTAAAAGACCTAAATAAATGGAAATACTTCCCACGTTCATGATTTGGAAGACTTAGTATTGTTCATGTGACAATAGTCCCCAAAGAAATCTAAAGTTCCCCAAATTCATATGGAATGGTAAGGGACCCTGAATAACCAAAACAATATTTAAAAAGTAAAACACAGTTGGAAGACTCACACTTCCCAATTTTAAAACTTACTACAAAGCTAAAGTAACCAAAACGGTATGGTATTGGTATAATAATAGATATATAGAACAACAGAATAGAACTGAGAGTCCAGAAATATGGTCAGTTGATTTTCAACAACGGTGCCTAGATCATTCAACAGGAACAAATGGATAACCACATACAAAATAATAAAGTTGGATCACTACCTTATATAAAAATTAACTCAAAATGGATCAATGACCTAAATATAAAACCTACTATTATAAAACTACCAGAAGAAATCATAGGGTTAAATTTTCATGACCTCAGATTTGGTAATAGATTCTTAGATTTCCACAAAAGCATAAGCAATAAAAATAAAAATAGATATATTGGACTTCATAAAAATTAAATTATTTTATGCATCAAAGGATATTACAAAGAATATGAAGGGATAATCCACAGAATGGGAGAAAATTTGAGAGAAATGGGAGAAAATATATATCCAGAATCATTACAACTCTACAACACATGGACAACAACCCAAATTTTAAAATGGGCAAAGGTCTTGAATAGCATTTATCCAAAAGAGATACACAAATGATCAAGAAGCACATGAGAAGATGTTCAACATCATTTATCATGAAGTAATGGACAATGAGATATCATTTGACACCCATTAGAAGAGCTTTGATCAAAAAAATAAAAAATAATAAATGTTGGCTAGGGCATATAGAAATAGGAACCCTGAAACATTACTGGTGGGCATGTAAATGGTGCATCTGCTCTGAAAAACAGTTTGGCTGCTCCTCAAAAAGTTAAACACAGAATTACTGTATGATCCAGAAATTCTGCACCTAGGTATACACCCAAGAGAAATGAAAACATGTCCACACAGAAACTTGTACACAGATGTTTATAGCAGTATTATCCATAAGCGCAAAAAGATGGAAACAGTTCAAATGCCCATTAATGGATAAATGGATAAACAAATTGTTGTAGGGGTATATGTGTATGTGTGTATCAAAAACATTATGCTAAGTGAAAGAAAGCAGACACAAAAGGTGACATATTGTATAGTTCCTTTTATTTGATTTATCCAGAATAAGGCAATCCATAGTGACAGAAAGCAGATTAGTAGTGACCGAACGAAAATTCCTCCCAAACAACAAAAATTCCAAGATAGAATCAGTATTTATTATATGAAAACTAGTCTAAGTAACTACTTACATGCTTTGGTATGGTTTTCTTTGATCCTTTCAAACATCATGCATTTTACAAACAGTAATATTGTACTTACATGAATTTAAGCTACAATCTCCATAGGGTTTGCATATATGTGGCTCTTCTTTTCAGTACTTCATTCACTTTTATTTTAGTCTCTTCTCTGATGCTTGATTTTTGTCTTTTCTCATTAAGAAAAAGAAAGTAGAATTATATGTCCAAATCTAGCATTAAATTATTCTTTTTAAGTGAGAAAATAAGACCAAGCACATGGGGAAAATGCAAATAGATAAAAAAAAAAAAAAACCTCTCCAAAATTCTAATTAAGCTGCAAGCCATAAAAGTGCACAGTTTCCATAATGAAATTTAAATGTTTACAGACTTTTCATCAAGAGACAAACAACCAAGGATTGGCCTTGACAACATTGTTTTATTCTATTTGAAAAAAATAATTTATCTCCAAAGTTTTTAATCTTTAACATATAAATATGTATACTATATAAAATTTTGTAATAAGGTACTATTTGTACTCACAAATATGGCTATTAGTGGCCAGCTAAAATATGTCCACTAACATCACTAGTTATGGTTTATTTTGAAAATGCTCTCATCAGACAAATTTTCTGACTTTAGTTTACAACTTTAAAACCAGGAAGAAATGTTTTCTGGATACTATAAATTAAGTACATTGTATATTTCTCAAAATCATTGTACAAGATAGATGGTATTATTATCATACATCATAACTATGATCTGAACATAGAGAAGAAACTCAATATCACCATAATGAAAAATTAGAAGTGAAATGAATGAATTACCTCTCCAAGACTGGACCAAAAACAGTAGCCAAATGTTTTTCAATTATCATTGTTAGATATCCCTGAAAGTAAAGAAAATCAAAGTGAAATATAAAAGAAATTCTCAATTTCTTTATTTATTCATAGACCAGAGAGTAATATGAAATACATACAAAACTTACACGTCATCTATCTTTGTCTTTATGTAAATAATTAGCAAAGTATTATAACTGTTTATGTCTTGCTTTGCTCAAGCAGGCTTGTCTGTGAGGGAAAGAAACTCCTGTGTTGTTAATGTTAGCTAAGCACATCCTATAAATTTTAGAGTCCCGGGAAAATACATTGTGGCAAGAAGTCTATTCGAAAAATCAGCATGTGGGACATAGCATGGCTTGGCCCTTGTAGGAGGACAGCTCCTCTTTGTCAGAATTGCTTTTATCCAAGGACTTCTGTTATTATTCCCTTCTCTCTACCATATCTAAGGAAATAGACATCCTCTTTAATTTACGCATTATGGAAATTGTTTGTTTTCACTGTTAAGCAGATAAACATGTTCTCTACATTTATTTGCTCACTAGTTGAAAACAAAGAAATACAGGTGTTTTTAATGTTTTCCTGGCTTTGCCATATAAAGTAATTGTTCCCAGCCATTCTTAATTTACATACCATGACTTTTGTGATATTTTTCTCTTGCTGCTCGTGTTAATTGGATATTCATATTTGGCATGTCAAAGCATAACAACATTTCTCCTGAACCTGATCCCTTTATAGGATTCAAGATCCTTGGATGTATAATAAAGAGACTGTAAATCTTTGCCAGCAAAAGAAAGACATACTACATGCAACTACACAGAACACTTTCCAATTGTTTGCTTTAGCCTCTGCTTTACTGTGAATACAGAAGACATCTGCATTAAATGGTGCCAGTTTTCAATAAGGCAGCCTACATACAGAGAAAACTGCATGAAAAGAAACCCAACGACTCTGAAATACTCTGTCCAAATGAGTGGACTTCTGAAATGTAACCCTTTCTTAAATTCTTGTCATATATTCAGTAGAGGCCTTATTTTTTCAAGTTAATTCTTCCACATGCTTCGCTGATTACTAGTAGCTTTATCTTGACATTCCCATAGACTATGACAGAAACGAAATAACTCAAAGCCTAGCTTTTGGGTTGAGTTTCCACTAATGCAACGCAAAGGACTTGCATGAAGAATGCTGAAGCAGGAAATGACTCGGATAGCGATGAAGATATTACGCTTTGTTTGTTTAAGTTGCTGTGTGAAAGGCAAACCTTCCCACTCCCCTCATCACCACAGCTGTGATTATAACTCTGGCTGGCTGAAACCAAATATAAGATTGTGTTCTCTCCACCCAGATGTCAATCTTTCAACTAGTTGGTTTACAGGTTGTGAGAAAAGACACGCTCCTGTTTTCAACATGTGGGTGAAAGATCCTGCTTTGGCAAATTCAATTAGATGGAAAATTGAGCTTTCTCTCATAATTCTACCTCATGTGGAACAGTGACAACTACAGGACTTGGATTATCTTGTTGAACCCTGTTTTTGTTTATTAACTGATGTATATTTCATTGTCTCTGCCTATAAATGGATGCTTAAATGTATATACTATACTCAGAATACATTTAATGTGATATATGTGCATAAATCCAGGTTGATATAAGTTTGACACGTATGACATAATTAACATATGAAGAAAAATGATGACAAATGCCAGAGCCTGAAATATCAGGAAAAATCAAAGTTAAGATTCTCATTAGTTTTCTTGCATTCCTCATGTTGTAATTAAACATGTTACTAAGTACCTATACTGCATGAACTCTTATCATTTGAATCAAGGATCAATTATAAAACATCTGATTTTCAAGTTTGCTGATCAATGCACAGCTTTAAACAGCGTATATACCATTTTTGCACTGGGTTTTCTAAGTGTTCTTTTTAAAAATAACTGAAGTGGTACTATGCTTCACATTTTTTCTTAAAGGATAAATCTTATAACCAAAAAAATAATTATAATAATGATAACTCTTCTGGGGGACCCTAAAAACTCTTTTGGAACCACTTACTCTAAAGAAAGATTTAATAGTCTTTTTTGCATTGTTTGTTTCTCTGGCTAAAACATTTTGTATAATATGAGTTAAAAGCTAACAAAACAAGTAGGAATAAAATTACTATTTTTCATCACTTAAGAAGCTCGAAAATAGTCAAAACTATTTTTCTCATACTTTTTAAAAATTTCTACCTCTGTTCAAAGTTGCAGGTAAATGCGTCATACCCCAAGGAGAATTTTTCTGAAAGCTACAGCTATCTTTGAGAGATCTGAATATTTAACTATGACTTGTATACTTCCAAGTTATTTACTGCATATTAATATTGCCTCTATTTTAACACTTGCACAAAGCAAAAGATCTAGTTGAAATTTATGAAATACAAAAGTTCCTCTATGTGGCAGGCCAATGCCAGATGCAGTCTTAATGAAACACCTATGCTGCAAATAGAGTATAAAAGAAAGCAACAGGGAAGAAAAAAGTTAGAGGACAGCACAAGTGAAACAAAGACATAAAATCAAACAGGAGTAAATGTAATTGAATAAAGTCTCTTCATATATTCACAGAGTACCCTAAACTAAGAATCTGCACTAGCATTCACAAATTATACTTAGATAACTTTTTCTACTTTATTAAAAAGAAATGATACTCACTATAATGTCTAAAAGCCTTGTGACTATATTTATTGCCTTTAGGAAAGAAGCACTAAGCTTAGTTGACCTAGGTACCCCTACATAAATTTTTCTTTGATTTGGAGAAAAAAGAGAAAAATAAGCAAGGCAGAAAGGGAGGAAAAGGATGAAAATACACTGAAAAAGACCTTAAAATAACTATTACAGACATCAATAATCTTTGCAAGTAAAAGAGCACAGAAAAGCTTTGGTGGGAAAATCACAATTTTAGTTATAAGATATATCTTATAAAATTGCTTCATATATGTGAATGTGTGTCCCTTTATTAAATAACTACAGAAAAGGGATGACACATGGGTGATAGAAGTACAAGCATACCTTGTATTATTGCACTTTACAGATATTATGTTTTTTTACAAACTAAAAGTTTGTGGCAACCCAACCCCTGCATCAAGCAAGTCCATCACCACCATTTTTCCAACAGCATGTGCTCACTTAATGTCCTATGTCAGATTTTTGTAATTCTTGAAACATTTCAAACTTTTTCATTATTATTATATCTATCATGGTGATCTGACATCAGTGATCTTTGATGTTACCGTTGTAATTGTTTTGGGGCATCACGAACCATGCCCAGTAAAGATGGAGAACTTAATAAATGTTGTGTGCCTTCTGACTGCTCCACTGACCAGTTGTTCCCTAACTCTCTCCCTCTCCTGAGGCCTCCCCATTCTTTGAGATACAATAATATTGAAATTAGGCCAATGATTAACTCTACATTGGCCTCTAAGTATTTAAGTGAAAGGAAGAGTCACGCACCTCTCACTTTAAATCAAAAGCTAGAAATGATTAAGCTTAGTGAGGAAGTCATGTCAAAAGCCAAGACAGGCCAAAACCTAGGGCTCTTGCACCTAACAGCCAAGTTGTGAGTGCAAAAGTCGGAAGCTAGCAGAGGTTCATGAGGTTTTAGGAAAGAAGCCATCTCGAGAACATAAAAGCACAAGGAGAAGCAGCAATTGCCAGTTATCCAGAGGATCTTACTAAGATCATTGATGAAGGTAGCTACACCAAACAACATATTTTCAATGTAGATAAAACAGCCTTCTTATCAAAGAAGATGCCGTCTAGTACTTGCATAGCTAGAGAGGAGAAGTCAATGGCTTCAAAGCTTCAAATAAGGCTGACTCTCTTGTTAGGGGCTAATGTAGCTAGTGACTTTAAGTTGAAGCCAATGCTCATTTACCATTCTGAAAATCTTAGGGCCCTTAAGAATTATACGAAATCTACTCTGCCTGTGCTCTATAAATGGAACAACAAAGCCTGGATGACAGCACATTTTTTACAGCATGGTTCACTAAATTATATTAAGCCTACTGTTGAGATCTACTGCTTGGAAAAAAAAAGATTCCTTTCAAAATATTACGGCTCATTGACAATGCACCTGGTCCTCCGAAATGTACATGATTCATGGTGTTTCCACGTCTGCTAACACAACAGCCATCCTGTAGCCCATGGATCAAGGAGTAATTTCAACTTTCACATCTTATTATTTAGGACATATATTTTATAAGGCTATAGCTGCTGTACATAGTGATTTCTCTGAGGAATCTGTACAAAGTAAACTGCAATCCTTCTGGAAATTATTCACAATTCTATATGCCATTAAAAACATCCACCCCTCATAGAAGGAGTTCAAAATGTCAACATGAACAAGAGTTTGGAAGAAGTTGATTCTAACCCTCATGGATGACTTTGAGGGGTTCAAGAGTTCAGTGGAGGAAGTAACTGCAGATATGGTGGAAATAGCAAGAGAACTAGAATTATAAATGAAGCCTGAAGATTTTACTGAATTGCTGTAGTCTCATGATAAAGCTTAAACAGATGAGGAGTTGCTTCTTATGGATAAGCAAAGAAAGTGGTTTCTTGAGATGGAATCTACTCCTGGTGAAGAAGCAAAGAGCATTGCATCATTGTTGTGAACAACAAAGGATTTAGACATAACCTTAGTTGATAAAGCAACAGCAGGGATTGAGAGGATTGGCTTCAATTTTGAAAGAAGTTCCACTATAAGATGGGCGTAGTGGCTCATACCTGTAATCCTAGCAACTTGGGAGCCCAAGGCATAGGATCACTGAAGCCCAGGAGCTCGAGACTGCACTCCAGCCTGGGCAAGAGAACAAGACCCTGTCCCTAAAAAAAAAGTTCTACTGTTAGTAAAATGGTATCAAAACAGCATCACATGCTACAGAGAAATCTTTCATGAAAGGAAGAGTAAATCGATGTGGCAAACATCATTGTTGTCTTATGTTGTTAAGAAACTGCCACAGCAACTTTTGCCTCCCAACTTTTGGCAGCCACCACCCTTATTAGTCAGTAGCCATCAACATTAAAGAAAGACCCTCCACTGGCAAAAAGATTACAACTTGTGAAGGCTTAGATGATTGTTAGCTTTCTTTTAGCAATAAAATATTTTTATTATAAATTAGGCATGTACATTGTTTTTTTAGACATAATTCTAGTGTACACTTAATAGCCTAAAGTCTAATGTAAACATAACTTTTATATGCACTAGGAAACCAAAAAATTCATGTGACTCATTTTATTGTGATAGTCACTTTATTGTGGTGATCTGGAACTGGACCTACAATATCTCTGAGGTATGCTTGTAAATACATTTGATCTACTGGCAACATGACAAAGTGAATTGCTCTTGCACCAAACAGAGAAATGCTGGATAGTATACAAACAAAGAGGGAACTCAAAGCCAGAGGTAGAAAAGTATAAGCTGACAGCATGACAACTTAGGGAGGTATAAAGTAGAAATTGAGTCTGGGGGCCAGTAGCTGAGGTTTTAAGGTCCATATGTCAGAGCAGGATATGTGGTTTGGGGCCAACACAAGTACAGGAGTTAGAATGAAATAACCAAGGTACCTGAATAAAAAGTTTAGATAATCAAAAGATGGTTTATTCCATAAAAAAAGGATATTAAATAACAAAAACAAAATCTCTGCTTACTAGCCCACGGGAGCAGCAAGGAAGCTGGTTCTCTGCCAAAAGCTCTGGGTAGAAAAAATTTCCCATGAAAGAGTAAGACCTAAAAATAGGTTTGGGGTCCAAATTTATATTACCTGCATGATATCATGGTAATCTCATGCCAGATAAAAAACAGATTCTAATAAGGAATTTTGATATAATGTTACCATGTGATCTCTAGGAAATATTATTAAATGAAAAAAAAACTAGTGAATAATATACTTGCATTCATCTAGGGGAAAAATACAAAACTGATTCCATTAAAAAAACAAATAGAAAGGGGAGAAGCAAGATGGCGGAGAGAGAAACCGCCAGCCAGAGTGCCTCTGCAAGAAAGACAGATTTTAGATGAAAGTAAAAAAAAACAAACAGGCAGACAAACATAGATCAGATAAGAATCGGAAGGAAGGGTGCCTGAAACTACAGGAGACTCCATGGAAAGAAGTTGCAGAGCAGAACTGGAAGGAGAAAGGTATTGGCAGGATCTAACCTTGAGAGGCTTGGAGACCAGCGACAAGGGTGGTGGAGCAGTCACATTTCCCCTCCCTTGGATCTCGGACTGCTGGTGGGCTCCTGAGCTGCTGGAGAGACCTGCTAACACCAGCCCAGAACCAGCTGCCGCCAGTGAGCAGTGAGCTTCCTGTGGACAGGGCACCAGGCTCCCAGCTCCCTTGAGGCACCTCCCTCCACACAGACCAAAGCCCATCAGCAGGCACCATGCTTCATTCTCCCCTTCTCCTACCCTACCCACAGCTGCCGAGAAAGATAATTTGGTCACCACTGGGAGGGATCCACAGGGAATGGGACCTTTCCTTTTGGTGCCCTGCAGCAGACTGAGGGGTACTCAGACTGTGAGCTCCCTAACTGCCGGCCCTTCCGGGTGCTGCTTGCCTGGTGACTCTAGCAGAGCAGGGCAAATCCTGAGGTGGAGAAACATTAATCCATCTTGGGCACCCCGTGGGTGACTTGAGACCAGTGCTCTTCTCCCTGGAAGGGTCAGGGATTGATCTCTGGGGCCAGGGGACAGGCCTACAGGCCAGATCCTATACACCCAGGTCTTGATCATATTGCCTGGTGGCACAGAAGGGATATTTGTGAACTAGTCTACTGAGCTGTGTGTGCCTTCAGGGGTAGATCAGAGTGGGTCCTAGCTGTGGTGTGGTTGAAGGCCAACCCTCCTTCCAAAGAAGGGCCCCCACTCCCAGCTCAGGCTGATCCTGGGCAGGAAATCTCCCAGCTCATATCACAGTCCAAGGAGATCTTAAGGTCCTTCCTGCTGGCAGAGGCCAGGGAGAAACTGTGGAATAAGGGAGGGTGAAAAGGAGTGAGGCCTGCTCCAGACTGGGGGTCGCAGACAGCTCCACCCTGACACCCAGACTTTTTGGCTGAATGGGACCATTTCGGCCTCTCCCTGGCAGCTTTGCCCAGAAGCAGAGAACAGACCTTTGACCCCTGCTAGCAGCATTTGTGGAGCTTGAGGGCAGGCTCACCCAACCTAGTCTTTCCCAGCCTCACTCGCCCACCTGTCCCCATTTAGGTGGAGAAAAAGGACACACCTGGAAGTCCCAGGGCCTACTCACCACCTGAGGCCTCTCCAGAAGAATGAAAGGTGGTTACAGGACCCAAAAAACACTGCAGCTTGCTCCTCCCAGCAAGCACCACCTACTGACAGGGACGTCAATTTGCACACCCTTTTATGGCATCTACTGACTCATCATACAGGGTGTGGTTGAATCTCACCCACAAACACCACCTACTGGCACAGAGACTAAACTAGGTGTGTCATTATCTAAACAAAAATCTAAAGGTAAGAAGCAACAGCTGCTCCAGATGGGAAGGAATCAGGGGAAGAACTCTGGGAGTATGAAGAATCAAACCGAAAGCACACCCCCAAAGGGGAACACCAGCTCTCTAGCAATGGATATCAATCACATTCAGAACACTAAAATGACAAAAGAAGAATTTCGAACATGGATTGTAACAAAACTCAATGATATGCAAGACAAAATGGATAACCAACACAAAGAAACCACAAAAAAAACCTAATACTTGGAAGAAAAATTCACTAAAGAAATTGAAATATTAGAGAAAAATCAAACAGAACTTCTGGAAATGAAGAATTTATTCAAGGAAATTACAAAACACAGTGGAAAGCCTCAAGAATAGGGTATATCAAACAGAAGAAAGAATCTCAGGGATTAAAGATAACTCCTTTCAATTAAGTCAGTTGCAAAGATAGAGCAGAGAAATAGAGAAAAGAGCAAAGCCTACAAGAAAAGTGGGATTATGAGAAGAGGCTTAACATGAGAATTATACGCAAGCATGACATGTAGTCACCATCAAATTGGTATTAACTGATCAACACTTATGTGCACATATAGTAGTAACATTCATTGAGTATCGGGAAGGTGGGAGAGGGGAGGAGGGGATGGGTATATTCACATCTAATGGGTGCTGTGCACAACGTGTAGGGGATGGACACACTTTAAGCTTTGACTCAGGTGGGACAAAGGTAATATATGTAACCTAAACATTTGTATCCCCATAATATGCTGAAATAAAAAAAATTTAAAAATTAAATAAAATAAAAAACAAATATAAAGGAAAGATTAATCAAAAGCTAATTAAATTGTTTACCTATGGGAAAGGAGAGAAGAGGGCAACAGGAGAAAGACAGAAGCTAGACTTCTCCAAATTTACCTTATTTTCTAGATATGACTTTGAAACTATATAAATTTCTAACATAATTATAAAATAAAACTGAATCAAGAATTTTAAAAGCTATCGCCAAAATTTGGAAGTAAAATGAAATAAACTAACTTATGTATCAAGTTGCTGGTGTAAACACACAGCAATTATTAGTATTTCAAGTTACATCAAACAGAGTAATTTGATGTAAATTCTTAGTGGGACATACAAGGACCAAAAGAACTGGAAAGAAATTTTAAATTATTTCCCAGTAACCATACTGTTAGTAATGACATTGGTATTATTATACTGGTATTAATATAGAGATTAGATAATTTTATTAATGTCCAGGATAATTAATACGTAACCAACATTTTCAACATAAGAGGGGGAATAAAACTAACACATCACCAAAAATGTTAAGTAAAACTCCCATAATCCCAAATTTGAATTAGAAAATTTCCTAAGAAAAACTTGTTTGCAAGATTGGTCCTGTGAACTTGGATTTCAGGAGGATTCCAATCATTCCTAGAATTGGTAACAGTGCTCACCATGCCTAAACTGCACAATGAGGTTTAAGCTGAACACATGCTCTCCTTCTGAGAGTCTGCAATTTTGTATATGCCAGGCAGAGAATATCCTTGCTACATGACCAGCCTCCGATAAACACCCTGGGCACTAAATCTGTAATGAGCTTCCCTGGTAGACATTTCACGTGTGTTGTCACAACTTATTCCTGAGGGAATTAAGTTCATCTTGTGTGACTCTGTGTGAAGAGGACTCTTAAAGGCTTGTGGTTGGTTTCATCCAGGCTTTGCTCCATTTGCCTTTTCCCTTTACTGGTATTGCTTCGTATCCTTTGCTATAATAAATCATAGCCATGAGTACAACTAGATGCTGAGCACTGTGAGTCCTCCTAGTGAATCATTGTTGGTCTTAAGAACTCCTAACACAGTGGGAAACTACAGACTAATAAGCTGGTTTCCTCAACACATAAATTGCACAAGACAAAAAGGAGGAAAAACCTATAAAGAAATTTAATAATAAATGTTTAATTTTAATTTTTTGTTTCAGTGACTCTGACTAAATATGGAGAACTAAAACAAATATGACTGAAATAAAAAATTAAAAATTTGTTACTCAAAAACCACAAAACTTGAAAGATATTTAAATAATTAAAATTTCAACTAATTGTATAAGTCTGTCATTTATACTCTTGAAGTCACTTAAGTTTAAAACGGTGCTAAGATTTTTGGGATATCCTGCATAGGTAACCTAAATTTGACTGAAGAAAAATATAGAAAACCAGAATATATTCAAGATCATCAAAGAAATTAAATCAGCAGTCAAAAGTCTACCCACAAGAAATCGTCAGGCCAAAGTTGTTTTTAGATAAGTATTATCAAATCTTAAAGAAACAGGTAACCTCTATTTTAAGCAATATACTCCAGAGAGTAAAAAATAGGGAAAGCTATCTCGCTCATTTTATAAGGCTAGTATAATATTAATGCTTAAAATGACAAAAACTTTATAAGAAAAGACTATAGGTAGTCTTCTTTACTAACATATATGAAAAATCTACATAAATTGGTAATCAACTTAAGCAAAGTATGTCTGTCTACATCTGCATAACTACATCATAATCAAGTAAGGTTTAAGAATTCAAGGAGAGATTAACATTTAAAAATTTATTAATGTAATTTGCCACTTTAACATATTAAGAGAGAAAAAAAATCACAAGATCATTTCAAAGGATACAGGAAAAATTTAACACCCATAAATCATCTTTTATTAAGTACCTCTTAGCAAGCTAAGAATACAAGGAAATTTTTTCCTTAATCTGATATTTAATGGTAAAACTTTAAAGCATTCTCTTTAAAGTCAGAAATAAGATAAGAATGTTTGTTGTTACTGCTTTTATTCAACCCTGTACAGGAAATCCTAACCAATTTTAAAAGTATTAAAAATAATAAGGATTGAAAAAAATAATCATTGTTTACAGATAATGTAATTACACAGAAGATCCAAGAAAATCTACACATTGTCAAAACTAATAAGATAATTCAACAAGTTTATTGGATATAAAATCAATATACAAAAAAATTACTAGCATTCCGATACACAAGCAACATCCAAGTTGAAATGTATTAAAAGATCTCATTTGTAATAGTAATAGAAACAAAATCATAACGTGCCTAAGAATATATCTAACAAAATCTGAGTAAGACCTCCATGGAGGAAATTACAAAACTTTATTGTCAGGCATGAATGGAAACATAAATGAATGGGAAGATATACCATGTTGGTAGATGGGAAAATTCAGATTCATAAAAATGTCTATTCTCCCTAAATTATCCTATAAATTCAATTCCAATAAAAATCCCATGAGTGTTGTTAAAAGATTTGACAATATGACCCTATAATTCATATGCGAGAGAACAGACTTTCATCTTAGGACACTTTTGAAGAAGATGAACAATGTGAAAAGACTTATGCTAACAGTCATTATCCTATGACAAAACTTTGATAAATTAAATGGCATGATATTGGTGCAGAGATAAACAAATCAACCACACAGAATAGAGAACCCAAAAACAGAATCATATATATATGGCAATCCGGTACTATATATAAGAAAGTTGCCAAAACAAATCATTGAGGAAAGGATAAATTATTTTTAGAATGATGTTAAGAAAATTAGTCATACATATGGGAAAAAATTAGACCCTGTTGCAAAATAAATCCCAGGTGGATTTTAAAAACTTAAATCTGGAAACCAAAATTATAACACTTTTAGAAGAAAAAAATGGAAATTAACTATATGGCATCAAAATAGGAAAAGCTTTCTTAAGACCCAACAAAGTACAGACCTTAAAGGGAAAAGCTGAAAATATTTACACAATAAATTTTAAAACTTCTATACATCAAGATGCCATAAATAAAGTAAAAACACAAGCCACAAAATGGGACAAATTTACAAGGCATAAAACCAAAAACAAATTATAATAAAGAACTAAATTAAAAATAAAAAGACAGTTAAAACCAAAAATAAAATATAAATAAACAATTCACAGCAAATGGCCAATAAACATTTAAAAGTTTATTCGTCCTCATTAACTATTAAAGAAATGCAAATTAGAACAAAATAACATTTCATACTACAGTCTAATAATTGAAAGTATCAGCAAGTATATGAGGAAAAGGAAATCTTCTGCCCAGCTAGTGAAGCATAAATTGGTATTACTACTTTGGGGAATGATTGGCCACATCATGCAAAGTTGATAATGATTGGAACCAACAAATACATATCTTAAAGAAATTTTGCTTACACATATGTGCAAAGGAACAAGCATAAAAGTGCTCATTGCAGCATTATTTTAACATTTAATAACTGGAAATAGACTAAATGTCCATAAATCAGTGAATAAATAAATAAGTAAATTGAAGTATATTTATACAATGAAATATTACGGAAAGGATACTACATATATCATGGTAGATAAATCTCAAAAACATAATGCTGGATGAAAAAGCAAGCTCCAGAATATATACAGCATGATACAATTTATATGATGTTTAAGAACATGCAAACAATGGTATATATCAGAACTTTCTGCAATGATGAAAATGTTCAGAATCTGTACTGTCTTATACAACAGCCTTATGTGGATACCAAACACTAGCAATATGGCTAGTGCTCCATAGGAACGGAATGTGCTTTATTTCATTTTAATTAATTTAGATTTAAATAGCTACATGTGGCTAGCATATAAAATATTGGCAGAGCAGGTATATAAAATTTATGAATACATATACACATATAAATATAAAAACATGGAGGAAGAATACGTACCAACTTCAGGATCGTGATTATCTCTGGAGACATGAAATGAGACAGAATAGGATGTGAAGGGGCTCAACAGTCTCTGTGAACTTTTATTTCTTTGCAACAGCAAAAATATCTATAAAGCAAATATGTCAAAATATTAATGTTGTTAAAATTAGTTAGTCTGGCTTTTCAGTGTGTTTGAAATTTTTCCTATTTAATTTTTCTAATATTTCCTACTTTAAATGTTTCATTTTAGTTTCTTTGAAGTATTTCCTTATTTAAATTTTTAGATAACCTTTTGAAAGTAAACAGTATTTGGATCTTTATCATACCTATAAAGCTAAACCCATAGGACCAACTATCTTATACATAGTCTGGATAAATACATAAAACATTGAAAAGCCGACAGCAGAGCAAAAAATGTGACACAATATGCTTGTAGAGTTCCTAACTTATGTGATTTTTACAGTTAATTTTCAAAGGTCCAACAAAGATAATTCAAAAATGTTATTGTACTTAAATTCTAAATATAACAAATGGAGACGACCTTGAGCTAGTTTATCTTATTGATTAGTTAGAACTACTAAAACCATATTAACTAAAATAATGAAAATAGCACTGGACCAAAGGTCAGGACAGTTTTTATCAACTTTCAAGTACCGGTTTATATGAACTTTCTGTGTTCCATTTATCTAAGTTTCCTCATCTGTACAGGCTGAATAAGAGAGTCTCTGAGTTCACTGTCAATTTTTTTTAATTTGGAACTTTTAATCAAATTTCATTTCTTCTTTCAAATGCATGCTTAAGAAGTTATTTAAACAATCATTCCTTTGTGTCAAACTGTCAAAATTCTCACACCAGAAATCCAAATTCACTTATTGTTGTCTGACTCTACCCTCTAGCTGTCCATAGGATAGAAAAAGAGAGAAGAGAATAAATACATGATCAGCTAGTCAATGATCCATGACTCTCAAAGGACCTCATTTTTCAAAGATGAAAGCTTTTCTACTGATATGACTTTTAATGGGTCTTATAATCAACACATAAAATCTCCAAGCTATTTTCTTATGGATATCTGAAGACCCTGAGCAGAAAAATGATTCCATATATAGTTGCATCTTTCATCATATGAATGATTTTAACTCACAAAAATCTAAAACTTATACATAGTTTTGATATATAATTATGTATTATTTTATAAAAATATTGAAGATCTTAATAAGAAAGGCAAATACAACTATTCACACGTATAACATTAGCCAGAGATCTTAATTCATTCAATGTTCTCCCCAACTTATCATGCAACCAAAGAATGTGGAAGAATTGGGTCTTTCTGTGTTATTCATCCACGCAACTTTTAGTTACATGACTCAGTGTGTGACAGAAATGTCCAGATCAGAGGAGAGAAGTTTGTTTATGATCTGTTCTGATGGACTTGCATGACTGTTATTAAATGGTGAGGCTTTGGGTTAAATTATTTGGGATGGTGGTACAAATGGCAGGAAATGACACTAATTATCTCCTACTTTTTAATTCATTTTGTGGCAGAATTATTCAGACATTCCTGACCTCTAACACCTTTCATAAAATATACATACAACTTAAATTAATGAGATGTTTAATTTTATGTGTCAATCTGAGTGGGCCACAGGGTGCTGAGATTAAACATATTTTCTGAGTGTGCCTGTGAGGGTATTTCTGGATGAGATTAGCATTTGAATCAGTAGACTCAGCAAATCACATTGCCCTCCCCAATGTGGTTCACCACCCAATTCATTGGTTGAAGGCCTGAATAAAACAAAAGGAAGAGGAAGGAGGAATTTGATGCTTTTTGCTTCCTGACCATCTGTTTGGGCTGGGACATGGGTCTTCTGCAGTTGGGGCTGGGATTTACACCATCAGCTCATCTGGTTCTCAGTCCTTCAAACTCAGAGTGGAATTACACCACCAGCTTTCCTAGGTCTCCAGTTTGCAGGCAGCAGATCATGGGACTTCCCAGCCATTTCTCCAAAATAAATCTCTTCCTCACAATCAGGCCCACATAACAATGTTTTGGTCAGTGACGGCCCTCATATATGACAGTGGTTCCATAAGATTATAATGGAGCTGAAAAATTCCAATTGCCTAGTGACACTGTAGTCACTGTAACATTGTAGCACAATGCATTAGAAACATTTGTGGTGATGCTGATGTAAACAAACCTACTGCACTGCCAGTCATATAGAAGAATAGCACATATAATTGTATATAGTATATAATACTTGGTAATGATAATAAATGACTATGTTACTGATTTATGTACTTACTATACTATACTTTTTATGGTTAGAGTGTGCTCCTTCTACTTATAAAAAAAAAAAAGTTAACTGTAAAACAGCCTCAGGCAGGTCCTTCAGGAGTCATTCCAGAATAAGGTATTGTAATCATAGGAGATGACAGCTCCGTGTGTGTTATTGCCCCAGAAGTCATCCCAGTGGGACAAGATGTGCAGGTGGAGGACAATGGTATTGATGATCTGACCCTGCGTAGACCTGGATGAATGTATGTGTTTGCATCTTTAGCTTTTAACAAAAAAGTTTAAAACCTCTCCAAAATTAAAAATCTTAAAAATAGAAAAATGCTTATAAAGAGACAAAGAAAGAATACTTTTGTACAGCTATACAATGTGTTGTGTTTTAAGCTAACGGTCAAAAAGTTTTTAAGAATTAAGAAGCTTATAAATTTACAGTAATTAATTTGTTACTAAAGAAAGAAAAACCTTTTTATAAATTTAGTATAGCCTAAGTGTACAGTGTTTATAAAGTCTACAGTAGCATACAGTAATGTCCTAGGTCTTCACACACACTTACCAGTTACTCAATGACTCACCCAGAGCAACTTCCAGTCCTGCAAACTCCATTCATGATAAGTGCCCTATACAGGTGCACAATTTTTTACTTTTTCATGCCATATCTTTACTATACCTTTTCTATATTTAGGCATGCTTAGATATACAAATAATTACCATTGTGTTACAATAGCCTACAGTATTCACTATAGTAACATGTTGTACATGTTTGCAGCCTAGAAGCAACAGGTTATATAATATATTAATAGTCTAGGTGTGTACTAGGCTATACCATCTAGGTCTGTGTAAATAGACTCTATGATGTTTGCACAACAAAATTGCCTAATGACACATTTCTCAGAAAGTATCCATATCATTGAGCAGTGTATGACTGTATGTTCTATGGGTTCTGTTTCTCTGAAGAATCTTCAGCAATACAATTAACAAATGTCTGCTATGATTAATTCCCGAACTTTGATGGGTCAATATTGTTACTGAACTTAAGGAGTATTTTTAGCATAGGGGGAAATTCAAGCTTGGAAAGTACAAGGGAACAGAATGCCCCCATCCCAAGAGGAAAAAAGCATTTTATGCTTCATTAATCCTAATTATAATAGTCGACCCTGACAGAGACCACCATAAACCAGGAGTTGATAGATAGGATTACAGCGTATTTCAGTATATAATTACAATGCAGTTTGAAACACATTATTTTTCATGTTCTATTATATATTCAAAGTCAGCATAATACTGTTGGATGTTAAATACAGGGCTACTTAAAGGAATGCTTGTTTTAAGGATCAAGAGGGAAAAGAGAAAAATATTTTTTCAGCTGGTAATTCTAGTAACACCCAGTACTGAATAGGCCATCCCAAATACTAAACATGCAACAAATTGTTACTCTTTGCTAAATCTAAATTGAAAATAACCAAACAAAAAGGAAAAATGAATATAAGCTGCAATATCCTCATGATTAAAGCATGCAACTCAAAGGCATACATTTTTCTTCCTCCAGCTTCCAACCTACCAAAGGATTTTTACCTCCAGCACCCATTAAAAAATGAAATTCATTTAGGAAGCTCTATGAGTGATGAAGTGAGAATAGCTGTCATACTGTCTGGCCTGTTTCCTCTGCAAACCTAGAAAGGTTAATAGTGTATAAGCTTTGACATTATTTGTGCTTTACTTGCCATTCAACAATCAATAAGAACTTAAATATTATTAACGTATCTCTTTTATTCCACTTAAGCAGGAGAAACATTTTAGTTGGGGCAATTCTCACTGATGCATTGAATTAAATACTTGGGGAAGGAGATCTAACATTATACATCAATATAATTAGAAATAAAAAATGCTAACCAATTAATTTTAAATAACTTTATGCCTAAATTTAGGCTTTGCTTATGAAAAAAAAGTGAAGAGAAGGGAAATGTTATTTCATGAAACCAAAAATTCTTTTTTTAATTTTTAAAATTCCTTATAAGTTCTCCAATTCAAACAACTGTATAAATAGTTCATGTAGCAAAGCAACTATACTACAAGGCTATAGTAATTAAAACAGCTTGGTATTGGCACAAGAACA
>VBSM01002608.1:35243043-35271547 GCA_008086735.1 Cheirogaleus medius
GGGGGGGGGTGGCAGGGGCAATGTATGTAACCCTAACAATATTGGTACCCCCATAATATGATAAAATAAAAGGAAAAAAAAGAAAAAAAACAAATTTAAACTGAAATTAATGAGTTTAACTTTATAAAGTTAAATTTTAGCAAAAGTAAAACCTCAATAAAAATATATTAAAAAATAAAAAATAATATATTTATGCTACCATTAATATCTTGAGAAAAGAATTTTATTTTGGCCCGCTTCATAGTTCCAAAAGTCATATTTTTCTTTTTTCAAGGCAAAGAAACACTATGAATAAGAAAGTGATGTGTCTAAAGAGATAATTTAGCAATTGGATTTATTCCACTGATCCCAAACATATAAAACAAAACTGTGGGGTTTTTTTTCCTCTAATGGTTCGGTTTTTATATTTAACATTATTTTTATAATCTATTTCAAATAATTCTTTAGTATATCAAAATTGTTTAAGTTCATCTAGCCAATGGAAAATTACTCCCACTCATAATTTTATCAAAATGCTTACCACTAGAACTCTGTGACATATAAGATACATATAATAATGTTGTTGATTACCAACAGTGGTTTCTCACTTCTTTTTCTCATTCAAATATGTACCTATTACTTTTTCTATTTCTCTCAAATGCTGTGTGTTCTCATAAGATCATGTACCCCTTCTTAGTATTTATGACTATTTTAATTCTAAATTTTGAAATTATTCGATTAATGTCTTCTCTTCAACTAGACTATAAGCAAGGACAGAAACCACATCTCTTGTTACTCTTATTTTATCCTCAGCATCTAGCATAGTGTCTGGCTTAGATGATCAATAAATATGTACTAATCAATGAAAGATATTAACAACAAATACTAATTGTTTCCTTTATTTTAGAAAAATCTCTCCTGTCTGCTCTGTATAAATTGGGCCTCAATAAATAGTTGATTGAATGGAGATAATGCCAGAAGATCTTCCTCAATATGCAGCTGTGCATCCAGGAAATATACTGCTTTTGCCTCTTTTTCATACCATTTTTATTTCTTTAATCTATGGTTAAATTTAAGGTAATAAACCGAAAACAGAGCGCATCCCTTATCAATATCTACATCCAATGAAGACATAATGATCTGCTGAAAAGGTACATAATGAACAGAAATTAATAATCTTATAATGTAACCAACAAACTGATGCCCAAGTTTTCATACTTAATGTGGTCAAATACTGGAGCAAAGACAATTAACTTGTGCCTGGCACAAATAACTACACAAAATATGAATGAATGAATGAAGTTTTCTCCTCAAAAGGAACTCTCTCTTGCTATGCCTACTGCAGTATTTTTCTACACCCAGACTTACATGTATATATACTATACACAAACGCACACACTCACACAGAATATTATCATAGGAAGTAAACAAGGTCAAAACGTAAGATCACAAGATTCTAAAGCTGAAAAATTTTTAAATATAAGGATGTACATGACCTAAAATCTTGCCCCATATTAAACTTTGCTCTAATTCTCTACTGACAATAGACAAAGCAGTTGACCTTTCTGGATTATTCTCACCCTACCTAATAGATTATGGTCGGTATCTCTCATATTGATGTTAGTAAAGAGGAAATAACTTACATTTATACTTTTTCTCTTTATATCCCTTCTCATTCTAAAGAAAGTATTTTAGGTAGTATATTAAACACTACTTTACAATTTACAAGGCATTTTCACATAAATTCTCATTTAAGCTACACAGCAACCCTATGAGTTATATGAGTAAGTATTATTAGCCCTATTTTACCAAAGAGAACACTAAGGGCAAAAGAAGTTAAGTGAATTGTCAAAGACACAAAACTAATAAGCAGAAAAGCCAAGACCATAACCCAGATGTTCTGACTCTTCATCTTTTCATTGTGCCACAAACGGTAATGTAACATTAGAGGTACTTAAAATGCATAGAAGCAATACTAAGTATTAAACCAGCAGTACACCTCTTGAGTTTAGAAACTAGGGCAGAATAATCTGAGTCTTTCATATTATCAAAAAAGAGATATACTTTATTTAGAATTATTACATTTCTTCTTCCACTGTGCAATGCACTAGTCAACAATAGATTCACTAAAATGGCACCTACCTACCATACTAGAAAATAACCCTGACAGCAGATTCACTCAATTATACAGTTAATATAAATCATTACATAATTTGTTTATAGAATAATATACTGGGGATATTTTCCTGAACCTCTCACTGATAAAATGCAATCTTTTCAATTAATTCACATTATTGTTTTATATATACTTTTCATAAAATATATTTACTCTGTCTTATTTTTCTTTTGCCTAAACTTTAAAAGTTTTTTAAAAGTCATGGTTGGGGTTCTAAATAGAATAAGTAATTGCCTGATACCTTCGTGCTAAGTCTTTAAAGTGCTATACAGTTGCTGATGTATGTTTGTGCTGGCATTGCAGAGCAGAGCCTTGGGAATACAAAATCTGATTTCAGAGAAACCAGAGCTTAGTTCAAAGAAAAGAGCAACTCTCGCCAACTGATAAGACTTTTCCTGAAAGAAAACCACTACCAAGTAAAAACCATATTGGTGTTATCTCCTGTTAGTTCTCTACAAATCTGATCAAAGCTTTTTTAAGTTATTTTTAAATGCAGATTACATACTTCCATTTTCACATATTCTCCTGCGATGGTTTAATTTTTATTAGCTTATTGTTTGTTATAGGTTTCCGAGTGTAATCCCATTACTTCAACATACATTTTATTAGACATTTAAGACAAAAAAATCAACTATCAAAATATCCTCAAGAATCTCATCAGAAAGGGAAGCAAATTTGAAAAGGATAAAGTAGATATTTTTCTTACAGATTTAGAATGTCACTGGGCAATAATAATCAGGTAATTTATTATCAGTCATACATTCATGCCATAAAACTTAAATGTCATAACTAATCAAGTTTATTTATATTCTTCTTTTCAGAAAAAAAAAGTGAAGTAAACAAATCTGCCACCAAAACTTTTATATTCTGGGAAAAGGCAGGATGAACGAGACTATGTGGGTAACCTATCACTGCTTTTGGTAGTTTACAAACTTGAATAAGTTTTAATTGGAAGGAAAAAAATAAACATTCATTATCTAGAAGTTTTTTTTTAAGAGAGAAAGCATCATGCTATGTTGCCCAGGCTGGCCTGGAACTCCTGGGCGCAAGCAATCCTCGCACCTCAGCTTACAGAGTGAGCTGAGACTATGGGGGTTTGCCACCAAACCCGGCTTGTTTGGGATTTTTAAAATTATTATTCAAAGGACTTCCACAATTTATGATAGACCTAAAATGACTTTTGGGCTTATGAGAACAAGAGTTTTTCAAAATTTTCTTTTATGACAAACATTAGTAATGTGATACAAACCTAATGGTAAGTAGAACTACTGTCCTCAGACCTGAGGCTGTGTAGAAACACACTGTGTAGAAAGAACACTGAACTGCTCTTTTCTAATATTATTAAACCAATGGTCTTACAATTGGTAGTGTATTGGAATACTGTAATTCTGGCTTTACATTGGTATGGAACCTTACAGTTTCAAAGCATTTTCACATAGATGATTTCATTCAATCCTTCCAACATCCCTTCGGTGGGATAAGATCCCGATTTTACAGATGAGAAAGCAGAAGCTAAAAGAGACTAAGGGATTTTCCAAAGGTCATATAATTTCAGAAATGGGATATGAACTCAGATTTTTAAATTCCAAGACAATACATTTGTCTTCATTTGTACTTCAGTTTCTTTAAAATGTGGACAATTATATCCATGTGACACAGGTGTTCACTTAATCCTCAACTATTTAATGAGTATCAATTATATGATAAGGCAAGATTAAA
The DNA here is from genome assembly GCA_008086735.1 of Cheirogaleus medius. Classification (NCBI taxonomy): domain Eukaryota; kingdom Metazoa; phylum Chordata; class Mammalia; order Primates; family Cheirogaleidae; genus Cheirogaleus; species Cheirogaleus medius. The sequence continues at coordinate 35,246,918 of VBSM01002608.1, forward strand.
TGATATACATTTTGAAAGTGCTTTGGGCAGTATATAAAAACAAAAACTAAACATACACACATGAATATAGGGTGATAGCAGTAAAGAAACTGGTCTGGGCTTAAAGAGGATTGATATCAAAGCTGATAATTTTGCCCACAGTATTATGCTTCTTCAGGCTCCGTAAGACATACATTTGAGAGATCATTATGGTATAGGCTGGCACAAGAGATTATTAAAGTAAATTTAAAATGATATACAAATGGCCAACAAACAAAAAGATGCTCAAAATCACTAAACATCAGGGAAATGCAAATTAAAACCACAATGACAAAAAAAAAAATCACAATGAGATACCATCTTACCCCAGTCAGAATGGCCGTTATTAAAAAGTCAAAAAACAATAGATGTTGAAAAGGGAACACTTATACACTGTTGGTGGGAATGCAAAGTAGTACAATCTCTGCAGAAAAAGTATGGAAATTCCTCAAAGAACTAAAAGTAGATCTATCATTTGATCCAGCAATCCCATTACTGGGTATCTACCCAAACAAAATGAAATCATTATATCAAAAAGATACCTACACTCATATGTTTATTGCAACACAATTCACAATTGCAAAGATGTGGAATCAACTTATGTGCTCATAACTGATGAGCGGATAAAGAAAATATGGTATATATATATATATATATATATACACACACACACACACCACAAAATACTACTTAGCCATAAAAAAGAAAGAAGGAATGTCTTCTGCAGCAACCTGGATGGAACTAGAGGCCATTATTCTAAGTGAAGTAACTCAGAAATGGAAAACCAAATACCATATGTTCTCACTTACAAGTGGGAGCTAAACTATGGGTATGCATGATCATACAGAGTGGTATAAGGGACATTGGAGACTCAGAAAGGGGGGAGGGATGAAAAATTACCTATTGAGTACAATGTACACTATTCAGACCATAAGTACACTAAAAGCCCAGACTTCACTACTACACAATTCATCCATGTAACCAAAAACCATTTGTACCCCTAAATCAATTGAAATAAAAATAATTAATTAATTAAAAATAAAATAGATTAACATAGTCTACCAGACTATTAAATTTTTTTAATCAAGCAAAAAAAAAAATCACTACAGTTAAATGGCCTCTTTCTCAGAGATTAGGATCTAAATTCAGCACATAAGGAAAATTTGCATATGACCAAAATCCCTTAAAGCAATGGCATTCTGAAGACCAACATAATTTCTCTCATAGCCAGTTATCTTTTTACTTTGCTTGAGTACCAGATGAATTAGTTGGCTTGTATTTCATATTGTATATAAAAAGAATACATATCTTTAAAACTCAAGAAACACACTTAGCCCAACACACATAAAGGAACTGAGACTGACAGGATCAGCAGATTTACGTCTCACATTCATTCCAGGGCACACATTCATTGAGCAGAATATTTTAATTTCTCTCTCTTTCTTTTTGGCCAAATCTTTATACGTATATGTATTTAAGTAAAGCAAGTGTATGATGTGACTCCATTGTATAAATCACTAAATTGGAAAACATGAAGATATATATCCACACTAATATTTACATATGTGTGGAAATATATAGTCAAAAAACTGCCCACACTGCATGATGCTGAGAGGACCCTTAATTTCTATTTCCATGCTGTATATTTTTGTAATAACTTAATTGTCAATGAAAGTATACATAAATGTATATTAAAATTCCCAAGGGAAATATCCAAAGGGCCTCTAAAACAATTGTTTCTATTTAGAAATTTGTGTTAGAAGCCCATGTCTGTTGTTATTGCCCAGTAATTCTTCATGTTTAACATAAAGGAAAATATCCAACTTGATTCCAAGAAATGTGTGACATTTTATAGAAAAGGATTCTGCAACAACTGCTACTATATATTTTGTTCAACATAACGCTTAAAATACAATATACTGTTGTTTGAAAAATTAGACAAAATAACATTTAAGAAGTCTAAACTAAGAGAAAGAATTTCTAGAATATTACTCATCTATGATGACTCAGTACAAACTGACATTTCTCCTAGCAGAGGTTTTAAAAAATCCTTCTATTTATGGTAAGACAAATTGAACATTACTGTATCTAAGGTCTCAATGTTAAGAATCTTGGGGCTTTAAAAAGATAAATTCACATTCACTATTATTTATAGTAATATGTCGATCTTATTAAACTCCATGTAAATCACATAACTCAAAAAGAAAAATGTGATCTACCTATTAAAAAATTGAACTCTATTGTACATATTATAGTAATTTCCACATGCTCAAAACTAAAGATTGCTTAAAATTTTAGTCTTTATGTGTGTTTTTGAGACAGGGTCTCGCTCTGTTGCCTAGACTAGAGTACAGTGGCATCATCATAGCTCACTGCGATCTCAAACTCCTGGGCTCAAGCTATCCTCCTGCCTCAGCCTTGTGAGTAGCTGGGACTACAAGCACACGCCATGACACGTGGCCTTTTTCCTCTTTTTTTTTTTTTTTTTTATAGTGATAGGATCTCTCTCTTGCTCAGGAAAAATTTTAGTTTTTAAAATAGTCACACTTAGTTGTTTACTTTTCATCTTTTAAGCTTAGAAATAGATTTTTTTTAGTTACTTTCTATTTTTTTGTTAATGAACACTTCTACATTCTGCTCTTTTTGAAGTAAGAATGCTAAATCCATTTGAAAATGCTGTCAAATCCACAGTTCCATTTTCACATATTGACAACGCTCAATTATCCAAAGGAAAGTTCCTTAAAAAGTAGACTAATCATTGAGATTTTAATAAAGATCAAACAAAAAATTTTTATCATATTATTTAAATATTATCCTTTTTCATTCAACAAGAAGAAATATATAGGTTCTAATGAATGAAGAATGCCTTGATCTGAATTAGAAAGCATTTAATCTAGGACCAGATTCTCATCCTATAAACTTTAAGAAAATTTTCAAGAATACCATAGCCTATTCTTAAGTAGATTTGTACCAGATGTCATGGAGACTCCAATGAATCCAGATAAATTCTCGTCTTCCATCAAAAACAAAGGAAATTGCTTAAATGACCAAAAGGTAGATGATGGTCATAGTTTAAATACCAGAATAATATAGTACTCCCCTTCTGCAGCAATATAAGATAAAATTTCTACATATTTCAAGTCAAAAAAATATGTGATTTTTATATTTCTTTGACCAAAATACAAATGAAAATCACAAAATCAAGCATTTGAAAATGCTTCATTAATAAATAGATGAGATTACAATACTTACAAATGTTTTACATTTTGTATTCTCTAAACACCCATTGAGAGGAATAAGTCAATAGTATAAATTTTCAATATTATATATTGTTATGAATTTAAAAAGTGAGGATATAACTAATTCATTCTCTTAAAAAACCATTAATAAAAATGATCCGCATGATAAGCAATTCATATATCTGGCTTAGTACAATTCAAATTAGAATGTGAGTAATGAAGAAGAAACAGAAAGAGGGAGAGCGAGGAAGAGAGAGAATACACATGTAGTCTTCTTAAACATATACTAGCTTGCCTTAATTAGTGATGCTGAAGATTATTTATTTTTCACAGAATGCAGATGACAATTGGTAAAGCTGCTGTTATTACTGTTGGAGAAATAAGAAGGCAATAAAATTTCCTGAAACAGTCCTATATTAAAGGTATAGGGTTCACCAAAATTACCGGTGATTGTACTGACACTGAAATGGGCCAAATGCCAACTTAAATACACTAGAAGAAAGATAAAAGAGTCAAGAAGTTTCAAATATATTAGGACCTACCACTGTCTTAGTAACACTTAGATTATAGAAATAGTGAAAATATTGGCAATTATTTTAACTGAAGCATAGATTGGACTAAAGACATTAAAAGTCCTTCCCTCCCTACACCCCGAGAATAGTTAATTCACTTGAAAATACCTACAGTTTTCTAATTCTCTTTTTCTGGGGAGTCAAGGCCAAAGTGACTATGAGTGAATTATTTAATCATATGGTGCCTCATTTTCAATTAACAGAAATTCATATCAAAGAGATGTTGTGGATCCAGATTTCCTAGCTTCCAATTTAAAACCAATATGAAGGGCCAGACACAGTGGCTCACGCCTGCAATCCTAGCACTGTGGGAGGCCAAGGCAGGAGGATCACCTGAGGTCAAGAGTTCAAGACCAGCCTGAGTAAGAGTGACACCCTGTCTCTACAAAAAGTAAAAAAATAACGGGGCGTGGTGGCATGCACCTGTAGTCCCAGCTACTCAGGAGGTTTAGGCAGGAGGATAGCTGGAGCCCAGGAGTTGGAGGTTGCAGTGAGTTATGCTGATGCCACTGCACTGTAGCTGGGGCAACAGAGTGAGACTCTGTCTCAAAAAATAAAAATAAAACCAATATGATATTATACTAAAGCTCTAACCTCATTTTTACTCATGTAGTTGTTAATATAAAATATAAATAATAAATTGCTGTGTTGTAGAAAAAAGGGAAAAGTTATTTTCTTTGACTATTTCGTACAAATAGTCAACATTTTACACTTGACAAAAACAGTAGGTAATCTGTGTGATAAGCTTTATAGTTGACAAAGTTCTTTCACATAAATGATTCATTGTACCCTTACATCAGTGCTATCTTCAATTTTACAAATTAAAAACTATGGCTCAAACATGTTAAATAACTTGCCCAAAAATAAATCGCAAAAGTCATAACTGACAGACTCAAACTCAGATTCTAATATCCGTACTTTCAATTTAAATTAATGGTCCTGCCTCTCACCTACAATTTAAAGATTTTTAAACTTACGTCTAGTCAGGCTCTTAAGAATACATTTCTGTGCCAGCAATAGGAATCTCTGGTTCCACCAAAGATCATGTGGCTTCTCAGCTTTGTGCCCTAGACAGGTCGCCCTTACTGGCCTCATCAGCCTAGTCTTTGCCTCTCATTCGAAGCAGCATCAGCAGCAGAACCAGAGCAATAACTTCACTAGTAGTTAGAGAGGCAAAGGGAAATGGGCATACAAGGGGATACAGTGCTAGTTGCCCCTTCTAAAAATGGATTCATGTTATATTGCATACCTCAAGGTTCTCATTAACTTTCTACCATTTCATTCACTAAGAAGAATGACAGAAATATCAAATTTTATAGCAAGGCAGAGAGTTCTTTAGTCTTAGAAGCCATATTTGGTTGGACACATGATAGTTTGAAACTGGAGCAAACCTTAAAGATCAAGTTCTGCTTTCATTTAATACATAAGAAAACAGACTCACAGAGGCTCAGTGACTTGTCCAAGGTTATGTTTCTTAAATTTAATTTTTTTAAAAAAGAATAACTATTTTTCAAGTTTTTCTTTGACAACTTTTGCATGGGAAAAAAAAAAAAGTGAAGATCTGCCCAAACTTTTTAAATACATTATTTTAAAAGTTGCCATTTTCCAATTTTTCCAACATGGTCTGATTGGAAGTCACTAAATAATGGAAAAGGAACTTCTCATTCTATTCAATAAAAAACAAACATAGAAGAGAATCCTGTTTACCAATATATATACTGCAACAGCATTCATGACAACAAGAAATTCAAGGAAAGGAAAATAACACAAATGACTGCCCAGACTTCAGGGAAATTTGTTTTTTAGGGTTTACTGAATAAATTAGATCAAGACAAGAATTAAGATATTCTCAGAAAAATCTGTTTAAAAGACAAAATGGATTTGTTTGATTGTTGTACAAGGGATGAAGAAATCAGACTTTATGAAACACACTGGAAAGTCCCATCCTTCCCACGCCTGTCCCCATTAGTACAGATAAAATAAGCCAAGGTCTCAACAGTTATGACCCAAACTGCATGCTTTGCTTTCCACTAGGAAGTAAACTAAATTTTCTAATGAAATGCTTTATTTTCCCATTGAACTGGATGATTTCTTTATAACTGCTACCATCCCAAAGAAACATATTTACAGTTAAGGTAGCTAATGACTTATACTTTGTGTCTGGGGATGGTTCTGTTACCATCTTTTCATTGTCCCTCAACTTTCCTTTTTCTGCTTTAGAATTTCCAGTGCCCCACATCTTTATCAACAAAGAATTACAGATCCATGGATGAAATATACCAAAATTGACCAAGATAGGAGTTATAACTCTGTAGTAGTATACAAACAGAAGAAAGAAAACAAACCAGTAAGGCAGACACATAAAACAGGCAAGGAACTAAAGAAGGCCCTTCAAGCCTAAGTCTAGAGTCAGAGAAGGTAAACTAATATTCACTTTGTTTTTTCTGCTCTTAGAATGAATTCCTGCTCTAAGCAAGAATAACAATAGCAATAAATCTAAAGGAAGACCAGAAATTTCGAGGAAGCCTGAATATCCCTTTTTTCTTCATAATTAAGATACAGCAAATCCTAACACTCAATATCATAACTTACACTAGTAGATGAACTCGTTAATTAAAATACTTCACTAGATTGTTTTAAAAATTGCCTCTGGTAGCTTAGATGGAACAGAGATATACTGCCTCTTTAAAAAGCCTACAATTGACCCAAGTTTTTCTGAAAATATTTTTAATCTTCATTATTTTAATATACTTACTCTTTTTCTAAAATGTACTTTGCAATCAATTTTGTAATAATTTATCATAATAAATTCAATTTTTGAACTTCTGTCCCTAAAAAGAAAAGTTGTTCTAAATTTATTTTATATAAAACATGAATTTATTTGGTTGCTTCATTTATATACTTAGTTTTTATAAAATTCCTTGCATTTTTATAAGTTTCAGACACCAAGACACAGAGAGAAAGAAGGAGAGGGAAAGGATTTTGCAATAGAATGCTGCCTGAGCCAACTCTCAGTAGTCTGTTGGCAGAAGGCCTGCGTGTGAACTATTTCCAAGACCTCAGTCTGAAAGGCAGCCAAAGGCTCCACAAAAGAACAGGCCCAAAATGACTTATTACCTTTCACCTTTGACCCTTTACCCAGCTGCCTCATACTTTGTGAACTTGAAATCTTGTGAGAGAATGCTTAGCTATCCTGTTTACAAACAGCCTATTTATTCCACGGGAACAGCTTGGCAGGACATATCCAGGTCACCTGACCCTTGGTTGTCACAGAAACCATGAGCTTCAGACTCTTCTTGTAGCTAAGCCAAAACTGCAACATTTTTACTGGTTGAAATCAGTGTTGGATTGTGTAGCAATCATCAATCATTTAATTCACTTTTATGTGTGCACTTCACCAAAGTATTAACACACAAAATGTGAAAACAATCATATTTGAACTATAAGTGGTATAAGTCATGGCTTACATGGAAAAGAAGAAAAGCATAAATTTTTAACCTGAATATTACAAGTTAACCTCGACTATTACACTGCCCTAGATCTTGCTAAGTTTATCAGTACACAACAAAAATCACACAATCTTGTAGTTATTCATGTGTTTTCAAAACTCTAGCCTTGGTTATAGTCAGACTTTACCTTATATTAGGCATTTACCTGAAGACATTACTTGATTAAATCCATTATCTCCAGCATGTTTGAACTAATCCCTCAAGGCTGCTGCTTTGATCATTCTGGTGATTCCTTTAAAATAGATTAATTAATTAATTCTCACAAATTATTAATGAGTACAAATGTAGCCAGATTTCTTTTTTAAACTGGGAAAACTGATTTTAAGAATGAATAAATTAGTGAGTGATCACATTTCAAAGGGTCATTTATTATTCAATGGATTTATTTTCAGGAGTTATTTCCTGAATTTCCTTACTATACTCAAAACATAATTAAACTTACCAAAATTCTGTATGCACACAACTTATCAGGAATATCTACTCTTTAGCAAGTACAACATAAATAAGGTTTTTTAAGTTGAGAAAACTGTATCAGTGTATTGACATATATATTCACCACCACGGAAAAATTAAATTAATTGCCTTGATACTTCACAGCAGAGCAGCCACTTGATAAATGGTAGATGTGGATTTTAATTTAGGAAAGGAGTTCCCTTTTTTAATCTAAGCATCATCATGATGATATGTAACATTTATTGAATATACTTGGCACTGTTTAGAAGTACTTTACATGAATTAGCCGATTTAATCTTCATAACCACCCTACAAGATAGATACTATCTTTCTCGTTTTACAGAAGAGGAAAGTGAGACTAAGAGAGATTAGGTCACATCTCTAGTAAAAAGAAGACTTGGAATTTGACCGTAAGCAATGTGACTTAACTTTACTGCCTCTCAAAACATAGCCTTTAGAAAAACAACTTACCAATTATTAATATATAAGTAAAATAACATGTCATTACTTAGAATTATAATACTATATACAGCTTTACAGTTTATAAAGCACCTTCACAAATATTATCTCATTTGAGTATCACAATGACCCTGTGAGGTAATATTATCATTTCTAATTTTAAAGATGAAGAAGCTAAAGCTAAGAAAGGTTAATTTACCCAAGGTCACTTGGCTAGCAAATAATATGGTGAAGATGCCAATCCAGGTGTTCTAATACCATACCTTATGTTTTTCCTCCTATAATGAGTCTCCTTATTTCATACTTGAATTTTTTCTAAGATGGAATATTATTCACTCAATAACAATTAGAATGATGAATTTCCAATAAGAATAATATAAGAAATAAAATAAAGGCTTCCTTAATTTAACCTTAAAAGAAAGCAACATTATAGTGAAACAATTTAGTGAAAATAAATCTCATTTTCCATATTTTAAAATCATACAATTCCTAGTATGATTTTAAAGATTGTCATTTTCCTCACTTAGTGCCCATAAATACATTCTTAATTCAAATAATGAAGAAAAAGAGCTAGAAGAGCTTTATATGAAAAGGATTCTCCCATGATCCTGCCAGGCAGAGAAGTGGATCATCCAGGAAATAACTAAATTAGGATCTAGCTGGTATAAAAGCTGTACCAAGAGTTTGACCTAAGAACTTCTATTGGTCCACACCTCCTGTGAGCATTTTTAAGGGGGTTCACCACCACCTCGATTGTCAGCAAGATTAGGCTAGGCATATCACATGGAAGATCATTTCCCAAGTGGAATGCCCCTAACTCTCAATTCTCTTTTGTTAATGTTTTTCCAAAAGCCAAAAACTGTCTGTTTCAGAAAACACAGATTTTAAAACAGGCACCCATAGGAGTTAGATGGGATGCAATTTTAGGAAGCAATTTCTTTTCCAAAAGACTAAATATGATATCTACAAAGCAGAAAGTATGTTAAGGAAAGTTAACTCATGTGTTACTAGAGCAAAGGATTTTAAAAAGCCATTCTCAAACTGACTGAGAGACCCATTAGAAAAAAATTAAAGAAATAAAGCCCTACCTATACTCATTTGTGGTAAAGATACTCTCTTTGGCCATGTCTGTGACATAACTATAATCATTATTTTAAAAAAATATATAAGAGAGAAGAGAAAAAGAAATAAATAATGTAAAAATAAATATATTGGAAAAATGTTTAAATATTTGTTCTCTAAAATTATATGTAAAAAAATTTAAAGGAAAACTAAAATAGAAACAAGTTCTTAGAAATTTTCTTTCTATAATAAAGGGGAAATTTTTAAACAATCAGCATACAACATGACAGCATGAAACTTTGAAACAGCATTAACATGCTGATATATACAATGGAATAAGTCTATAGGAAACAAGGAATAAAAAGAGACAGAGAACACAACAGCAACAATAACAACAACAAAAACACAGACCAATATCCCTGAGGAACATAGAAGCAAAAATTCTCAGCAAGATATTAGCAAACCAAATTGAACAGCATATTAAAAAGATTATTCATTATGATCAAGTGGAATTCATCCCAGGGATGCAAAGATGGTTCAACATATGCAAAACAATAAATGTGACATACCACGTTAATGGAAAAAATGACAAAAACCATGTGATCTTTTCAACATATGCAGAAAAGCATGACAAAATTCAACATCCCTCCATGATAAACACTCTCAACAAATTAGGTATAGAGGTATGTACCTCAACACAATGAAGGTCATATATGACAAACCCATAGCTAACATCACACTAAACAAGGCAAAGCTGAAAGCTTTTGTTCTAAGATAAGAATGGATGTTCTAAGAAAAGGATGCCCACTTTCACCATTTCTATTCAATATAGTACTAGAAGTCCTAGCCAGAGCAATTAGACAAGAGAAAGAAATAAAAGGAAACTGAAAGGAACTGAAAGGAAGAAGTAAAATTGTACCTATTTGCAGAAGATATGATCTTATATATAGAAAACCCTAAAGACTCCACCGAAAAACTATTAAAACTAACAGACAAGTCTCCTCCACTTATGGAGATAGACCTGTTCATTATCCAGAATGAACTATGTTTTAATAAACTTTGGCACTTTACTTGCTTGTAAAAAAAAAAAACTAACAGACAAATTCAATAGTTTCAGGATATAAAATCAACATACAAAAGTCAGTAGCATTTCTATATGCTAATAGTGAACTATCTGAAAAAGAAATCAAGAAAACAATTCCATTTACAATAGCTACAAGAAAAATAAGATATCTAGGAATAAAGTAAACCAAGGAGTTGAAAGATCTCTATACTGAAAACTATAAAATATTGATGAAAGAAACTGAAGAGGACACAAATAAATGGAAAGCTATCCCGTGTTCATGAATTGGAAGAATTAATATTGTTAAAATGGTATACTACCCAAAGCAGTCTACAGATTTAATGCAATCCCTATCGAAATACCAATGACATTCTACACAAAAACAGAAAAAACAATCCTAAAATTCACATGGAAGCACAAAAGATCTCAAATAACCAAAGCAATCCCGAGCAAAAAGAACAAAGCTGGAGGCATCACACTACCTGACTTCAAAATATATTAAAACTATAGTAATCAAAACAACATGACACTAGCATAAAATCAACACATAGACTAACAATGGAACAGAATAGAAAGTCCAGAAATAAATTTACACAGCCACCGCCAACTGATTTTCAACAAAGATGCCAAGAACACATGTCGGGAAAAATACAGTCTCTTCAATAACTGATGCTGGGAAAACTGGATATGCACGTGCAGAATGAGAATTTTTACCTCTCACCTACATACAAAGATCAACTCAAAATGGATTCAAGACTTAATTGTAAAACATGAAACTATGAAATTAGTAGAAGAAAATACAGGGGAAATGCTTTGTGACATTTGGCTGGACAAGGATTTTTTTAAGTAAGACCTCAAATGATCAGGCAACATAAGCAAAATTACACAAATGGCATTACATCAAACTAAAAAGCTTTTCCACAATGAAGGAAACAATTAACAGAGTGAAGAGACAACCTACAGAATGGGAGAAAATGTTTGTAAGCTATACATTCAAAAAGGGGTTAATATCCAGAATATATAAGGAACTTAACAGCAAAAAAACAAATAACTCAATTTAAAAATGGCCAAAGGGCCTTAATAGACATTTCTCAAAAGATGACATACAAATGACCAACAGGTATATTAAAAAAAAGAAAAGTCAACATCATTTACTAATCATCAGGGAAATGCAAACCAAAACCACAATAAGATACCACCTCACTACAGTTAGGATGACTACTATCAAAAAGACAAAAGAAAACAAGTACTGGTAAATGTGTAGAGAAAAGGGAACACTTACACACAGTTAGTGGGATTGTAAATTAGTATAGCCATTACGGAAAACAGTATGAAGGTTCCTTAAAAAACTTAAAATAGAACTATCACATGATCCAGTGATCCCACTACTGGGTATACAGCAGGCACTCCAATAACATCATTTCATTCAATGTCCTTTCATTGTAACTTTGATGAGAAAAAAATTGATTCTTGGCCAAGGCCAATGTCTGTCTGGAGTTTGCACATTTACCCATGTCTACGTGGGTTTTCTCTGGGTACTCTGGTTTCCTCCCACACCCCAGAGATGTACACATTAGGTTAACTGGCATGTTTTCATTGTCCCAGTCTGAGTGAGATGTGAGTGTGGGTGTCAGTGTGTCCTGCAATAGAATGGCATCCTGTCCAGGGATGGTTCCCACCCTGTGCCCTGAGCTACTGGGATAGATTCTAGCCACCTGCAACCCTGAACTGGCATAAATGGGTTGGAAAATGAATGAATGGATGATTACAAATTATTATAAAATAAAAATTCATAAAGTATATGATAAGATAATCATACAAATGCATAACAATAAACAAAACTGTATAAAAAGCATTCAGTGAGCCAGCCATGTTGGTGTTTTTTTAAATTTGCCATATTTTTTATTGTTTGTTTTTCAACTGTGCAATGACAAGCGGTGCTCCTTGCAATTTTTGCTTTGCAAACATTTATTCCTTGATTTAACCTGCCACCACTACACCTGCTGTCACTTACTGATTCACCAAAAATTGTATAATTATCTTGTTTTTATTGATCTTTCTTAAATGTACATGCAGCTCACATTTATTTCAATGTTGAATATAACAAGTGTTTAGGGTCTTTATTTAGAAGTTTGATGATGTTTTTGTGACCAGAAATATGCTATAAGAATTTAACTCTTGTTTACATCAATTATTCCATGGCAAAACTGGTTTCATTATACATCACTTCACTTAAAGTCACAGTTTCCAAGAACCTATTGACAAAGGTAAGTGAGAACTTACTGTATATCCAAAAGAAATTAAATCAGTATGTTCAAGAGGTATCTGCACTCCCATGCTTATTGCAGCACTATGTACATACAATAGCCAAGATATGGAATCAAACTAAGGGTCCAGTAAGGGATGAATGGATAAAGAAAATGTGGTATATGTATACAGTGGAATACTAGTCGGCCATAAAAAAGAATGAAAGCTGTCGTTTGCGACAATGCAGATAAACTTGGAGTGAAATAAGCCAGACACAGAAAGACAAATACTGTATGATCTCACTCATATGTGGAATCCCAAAACACAAAAAGTTACTATCAGAAGCAGAGCATAGAAGAGTGGTTATTAGAGACTGGGGAGGCAACAGGGGAGGGGAGAACGGGAAGAAGTTGGTCAATGGGTACAAATTATGATTAGAGGGGAAGAATAAGTTCTGGTGTCTTATTGCACAGTAGGGTGGCTATGGTTAACAGCAAAGTATACTATATTGCAAAATAGCTAGAAGAGAAACTTTCGAATGTTCTCACCACAAAGAAATGACTAAAGCATAAGGTGATGGGTACTCTAAGTACGCTGATTTGATCATTATACGACATATATATGTATTAAAACATCACATTGTACCCCATAAATATGTGCAATTACAATGTGTCAATTAAAATTATTTTAACAAAATAAAAAAAGAGACAGAGAAAAAGGAAAAAAATAAAGCAACTTTTTTTACAGGCAGGCCAGCTTCACAAGATCCTTAAAAGCCCTATGTGGGTTAGCCCATGATGAGCTTTTTCTGGCAAGCCTACCATGTGCCATCCTAAAAGCAAATCACTTGGCTCCTAGAATATGCCTCATGGCCATAAATGTACCTAGGGATATCAATTAACTTAATAAATTTCTATATGACCATTTTATTCTGAATGTTTTAAAATCATCACCAGTGTCATTTCAAAAATTGTACACTATAGTTGTCATTGGTTTTATAAGTATGTAAAAGTGTTGTTTTGGGATCTGAGGGTAAATGTGCCATGAAAAAGAAAATGGAGAATCGTCAATGTGAATAACCTCTTTGAGCAAGGAGGAATATGCCTGATGAGTGTGTCACCCGTTTAAAAAGATTTAAAAAAAAAAAGTAAGTTCTTTCAGAGTAGTGTTGAGGTCTATTCTCCATAAAAATGTTTCTGGATTCTATTTCTTTTTCTTTCTTTGTATTTCAAGGGCTGTAGCTCACTCTGCAGATACTGCTTGCAAAGCCCATCATTCTTTGCAGCTCTAATGTTTTACCAAATAGGCTCAAGGGGCTGTTCTCATGGAATCCTATCTGATTGCCAGCATCCATTTACTTTTCTGACATTCCGGCATTAAAAATTGCTTTGAAACCGTCAGTGTTTCCTCTATAATGCAAATAGATAGAGTGTAGTTTTAACATGATTTTTGACACTTAACTCAAAAGTGACCTTTTATGGTTTTAGTAGAGTTGTGCTAAAAATCTAAAACAGGAACATATTCTAGAAATGTGCATGCAGAGATAAAGAAAAATTTTTACCTTCAAAAAAAAAATTTAGAAGCAAGTACATGCGTGCGCACACACACACACACACACAAGTGGACACTTTTGCCCACTGGAAAATACAATAAAATTATTATGATACATTTGGAATTGTGAGATTCTAAGAAAAAAGCATAAGAACACCAAAACAGGAAGATAGTCCCTCTATTCTACTGTGCAAGTACATGGGTACTTACGATGATACACATATTGCTGGTTTAATAGAAGAAAATGACTTTTTATTTTAACAATTTAGAAATAAATACTTCAGAATACTCTCCAACATTAGCTCTCGCTTTTTTTTTCTCTCTTGCCTCAGGATTCTGCAAGCCCCAAAAGAGTCCACCAGTGCTCCCACCCTCTACCTACAGACTCTTTCCTACCCTGGTAACTGAGTTAATTCTGACTAAGGTAAGAAATACCTAACCCGCTTCAACACATACTTAGTACCTGTTAACACTTAGTCATTCACCACATTGTGGTCAGGGAACACAGAAGGTAAGAATGTTAAATGCTGTTTCCATGATGTCTCCTGAGCTTCACCCCTCCCATGGGTAAACAGGGCTTACCATAAAGTTCCTGAGGCTTCTCTTGCCTCTTATGCACACCAGTTATTATGAATGAGTTCTTGGCTGGGCACAGTGGCTCATGCCTGTAATCCTAGCACTTTGGGAAGCCGAGGTTGGAAAATTGCTTGAAGCCAGGAGTTCTTGACCTTATTTGCCTGAACAAGAGCAAGACCCCATCTCTGCAAAAAATAGAAAAAGTAGCTGGGCATAGTGGTGTGCACCTGTAGGCACAGCTACTCAGGAGGCTGAGGAAGGAGGACCACTTGAACCCAGAAGTTTGAGGTTACAGTAAGCTATGATGACATCACTCACTCTAGCCAGGGCAACAGAGCGAGACCCTGTCTCAAAAAAAATGAATCAGTTCTCATTACCCTTTTTCCTCCTAGGAAGAGCATGTTAAGCCATGATCTTTCAGTCCCCCTCAATAGAAATCATACCCCTAATGCTGATAGCTATAGCCTCAAACCTGGTGGGTATGCCTCCTTCCTAAAGACATCAATTGACCTCTTCCTATATGCCTGCTGTCGTTAATTGGAATCACCAACTAAGTTTCTTGCTGCTATGTTTGGTACATCTATGGGGCCCTTGCAACTTTGCCTTGGATCCCCTGAACAAGAGTTTTTACTCAAAGCATAATTAGAGATAATTGAAAATTTGAACATCGACACCATTGTCCCTCAAACCTTCAACTATCTCTATACTAGGACAGCAACCCCAGAAGCTGTCCTGCCCTAGAAATTAAACCTAGTGTCAGCCTCGGCCTCTCCTTCCTATGTGAGCTGTCTAGCCATATGACTCACCGACAAACAAGGCCAGGACTAAAATAAGGAGAGCAAGACACTCACCTTGGTGCAAATTTAAGGGGGTACCAAAAAACTCAGCAATCATAGTAAATAATATTTTAATGCAACGTTTTAAACAATCAAAATTAATGCAAAAGAGCTATGATGAAAATAATATCAAAATTTTAAATAGTTAGTATCACTGATTTTTCTTTTTGCCTTGGGTTCCAATACAGCAAAGCACTGTTAGTGATTCTGTCCTTATTTAAAATTTTGACATTTTGTTCATTGTGGATTTTGCACCTGAGGTGAGTGCCTCACTCACCTCACCCTAGTCCTGCTAGTCCTGACCCTGCCAACAAGACCAGGATAAAACATATTACATGAAAAAATGTAACCTGATAGCAATATTAATGGAAAATAAAAACTGGTTTAGAAAATTTTCTGGCCAGCAACAGTGGCTCATGCCTGTAATCCTAGCACTTTGGGATGCCAAAGCAGGAGTATTGCTTGAGGTCAGGAGTTTGAGAACAGCCTGAGCAAGAGTAAGACCCTGTCTCTACAAAAAATAGAAAAATTATCCAGGTGTTTTGGTATGCACCTATAGTCCCAGCTACTAGGGAGGCTGAGGCAGGAGGATTGAATGAGCCCAGGAGTTGGAGGTTGCAGTGAGCTATGATGACACCACTGCACTCTAGCCAGGGTGAGAGAGAGAGAGACCCTGTGTCAAAAAACAAAAGGAAAGAAAGAAAATTTTCTGTAGTTGGAATATGAAATTTGAAATAAATTACTTATAAAATAAAATTTGTGGAAGTATTACAATTTATTAAGACCTCCAAATTTTGAAATTATAAACTATCTTCTTGAATCTCTATTTTCAATAATGGCAGGCTAAGCTATTTAGACCTTGGCATTATTGACATTTGAGGCTAGGTAATTCTTTGTTGTTGGGGGCTGGCCTGTGCATTATAGGATATTTAACAGCATTGCTAGTCTCTACCCACTAGATGCCAGTAGCTTCCCAACCCCAGTTCTAACAACCAAAATGTCTCTGAACATTGCCAAATGTCCCCCAGGGGGGAAAATATCACTGTCCCCCAGGGGGGAAAATATCACTCTCAGTTGAGAACTACTAGTTGAGGCCATCCCTCCAGCTGAAAACTGAAAAGGCAAATTTTTTAATGCAATCACTTAAGCACTAAAGCTGATAAGATAATGATAAATTGCCAGGCCAAATGCTGCACGAAGTAAAAAACCCAGTGTTGGCCAGGTGCAGTGGCTCATGCCTATAATCCCAGCACATTGGGAGTCTCAGGTGGGAGGACAGCTTGAGGCCAGGAGTCTGAGACCAGCCTAGGCAACACAGCAAGATTCTGTCTCTACAAAAATATTTAAAAATTAGCAGGGTGTGGTGACATGTGCCTGTAGTCCAAGCTACTCAGGAGGCTGAGGCAGGAGGATTACTTAAGCCCAGGAGTTTGAGGCTGCAATGAGCTCTGATTGGGCCACTACACTCCAGCTTGAGTGACAGAGCAAGACCCCATCTCAAAAAATAAAAACAAAACAAAATCAAAAACAGTGTTTATCTCTCTGGTAAGCAGAACATCGAACACCGAGGCCAATTTGCCTTAAGAACATTTATCAGTTGGCAAATTTAAGCTTCAATTCTGAAACATGGAAGTCAAGGGGTTTAGAAGTCAAGGCTCAGGGCCCTATGTTAGATGGGATGTCTCTCCACATTAAGTTCAGTTTCAAAGGGCTATACCTAGAATGACACCTGTCCTCATGGTTCCCAACCCCATCCCTAGGAATTCAGTGAAGGTTGCTTTGACAGTAAGAGGAGCAAAGCAGGGATGGTGATGCATGCCCGTAGTCCCAGCTACTCAGGAGGCTGAGGTCGGAGGATTGCATGAGACCAAGAGTTCAAGGACAGCAAGACCTCATTACTTAAAAAAAATGAAAGAGGCTAGGCGTAGTGGCTCATGCCTGTAATCCTAGCACTCTGGGAGGCCAAGGTGGGAGGATTGCTTGAGGCTAGGAGTTTGAGACCAGCCTGGGCAAGAGCAAGATCCCATTTCTACAAAAAATAGAAAATCAGCCAGGTGTGGTGGCATGCACCTATAGTTCCAGCTATTTGGGAGGCTGAGGCAGGAGGATTGTTTGAGCCCAGGAGTTTGAGGTTGCAGTGAGCTATGATGACACCACTGCACTCTAGCCCAGGTGACTGAGTGAGAACCTGTATTGAAACCAAAGAGTTACTTAACCTCTCTGAACTTCAGTTTCCTATTTCTAAAATGGAACTACAATTAAAGGAATTACAGAGAAGATTTGTGAAGTATCTAGCATATAATAAGTTCCCAATTTTAAAAGAACTTTTATTATTACTATGGCACATGGACTGATCAATAAACATAAGAACAATAAAACTGATATAGAAAGAGAGTAGTTTCTACTTATAGATTAAAGAGCATGGTGCTTTAAGAACTCAACGAACTCAAATAAAAAATTTTCCAAAGCTGTTCTCAGAAATCTCTAAAGAGCAATAACAAAGAAATATAAATTTTTTAACAGAAGATTGACAATTTTAAACATTAAGATTATCATAAGATTTATGTAATAAAAATTTATATAAAGCAAGTCAGAGGGAAATAGGGCTTTCGCCAAATGGGTTTGTCTTTTAGATAACAACCACATTTTGCCTCTTTCCTAGGCATCGACAATAATTGGTAAACCATAGGAGAGTAGGGTCAACAAGTGGTTTGGCATACTATTCTTTTCCAGTACTTGCATATACAGAGTACTCAATAAATATACATTAATGAACAAATGAATACTAGCTATTCTCTCTGGAACTGATAGTTTCATTTCAGGGAAGTTGCCTAATATGTTCTTTGGTGACAATTTGGTAGTCTGAGCCTTAGCATTTCTGTGACTGTAACATAAATATTGAAGAGAAAAAATGACCAACTGTGATGATTAATTTTATGAATCAATTTGGTTATGCTATAGAACCCACTTATTTAATAAAATACTAATTTATATGTTGCTCTGAAGGTATTCTGTAGATGTTAACATCTATGATCCGTTGACTTTAAGTAAAGGAGATTAACTTCAATAATATGGGTGAGCCTTATGCCATGAGTTAAAGGCCTTAAGAGCAAAATTGAGGGTCCTGGACAAGAAGAAATTCTGCCTCAAGACTGAAGCATCACCTGCTGCCTAAGTTTCCAGCCTGCCAGCCTGCCCTACAGATTTCAGACTTGCCAGTCCCCACAATTGTGTGAGCCAATTTCTTAAAATAAATCATATATGTGTGTGTGCGTGCGTGTGTATGCATATGCATATATATTTTATTGGTTCTTTTTCTCTGGAAAACACTGATACACCAACAAAGTGAATAATGTTATTTGAGGCTTTATACTACTAAGTAGACATCAAAAGTAGAACACACTAAATGGTGCTGTAGACCATTAGTTTTAACTAAAACAAAATATCTTCTTTATGTTCTTCTTTGATATCAATCCCAAATTACTAATTCTAACCAGCATCTATCACCATTAACATCCATGTCCCTTGAATCTCTCTGCATAATAATATATAGATTTCAAAAAATCAAAACCAAGTATCACTGAATCCAATTAAAAGGTGGTTTTGAAAGAATTATTTTAAATATATCTATGATGTCAACAGCAAAGAGGCCCGAAATCATAAAAAATGCACTTATACCATATCAGTGTCTATGTAATAAAAAGATATCATAATTGTACACTCCATATCTATTAATCTGTAGTTCCAAACTTTAACATATGCCTGAACAAGAGAAATAAAAAGCTATTATAATAAAATCCAGGCCAAGAAAAGATTTAACCAAAATATTCAAAAGGGACATAAATATCACTGTACTGGATACTATTTAAAACCCACTTTATATTACCAGAATAGAAAATGCTGGTTTTAACATACAAAACTAGAATAGGAACACCAATATAATGCTGATATTGAAAAATACAATATATGTTTATATACTAATATGAGACACTTGGATCATGTTACAAAAACACAAATTTTATTGTCTTGTACATGTAGTGAGAAAAAGGGAGGGAGAATGATTGTCAAGAATTAAAGTATAAATGGTGGAACACAAGTCTTTGGCAGATTTTATTTATACCAGACATCCTCACTCCTTTACACACTTACTTAGAAAAGCAAATACCAGAAATTCCTTCTTGAATATTTTCCTTCAGTTTTCCCATAATCTTCAGATTCTTTAATCCCTTTCTCAGTGACTGTCCTAATACAAAATTGTTCAATGGAAGCAATCAAGCATCGTGTTGTACATCACAAAATGGAGACAATCCAGCAATCTATTTAATCAATAAATAAATAACCAAAATAATTCAGTCTATGTCTGTGGCCTAAAAAAATATTTTTATGTCCTCTTTTCCCCTAGTCACATTCTATTCCCATTCTTATGGTCAAGTCACAGCAGCAAAAGCCCATTTTACCATATACTGCTTACCTCCATATGCCTAAAGAAGTATAATAATACTTCCAGATTCCAAATGTGCAGCTATGTCAAGAGGTAAAACGCACAGAGCCAGACTGGCAAATGGCAGCACTTTATGCTTTCAGTTAAGTTTATGGTCCTCTCACAAAACCTACCAAACTTATGAAAGATTTGAAGTTTTTTTCTATAACTAATAAACTAATGCTTTGTCCTTCCATTTCTAATTCCTTAATTCCAATTCTACTAGGGTAGTTTATATTGTTAAAAACATCTTTGAAGGATTAATATTTTAATCATGATTTTTAAATGAATATAATAACTAATTATATATATAATGCATCACCTAATCATGAATCAAATTTTAATCCATGAAAGATGTTTAATAGCAATTTTAACTACTAAGCACAATATTAATGTTGTTAGGGGATTAAAAATTAAATTTTAAGGTGGTCAAAGTGTAAATTCAAGAACTTTAGACAATTTTAAAGAGAACAAAACACTAAAAATTAAAAAGCATATCATCATGTTTATACAATTATATATAATCATACATTACTACTCTGCATGTTCATATAAGTTATACAGTAAAATATTATTCAGAAGAATTTTGTATAAAGCATATCTTTTTAAAGATGATGAAATAGCAATAAAATAATTTTCAGTTCTAATATGAATAAAGCTATTCATAAAGGAAAATAAAGTAAGGGGAAATGCACTAGAACTCTGAGATACTATTAATAATTACTCTGCTCTTACATAAGAGAGAAGTAAGGCTGTAAAATCCTGTGGTCCTTACACCCTCAAAGCTTCCATTAACTTTGATGATTTTGCCTTCATAAGGAACAGAGAATTACTTTCCTATATACTTTTTTTTATTAGTAAGAGGATCTCATAGTGACACTGTTATTTAGGCCCTATAATATTCCCATGCATGAGAATTTTCAACGAAGAGATTTCACTTTTGCTAAGGCAACAAGTGAATTTGTCCAGCATTCTGAAATGTTTAATATATCAATCACATTAAAGAGCACCCATTTTATGTTCAATTGCTTGGGTGGAGGGGATTAAATAAAATACAGTTGCACTAAGGGAATTTTATGCCACTCGGTTGCCAGTATAGTTATGCATGAAGAATTCTTATTAAGTCAAAAGAGAACAGAACACATTTAAAAGCGGAGTTCGCACCCTTGATTCAGTTTTGCCAATGGAAAGACTCAAGATTCAGGTCACTACCTACCCTTTTCCCTATTTGAAAAGAGACCCTCCCTATTCATAACCATTAGAATGCTCCACATTTTTAAGTTTGCAACATCATGGCCTCATTACGAATTAGGTATTTAGGGAAAACTACATTTCCTTCAAGGGAAAATGTTTTAAAAATGCACAATTCCTCCATCATGCATTTTTTAAATAATAAGGAAAGAAAGCATAATTGTTTTTACAACCTAGGCTCAGGCAACTGCCCAAGCAGTCTATAGAACTGATATCAATAGGAGTTTTATGCCTGTTGGAAAATCATTCTAAAGTTTTTTTTTTAATCTGAAAAATAACGACATCATTGAGGATTTCACCCTGAAATCCAAAGGCAGGAATTACATTGTGTTGTTAAAATGTTAGCAACTGCATTTCATTTTTTGAAAAAGCAATCCAGTTTTCCTGAAATAAAGAGGTGATTATATCTCTTATTACTGTTACAAGAATTTGATATATCACAAAGTGGAAGAGTTACAGCATGTGTCAACTATCAACCAGGAAAAATGAACCTGATTCATAATTCACTTTAAGAATGCCTAGTTAGTCAATCAAGTGATTTGTAATCATGAAGCCTGCCAGAAATTGAATGAATAATGGGCCACAGTAAAATCTTTGGATTTTTTTTAGTATTCTTATTTCATTATGTGACTTCTATTGCCATTTTTGATCGTTGCTTCTCAGCAGCACAAATTAAATCACACATATTTACTTAGAAGTTTTCAACTTTTAAATAGACTAAAGGACAAACAAGTTGAATGACCAGAGTATATAACATCTTCCTACAAAATTAAAGGTTTTAGTGTTTATAGCTTGAGCAAGGAAAATTTCATTCCTTCTAATCCCCTCAACATTCTCCCCATTTTAGTTAAATTATTTAGTAAATATGCTATTTCAGCATAACTCACTCTGATTCAGTACATTTTCCCAAATAGTTTCTATATATTCTAAAACACATAAAATCATTTAATATAATCTAGTTAATATCAGAAACTTTAAGCTTCCTTTTAATATCTGCATAGTATTTCCTCAGCTAAAAGTATAATATAATCTGATAGGCCAACAACATTTAACTTCTAATTAATATAATCTTATCAAATTATAAATAGCTAAAATATAAAACCAACTTAAAGCCTGGCATATTACTAAAGGGGTGATATGATAAATGAGTGTTTTTCAAAATGTAAACTACTGAACCATGTAAGAATTTTTTCATTCTGATAATTCTGGCCATTATAAGCATTTTAATCAGGACTGCATAACATAAGAATTACAGTTTTAAAATAAATGGAACTTTAAATATGATAACAAACGCATACCTCCTTTGATAATTTTCAAGCAGAAGGATCCTTTTCCAACTTTAGACTGATTATAACACCAGAGCACATATGGATCTCCTTAAGGAAAGCAACAGAGTTCTTAAGATCTATTATACCCAATTTTCAAATCTAATATTTATGAAAAAAAATCAGGTATCTATGTTTTGTGAGTAAATTTCCATAACAGGTGTTTGGTTTTCCAAGATAACAAAATTCCAGACATACACAATACATTAACTCCAAGAAACTGGTATGATCATGGTGAAACCTTAGGAAAGATACTGTTTTCCACATCAAATGTTCCCTGAAAAGCGCAGCAGCATTCCACTTTGGAATTCATGTTATCGCCGTTATCACACCAGCTGCCAAGATCACCTTTTCTTTCCTATTGCAACTAACCATTCATTCATTCAACAAATGCTCCTCAAGCACCTACTGTGTGCCAGGTATTATGCAAAAAACTGGAGACACAAAAATGAATTAGACATAAAGCCTTTGTACTTGCCCTTAAGAAAGCTATAGTCTAGTAAGAAGGAGACATAAATAAATCAGTGCAATAAAATATAGGTTCTAGAATAGACCTATGTACTGGAAAGGCTCAGTGACAGAGGTCAGTAGTCAGGAAAGGCTTCAAAGAGTTAACAAAGCTGAATCTTGAATAAAAGTTGGTACTATATCAGGGGAGCAAATAGGAATGACTATAAAGGTAAGAAGGAAAATATGAATGAAGACAAAAGTGCAAAATTGCTTATCATGGTAGGGTGACTACAAGCTATTCAGTTTTAACTGGAGTTTAACATATAAGGAGTATATATGATGTTGGGTGGTAAGGGGAAAGGAAGCCTGAAGGAAGGAAAGGAAGAGGAAGCCTGCCAGAGGAAGCCTGAAGCAGTTCTCAATAACAGAACACCTTAAATGTATAGTAAAAAGAACAGTATCTGTATTTGATAAACTATGAAACCATTGAAAATTTTTAAGTATAAAAATCAGTCCTGGATCTCATTTAGTGTTTATATATAAAAAAATCAGAGGATCACATGTTTCCATAAAGTCTAAACAATTTATGCATTTGGTTTTCCTTAACAATGGTCAAATTAACATTTCACATTTCCTTATGTATCTGTTAGAAAATTAATACCACCATTTTAGCCTGCTTGTTTTATATTTATATGTAGATAATCGCCCAGAATCAAGGTCTCAGCCTTTAGCAAACTTATGAATTAAACAGCAATTGTACTACCTGAAGAGTGGAACAGACACTCAAGATACACCACTCAAGTTTTCCAAGGAAGCAGTACTAAGATTCTACTTAAAGAATTCATACATGTGATATATGCATATGTATACACATACAACAATAAGTATACTTAACATACTGACAAACTGTCAAAAATTATGTCCACATAAAGTCTCAAAAGCAAATGTTTTGTCCAGATACATTTTGGTGTACCTCAGTCAAAAGTCTTGTGGTACAAAACCATTTTGAACCAGCCAGACCATGCTTCAGGAGTGAAGCAGCCCCATCTGCAATTGCAAACATAAAAGCTTCATGCAGCTTAACACAGCACTTAACAAGCAGAAGCTTTAAGCAGAAGCTCTGAGGTCAGTAGTCCAGAGTTTGAATCCTAGGCCAGCCATTGACCTTATGTAATTAAACTCCTTGAGTCTTAGTTTCCTTATCTATAATAAGCCTGGGATAATTATCCCTACCCCATATGACTGTTGTGAAGATATAAGAGATATACAAAGCGCTGAGTACACAATTACTGAAGCCCTTTTGGAGGGAAATAAAATTGTACGATGAAACATTTTCTCCAAATAAAAATCTTTTCAAATCTTTCATCCATGTTATTCTTTCTTACTTCATGGCCTCTTTCAAAAACACTTTGTATAGATGGTTAAGCTGATTATAATCATGTAATGCCATGTACTTGTAGTATAAGGATCCTCTCCCTCATACCCAAAAGTAGTTTTGACTTCAGTGAACATCAATCCTACCAATACTTGACCTTGGGA
>VBSM01002608.1:35271574-35291507 GCA_008086735.1 Cheirogaleus medius
AAAAAAAAAAAAAAAGGGCAGGACACTAGCAAAGCAATACTGTAAAAGAAAATTACTTTGACAAACTGACAATGGAAATAACTAAAGTGAAAGCAACTAGAATAAAGAGGGCCAAAGCAACATAAGTAACTGTATGGAGTTACTTATACATACCTGCATACATATATATTCGTATATACACATACTTCATGGTTAGGTAAGATTGGGTCAAATCACACATGTAATTAGTACAGTAAAATGAAGTTATGATTATTCAATATTCATTAAATGATATTGATCTGAACTACAGATTGCATGTAGATACACTACTGACTCTTGTAATAATATTAAACATATAGAAGTCAGCCAGTGTATCTCTGCAATAGTTAGCCTGTGAAAAGCATTAACAATGGCCACCAGTTGATAGGCCAAATAACCTATTTGAAAATAAAAGAGAATCTTTTCACTGACACTGCAGTTATCCTAAAATTTCCCGATATCAGTAATATATTTTAAAATGACTATACAACATATGTGATCACTATGTGATTCTTTTCTAGTCAATAAGCATTCAATATAGGAGTCATGAATTATAAGTTAGCCAGCATGTGTTATATGGCAATAAGAATGGAGATGGGAGAGAAGAGTTCATCAAACTACTTCTAAGTATATTCATAAACAACAAATTATTACTTCCATCTTTTTAACTGTTAGGTTGATTTCTATGCTATCCTTTATGCTCAAGTAATGAAACATCATGGTTCAACATCCCAATAATGTCTCATAAAAACAAAGTTTAAATCAAATTGTTGTTTTGTGATACTACAAACATAAAATAATATTAACATGATCTTCCATATATGAAGATGAGATAGACTCACCATCAATAGAGATGAGCTTCAGGTTGTTTTTCCGTATGGTAGATGGGCTTGCTGATCTAACCAATTCTCTTGCCAAAGCTCCCTGGTGAAGAATAGGTTATATCTGTAAGATGAGTCTTACAAGTAGTCACAGAAAATAACAAAATAAAATGATAAATATAGAAATGAAACCTATATCTTTGGTCCCAACCAGTATATTGTGGTGAACTAAAAAAAAAATTCACAGAAATGTATAAATATAGTATAATTCTTACATTAAAAATTATATATGTATTTACTTTGATATATTTATTATATTCTATGTATTACTTACATAAATATATAAATAATCAGATCCTGACCTCTATCCCTAACTAAAAATGTTCTCAGCTATCTTGACTAAAACAAAGATTGTTTCTGACGTGTAAAATCAGAAGTGTATAACGATAATATACAAAACATGAACGTGTGCCAATTTTACATCCCTCATCACCAGTAGCAATAACTGAAGAAATTACAGAATATTTTTGTTAATGTTAGCAATATTCTCAATAGCATTGAGTGCAGTATGACTACCGCCAAAATTACTTTGACATTTCCCATAATTCTGAAAAATACTTCCACTTTTTATGAAGAAAAAATACTTTAGTAACTAGCTACAGTGTTCATTCTTAATATAGAGTTTTTTTATAATAACATAGTTCTACTGACTCTTGATATGGAATTCTGTCAGTTTCTAGTTGAATCTCCTTCATAAGAGTTGAAAAGCTGATCAAATAGTATTACTAGAAGACATTGTTTATAAGCAAAATTAATGTTATATGCATCTTCATTATTTAAGGGATTAAGAAATTAGATTAACAACTGTTAAAAATCAATAAGAAGCAGTTAAAACTAGACACAAGTCAAACAAAATCACAATATCAAGTGCCTATTTGAAGGTTCTGTGAATGGTTATAAAAGTAACAAGGCATAGTATGTAATCTCAAGGAAATTGCAATATAGATATATGTATTCCTCTTTCAGTTCTCCATAATCTTCTTACAAAAAACAAATAGCTAAATTCTAATCTAGATCCTCTGCTAGTACAGGAAGGATAGTGTGGAAAAGTACAGCATCACATACCAAGGCATAGTAGCTACCACAGGGATGAGGCTCTGGGACTCCTCTTGTAGGCAGGTGATAAGGAAATTTCAATAGAAATATTGAGAACATCTGCTACAACCTGTGATCAGGCCACCTGTAAACAAATAAACTTCATTAACTTTAATACACTTATAAACATTTCCAGTCACAATTCTGTTTTAATGGATCATTCAAGTATATTCTCCCTAACAACTCTTCATTATAGTCCTCACCACCATCGCCCACCAACGCACGAAAATTGAGAATCCTCCACTTGGCTGCAGACTCCTAAAGTTCCTCTTCATTTTGGTTTGCAATTTCTACAATGCCTAGCAGAACATTTAAATAACTTAGTCAAGTAAGAAAGATAAAGATGAAAACTGGCCACTATAATAAATTCTATAACAAGTTTTATAGAAAGTGCCATAGATACTAAAAGGAAGGAAAAACTGGCTTAAAGTAAAGGCTTCAGAGATGAAATGTCATTTGAGATGAGTGCTAAACAATGAGCAGCTGCTGGACAGAGAAACAAGTAGAGAAAGTACATTCTTAGGTAGAAGGAAGAGGTAAACGGAGGTACAAACGGTACAACCTGTGATCTTAGAATATAAACGGTATTCTGAGAAGTTCGAGTAGCCTCTGGGAAAGTAGCAGGATGAGAAGGAAAAGGCATGAGAAAGATAACAGAAATGCCTTATATGCTAAAAAGCTGAACCTCTATCCTGACTAAAGGAGTTAAGCTAGGAGAGTGATCACTAAAAAGATCTTGGCAGCGGTATGAAATATGAGAGGAAGAACAAGACTAAAGGCAAAGGGCTAAATGACATAAGACAAAGTTGGCTTAACCTAATGGTATTTGGAATTAGGGTGACCCAACTCATCACCAATGACCATTAGGTCTGTTACTCAATGGGTCTCCAATCCAGATATATAAAAAATATGTATAAATATAGAGAACACTGTATATATAAATATATATATTAGAGAACACTACGGACTCTATTTTAGAAAACTGTTTATGTGATGTAATTAATCTCAATGAGAAAAACATGGCAGGAAAATTTGACAGGAATTATTTCAAGATGCCAAAATATTAACAATGACTACCTGAGTAGTGGGATTACAGGTCATGTTTTTCTTCGTTATTGGTATATCCTAAAATTCTACAGAATAAAATTAAAGGGCCTGACTCAAGATTCCTTGACAACATAATTGGCCCCAAAGCCTCCTTCACCACCACAGCCCACTGCAGGTAAAATATGTTTTCCTACATCAGGACCTTAACCCATGTTCTTTCTGCAACATCCTCTTGTCCTGAATGCCAATCTAAATCCCAACTTCCTCACACCACCAGTTACACTGGTCTCATACATGTATTACTTGCTCCATATATTTTCACATCCAACCATATTCAATGTATTGAAAACTATCCTCAACAGTTTTCCAGTTTGTTCTTCCTACAATTAAGAACAAATTAGTACAAATCTATTTTATTCCAAACAAATATTTATACATGACTCATTTATTGACGAATGTTCTGATAAACTGCACTTATGTATATAACCACTACTAAAGAGTTTTTAAATCTACTATCTCAGAAAAATTGCCTACTGTTATATGTTAAATTGTGTCCCCCAAAAAAGATGTTAAAGTCCTAACCTTCAGTTCCTATATTTTGAAATAAGGTCTTTGCAAATAACCAAGTTAAGATTAAGTCATTAGAGCAGGCCCTAATCCAATATGACTGGCGTCCTTATATATAAGGACATTTGGACACAGAGACAGATATGCACACAGAGAGAACACCATGTGAAGATGAAGGCAGGGACTGAAGTGATGAATCTACAAGGCAAGGCATGCCAAAGATTGCCAGCAAACCACCAGAAGCTAGGAGAGAGGCATGGAAAGATTCTTCCTCATAGCCGTTAGAAGAAACCAACACCTTGATCTCAGACTTCTATCCTACAGAACTGTGAGACAATAAATTTCTGTCATTTAAGCCACCCAGTTTGTGGTACTTTGTTACAGCCACCCTAGCAAAATAATATGCCTACTAAAGTAAACAATCATTTTTTTCCTGAAAGTCACTAAAAACAAAAACATTCTGAAGATCGGAAATTAGAAATTTAAAAATGTCTTACTATTGACCTTTTACCCTGGTAGCAAATGTGCCATTTAATAGCTAAGCCAACCTAATGATAAAAAACTCTAAGGAAAGACATGACTCATGCTTCATCCTATATGGTACCATTTACACAGACAGCATCATGTAATCAAACATTAGAGCATATAATCATCCTATAGATATTGGGATGTAAGAATAATATGAAATTATATAAATTTTACTTTGTTTTGGAAGATAGTTGCTTTGTGGTATTTTTTTGTTGCTGTTGTTTGTGAGACAAGATCTTTCTCTGTCATCCAGGCTGGAGTGCAGTGGCACAATCATAGCAAACTGCAGCCTCAAACTCCTGGGCTCAAGCAATACTCCTGCCTCAGCCTCCCAAAGTGCTGGGATTACAGGCATCAGCCACTATGCCTGGCTACTTTGTGCATTTTTATGTACCTGTGAGAGTGTGATTTGACCCATAATATAATCAAAAGATAGTATAATGAGTTTTACTTGACAAGGACCAATGACATCAGCATAGACCAGGAATGGGCTCTGAAGTGACACATACTTCAGTTCAAATCCTTGCTCTGTCACTCACTAGCTACAGACATACCTCAAAGATATTGCGGGCTCAGTTTCAGACCACAGCAATAAGCAAATGTGACAATAAAGCTAGTCACATGAATTTTTATGGTTTCCCAGTGTGTACAAAATTTACATTTACACTATACTGTAGTCAATTAAGTGTATAATAGCATTATGTCTTTAAAAATATACATATTTTAATTTAAAAATACTTTATTGCTAAAAAATGCCAACAATCACCTGAGTCTTCAGTCAGTTATAATCTTTTTGCTGATCTTCCCTCCATGTTGATGGCCAGGGTGGTGGTTGCCAAAGGCTGGGGTGGCTGTGGCAATTTCTTCAAATGAGACAACAGTGAAGTTTGCTGCATCAATGGACACTTCCTTTCACAAAAGATTTCTCTGTACCTTGTGATGCTATTTGATAGCATTTTAGCCACAGTAGAACTTCTTTCGAAATTGGGAACTAATCCTCTCAAATCCTGCTGCTACTATATCAACTAAATATTCTAAATCTGTTGTTATCATTTCAACGATGTTCTGAATATCTTCAGCAGGAGTAAATTCTACCTCAAGAAACCACTTTCTTTGCTCATCACTAAGAAGCATTCCTCATCCACTCAATTTTTATTGTGAGATTGTAGCAATTCAGTAACATCTTCAGGATCCACTTCTGAATCTAGTTCTCTTGCTATTTATACCACATCTGCAGTTACTTCCTCCAATGAAGTCTTGAACCCCTCAAAGTAATCCATGAAGGTTGGAATCAACTTCTTCCAAACTCCTATGCATTTTGATATTTTGACCTCCCCTCGTGAATCATGGATGTTCTTCATGGCATCTAGAATGGTGAATCCTTTCCAAAAGGATTTCAACTTACTTTTCCCAGACCCATCACAGGAATCACTATCTAGGGCAGCTATAGCCTTACAAAATGTATTTTTTAAATAACAAGATGTGAAAGCTGAAATTACTCTTTGATCCATGGGCTACACAATAGGTGTTGTATAGCAGGCATGAAAACAACATTAATCTCCTTGTACATCTCCATCAGAGCTCTTGGGTGAACAGGTACACTGTCAATGAGCAATAGTATTTTAAAAGGAATCTTTTTTCTGAGCAGTACATATTAACAGTGGGCTTAAAATATTCAGTAAACCATGCTGTAAACAGATGTGTTGTCATCCAGACTTTGTTGTTCTAGTTATAGGGCACAGGCAGAGTAGATTTAGTATAATTCTTAAGGGGGCTAGGACTTTTGGAATGGTAAATGAGCATTGGCTTTGACTTACAGTCACCAGCTACACTAGCCCCTAACAAGAGAGAGAGTCAGCCTGTCCTTTGAAGCTTTGAAGCCAGGCACTGACTTCTCCTCTATAGCTATGAAAGTCTTAGATGGCATCCTCTTCAAACAAAAGGCTGTTTCATCTACACTGAAAATCTACTATTTAGTGTAGCCACCTTCATCAGTGATCTCAGCTAGATCCTCTGGGTAACATGCTGCAGCTTCTCCATCAGTACTTGTTGCTTCCCCTTGCACTTTTATGTTCTGGAGATGGCTTCTTTCCTAAAACCTCATGAACCAACAACCTCTGCTAACTTCCAACTTTTCTTCTGCAGCTTCCTCACTTCTCTCAGCCTTCAGAACTGAAGAGAGTTAGAGCGTTGCTCTGGATTAGGCTTTGGTTTAAGGGAATGTTGTGGTCTATCCAGACCACTAAAATTCTCTCTATGTCAGCAATAGTGCTCTTTCACTTTCTTATCATTCATGTGTTCCACTGGAGTAGCACTTTTCATTTCCTTCAGGAACTTCCTTTGCATTCACAACTTGGCACAAGAGCCCTAGCTTTCAGCCTATCCCAGCTTTTAACATGCCTTCCTCACTAAGCTTAATCATTTCTAGCTTTTGATTTAAAGCAAAAGCTGTGTGACTCTTCCTTTCACTTGAACACGTAGAAGCCATTGTAGGGTTATCCATTGGCTTAATATCAATATTCTTTTGTCTCAAGGTGTTACAAAAAGAGAGGCAGGTGAATGGCCAGTCAGTGGAGCAGTTAGAACACACAACATTTATTAACTAACTTCGCTGTACTATATGGGTTCAGTCAGTGGTGCCCCAAAATAATTACAATAATAACATCAAAGATCGCCAATCACAGATCATCATAACAGACACTAATAAAAAGTTTGAAATACCTCAAGAATTACCAAATTGTGACAGAGAGACACAAAGTGAGCACATACTGTTGGAAAAATAGTGCTGACAAACATGCTTGATACGGGTTACCACAAACCTTCAATTTGTAAAAAACACAACATGTACAAAGCACAACAAATTGAAGCACAATAAAATGACATGCCTGTGTATGACTTGAGCAAATTACTTAACCACCATGTTTGAGCCTCCAATCAGTAAAATTGGAGTTTCCCATTTTACATAAATGGATTAAATTAAATAATATGAAATGTGTTTAGCATATAATGATGATAATAGGACTTTACTATTTTTATAAAAAGGAAAATTTATAAATTAAGGGCTTTTTACACTTCTTTTAAGGAGGAAAAATAATTAGGCAAGCTTATATAAGAACAAATTGCTTTTGACTAGTTCCTAACTACAAAATGTAAGACTTTCAGAATTTTAAAACTATTTATCAAAACTCAAAATACATTTAAATTTAATGTGGAAACTGAAATACAAATAGGATCTCAGTGACTTCAGGCTTTATTACTACATCTGTTGTCATGCAGCTTTCAAAGTTTCACAATGCCATGCCTTTATTCCCTCAAATCAGTAAGCTTTAGCCAGTCTAAAAAAACTACCTATACAACTGAGAATGGCATCAGTTTAACTCTCATGGCATAATCCACTGAACTTTCTACCAGGTATTACTGATGTGTTTAACTCTTTTTAAGTATAAATCTTATATAAAATACATATCTCAAAATTAACTAATTAGAAAAAGACTTATTTTGGAATTCATATTCCTATTTTGAGAAAAGTGTAAATAATGTAAAATCCAATAGATCACCAAATTCAAAAGGACCTTGTTATAGCATGCAAATGCTTTAAACAAGATACTAATTATATTTCCACTGCTAACTTCAATACTTATAAACTGAAACTTATGTCTACATCTACATGTAAAAAAATAGAAGAAATTATACAATGAAGTCCAGAAATATTGCAATTATTATAGAAAGAATGGTGGTATTTTTGTTAAACTTTTTATCTAAAACATCTATCTGTACTGAATCTGTTGGAAAATGTAACAACCCACTTGTTGTGAAAGATAAATGGTAATTATTCGTAGCATCTTTTAATAAACTTTGGTGAGCTATAAAAACTTGTTCAGTGCTACAATAAAAGTTCAATAATATCAGCATTAAAGCCAATGTGTGGTCAAAACCAAAACAGGCATTTTTAGAAACATTGTTTACCTTTACTCTCAGTGTACTTCCTAACTTCAACTCAGACTTTGTTAGTTGAGTTTTAGAAAAATGAACCCGTTTCTTGCTAAATTAAGGAACATAATGGTCACTTTTCAGAAAACACTATTATGGCAATAATTTTTTATTTGCAGAAAGATAACTAAATTTGCATATTTAATTTAAACAAAATATTTTAGAGTATTAAGAAAAATTCTAAGATCATTTTCTTAAAAACTGATTTAAACTTAGCAAATGTCATTCTACTTATTCAATACATATACTAAGAACAATATAATATAATTTTGGCTGTCCTCAAATTACAATTCCAAGCATTTTTTTCAAAAAGTGAACAGAGAGCCAAGTGCAGTGGCTCTCACCTATAATCCCAGCAACTTGAGAGACCAAAGCAGGAGGATTTCTTGAGGCTCTACTCCATGTGCCTTAAGCATGACAAAAACTCAATTAATGTAAGTTGAATATCTATACCTCAGGAACAATAAGCACAACAGTAACATAATTCCCTATGAGTCAAACAATGGAAAAACCCTAAAGAGATGGGAATTCGAAACAGGACATGAACAAAGTTTTACAACATGCAAATCTAACATTGGTAAAAGAAAATTCTACCCCTTTTATCCACAGACTAACTACAAATTGTGTATTAGCTGTGTCAATGGAAAACATACAACCACTGCTAGTTTTGAAATAATCTCAACTTGGTCTAAAGTGAAGTCATTAAGAACTGAGTAGAAACAGTGCATATATTTAAGACCCTGCAATTCCGGTAGTAGGTATGGCCAAAAAAAGAAAATTTCCACATTCTGTTATTGTTTCTGTAAACACCATATCACCTTTCTACAGAGGGCTATTGTATCTAAGAGAGTGAAGTGACATTTGTGGACTATACAATGACTACATATTCTTGTGTCTCACTAGGGTCTCTTTGGTTTAGCATTGCTGGCTTTAAGATTCAACATTCTTACCACCATTATCCAGGTTCATATTATGGCCAGGGAGAAAACAGGTTCATCATTGGCTAGTTTCATTTATCCACACCTTTTCTCTTGAGTAACATCTACCTGCTGGAGCAACAGGGGGAAATTGAACCCATGTAGAAAATTGCATATATTACAGATGCTCACTAGAAATTTCAATCAGACAAAAAATTGCGTTTTCAAATATTCTCATACATATCCTCAAAAAAAAAGGCTTTCTCAGAGAAAACCTGTATGTAGTAAATGTGAGCAAATAAAGCAATGCCTAAATAAAAGGTGTACTGAATACTGGTATCTGATTACATTAGATCCCTTCTCTCCAACTTAATATTCTAGGGATAATTTCCTACTAAAAGCTGCTGAACATGTAAGATAATTTGACCTAAAATTCTCAGAGACAAATGTGTTATCTTGTTTGCTTTTTAAAACATAACTACCTTGAGAATATTTATAGTACTGACAGAGCTACTATTAACAGCTTCATCCACCCTGAAGAGAATGAGTACTATTATTATAATTTTCTGAGTATGTATTTATAGAAGGAAGCAATAATTTATTAAACTGACTTTTTGATCTTGAAGCAAGACATTTGGGAAAATATGGTTTTACAATAAGATATATAACTTCAACCTCCAGTTATATTGCTATTTTTTCACAGGAGAGGCATGGCACTATGTGAATATTATGACTCAAGCTTAGTCATCTCAACTAAGAATGAATTAAATTTGTTAGAGTAAAAACCTGAAAGAGAAAGTACATGCATGTAATTCTAAGTTGCCATTTTTAGAATGGGGTTTTTCTCCAAAGAGATTTTAAAAACGTGTTTCCACATTATTCTATTTGTGCTATTTTCACTTTAGTACTCTGGTACGTTGGCCGCTAAATAGAAACAAGAAACAAACTCATTTTCAAATAGAAAGTCATTTGTGATTTGAACATAGTATAAACTACATAAAAGAGAAAGAGTAATTTATTGAAGTCCTGACTGTTAAAATATATTGAAATTTAGATACATGTACATCCACAGAGACACTTGTGCTTGTGCCCATCCCTATTTTCTTGGTCCAGTTACCTTGAAGAGATCAGAAAATTAACTGTAGGATGAGGAGCCTAGTGAAAGCCACATTATATCCAAACTTCCTTTCCAAGAAAATCCAGAAA
This sequence comes from Cheirogaleus medius, assembly GCA_008086735.1. Taxonomy (NCBI): domain Eukaryota; kingdom Metazoa; phylum Chordata; class Mammalia; order Primates; family Cheirogaleidae; genus Cheirogaleus; species Cheirogaleus medius. The sequence goes on from VBSM01002608.1 coordinate 35,281,824, forward strand.
ATATAGAAAGGATTCACAAGTTCTGCAGGACACACAGTTTTCTAATTCTATAAGTAGCTTCCAGGCTGATAAGGCTTCAGTGTTTTTCCCTACAGAAAAAAAGATATCTGAGGAAAAAATCTTTCTCTCTTCTCTCTCCCCTCTTCTTTCCTCCTCTCCTCTCCCTCCTCTTCTCCCTTTCTCTCACCCTCCCTCCCTCCCTCTCTCTTAAGAATAATCGCAAAAAATGGCAGGCAATGTGAAATGAAGAAAAGAGTGCCTGAATGGAAGTAGGGAGAACTGAGTTTTATTCCCTGCTCTGTGACTTACTATATGGTCATGGGCAAGTTACTTAGCCTCTCTGTTCTGTCTTTTGTTTCATTTTGTTTCATATGGAAAACAAGAGGTAATCCAGAATAATTTTTTAATCACAGCCAGTAAGACATCAGAAATCATTTAGACCTATCCCCAAACTTCACAGATGAGGACACTAAAGCAGAGAAACATGTCCAGTCATAGGTGATCAGGCTAAAAGTGCTCTAACAGCAATCATATTGCTCCAACATTTTTAAATTAATTCAAAAAGACAAGTCATTTATGTCAAATATTTATACCATGTAAAAAAAGTACCTACATGGCAAAAGATGATAACCATCAAATTTAGGATGATGATTATCTCTTCAAGAAGCCATAAAGAAATATATTCTGGAAGGGCTTCAATTGTACTGGTTACATTTTATTTCTCAAACTGGGTTTGGGGTACTTGGATGTGTTTATTTCTCTATATACCATTTTTTGTCTGAAATACTTTCTAATCATTTTTTTTTACGTAACCACCAAAACATCTTTAACCAAAAGCTAAAATAAATGAAAACATTCCTCTGGAATTTTAAAGGTCAATGGAAATAGTTGTGTGTGGTTTCAAATAATCTCCTGCTGAGCTTAAAAGGTAAATATCACTATGTCCCCCAATATAAGGGGAAAAAGGTGAAATATGTTGTAAATATATATATATATTTCTAACCTTCCAACTTAGTAAAATATAAAAGTGCACAAATGGCACAAAACACAAAATAAATTGTATTATTAGCAGGATAAACCCATTTAAGAATACAGAGAGAGATACTTAGCAATTTTTACTCTAAACACGTGCCTAAGAGAAATAAATTCAAGAGTCACATCTGAAAGCCTAGTGTTTAATCATCATGTTGGTTGGTTGTTTTTACTGAGACAAATAAGAACTGTAATAATTTATGTAAAGTAAGGAAAGGCCTATTTAAACATCCACATAGAACCTACCTGTAAAAACTAAATGCCTCCAAAATCTCTGAAATTTTCCAACAAGAAAGTATAGGTCATTCAGCAAAATATATTTACTGTATACTACCATAATAGCTATTTAATTGTTATCATTATGATGCAGATATATAATGGAAACAGATGTTCCTTTCTCCTTTCAGCAAAGCACAGGAAAAGCATAAACCTGCTGATATTGCATGGACTACTACCGTAGCACAATAGAGGGAAAAAAGACATTAGCACATGACAATATTAGTTTTTACTACACAACTAATTGCATAAAAAGTATAACTTGAGATCATTAAATCAATATAATTTTCAGCACTACAGAAGGGAAACAAATAGATTTGTATAACCAGCCTATTTCACATCTGCAGTTGGGAAAATACTTCTGAGAGATTAAGTACATGTAAAATGTTACCAAAGCTTTCAGAACACAAGGAAAAGAGCATTGCTCTTGTTTTCTTTGCTCATGTAACATGAATTAGAATGCTGCCTCTACAGAGGAATTTGTTTCTTTTTTTTTTTTTTTTTTTTTTTTTTTTTTTTGAGTACCAGTATAAACTGGGACAGCCTTTCTGGAAAACAATTTGGCAATAAATATTAAGACCTTAAAAAACAGTCCAAACCTCAGTCCAAGTAATTTCTTTTTTAATAATATATTATTAAAAAATAACCATAGAGATGACTAAAGATTTATTCAAATGCTATTCATCACAACTTTATTCATGCTAATGGAAATTAAAAGTTTATCTTCTCAAAAGTAGAGCAATGGTTAAAGTATTTATGTTAAAGCACTATACAGTCAATATAAATGACTTTAATAATGATCTTAATCATGTTACAATAAATGCTTAGAGGAAAAGAGAATGCTTAGAGAAACTATTATTTCAATTTTTGCAAAGTATCTCTTATGAGCAGATTCTTTTTAATGAGAAAAAGGTGTTCTTTTTTCTTTCAGCAATTCTCTTTCCATGCTCTCATACTCTCAGTCCCTGTCCAAAGTTTCTAAAAATTCTTTATGTCAAATCATCCTATAAAAAATATAGGTAAATTGACTTAAAGTTATATTGACATTTTATTTGATCCCAACATATGGCATGAAAAGAAAAGGATTTGTCAATCACACAGACAACACATTTTTTTCCCTGAGTTGAACAGTATCCTTACGAATTAGGGAAAATTTATATGGAACAAACATTATAAACGCTTACTCAAGACCTATTAATATGATGTGTGGTATGTCACCAATTCAAGGAAATTTTTCAATTCAAAATATTTCTAAAGCAAATAAAGTAGCCTATTAATTGCTCCCCCAGTATACCAATAAAAAAGTTTGCCACTGTTTTCCTAGGACTCAGTTTCCTGATTCTATTTTTACAAGAAGGAGCTGATTTGTCTTAGGCTATTACTGTCTATTACTTCTCGAAGTCTTGAGGAAAGGTGGGAAGCAGCAAATTCTGGCAATCTGCCTAAAGAGAAATCAATGAAACAAATTAATCCTTCGCAGGCTGCAATGACACAGTAATCCATCATTCAGAGTTGCTTTTATATACCAAATCAGAGAGCAGAGGAAAGAGCCCTGGGGGACATCACAGACAACAACTTACACCAACACTGGGAAAATACTGAGGAATCAGTTTATTTAAAGAGGATAGATTTCAGTTGATTGCCTATTTCATCAAATAAAGATTTTTCTTCCACAGTGTGGTGAACCTAAGGGCCAATGACTATATCTTCAGAATTCAGTACCATGCGTGCTGGCTAACATCAATAGGGGATGAATGTTTTTTAAATAATTAGCATCGTTAATCAGTATGGTCAAATATCTGGCTAGAGTAAATATTACTTTTTCCATCCAACTTCCAGGTGTTATACACATTCCCTGTTTTCAGTAGGGACTAACTGTAAATTTACCTACTGACCAGTTCCTGGTAAACCACATTTGAGGTATTTCTTCACACATAAAATTTAAGATATATGTAACTTTCTCAGTGCTGTGTTAACTTTAAAGACTGGAAAATTTAAATGTTACCTCTTGTGGTGTAAGTTCCAACAAGCAAATCAGATTATAAAGGAATAATTTATTTTAAAATGATAAATAGTTCCTTGACTTATAGTTGACAGTGCTGAAAGATAAATTAAATGTGGTTTCCTTTTTAAAAATAAACTGTAATAATCAATGTACAGCAGTACCTTCACACAAAGTATATTTATTTATGCTTATACAAAATCCTATGCATCAAAATTTATTTATGCTTATATAGAAATTTATGCACCTGAGTATGTCTTACTAGAGTAATATATTCTAAGTGGAAGTATATTCCCTATATAAAAATTAATGACAAAAACTATAAAAGTCACAGTGTATTATTATTGTTAAATGCATGCATCATTTTCATGGTTAAATGTGAGGACTTAGTAAAATAAAAGGATTTTTCAAGAACAAAAAAACTTGTCACAATGGTCCCTGAAATGTTAAAACTCTAGAATATCTAATCACAGATTAAATAAATACTAACTAGCCAATTTTTGAGGGGCACCTTCAATTCTGAGGTCCATGACCATATGATCACAATTCCTGCATATGCCGATGCATTTTTAATACAATGCATGGATCTAGTATTTACTGATTTAATAAGGTTAGGGGAATTACATTGTTGCTGCTACTGATGAACTGTCAGCAATTTAATCTAGTGAAATCTTTCAGAGAAATATATATTTTAGGGGAGAAAGAGAGAGAAGAACAACAGACATGTAAATTTAATCCCTTCACTACCCCTGACAGTGACAAGTTCTTACTAAAGATGCTGACCACTAGCTGATGGAGCTTACAGTGAAGAGGCTGCAAGATAGCCTTGCAGGTACACCTTCAAAGTTAGGAAAAGCAATGACTTATCTCCCATATCCACCCTGGCCTCTCCTAAGTTTTGAGGCACACGCACACACCTGAGCCCTTCTTACCTTGCCACCTAACAGGGTTTGAAGGAGTGCATCAACGACTTCCTTTCTCTGGACCCTAAAATTTTCCACAGTATCGTTGGCATACAGGAGGACAGAAGAGAAGTGAGAAAATACACTTTCTTAAAAGCAATTCTGCCAAAATACAACGCTTTAAAGGCTATGCCAAAGTAAGGAGATATTACAGGATGCAGAATCAGAAAATCCACCAAAGTTGCTGAAACAGACACTTGGGGACTATTAGAAAGCTTTTTGTACCGCTGTGCTACCCTGCTTGTGGGCTTATTTCCCCAAACTGGACACCTGGGAAGCATGTTGTGCTCCAGCTTTTCCCTGACTTTGAAGAAATGGATAATCTAAGGAGCGGTGGTGGTGCTTCTGCGGAGGTCAGTAAAACTATGCTAATTGGTGAACCTAATTGCTTCAAGCAGTCCTGCCTCTAAACAGGGAGAGCACAGTTGATGGAGTCAGTCTGTTCCTAATAAAATGAAGAGGCACTGAATTAAATTCCTAAGGAAGGCACTATAAAAGTTTCCACAGTGTAACCAAATGACTTCACCTATGCTATTACCTCTAAGATGACATCTTTGAAAGAAAGCAGACCCCAGTCCGGCTCCATATTCATAAATTGGCTGAGTTTAGGCCAGTGAATCTGGATTGATTTAAAAAGCCTTTTTCATCCTTCCAATCAAATGAAGTCATTGTTAATTAGAAGCTTTCTGTTAACAATGTCACTCTTCTCCATATTACCTGCTCACACTTGCAGCGCCTCTAGTGCAACATCTGGAGCTCCAGTTCCCCTGCAATCAGTCCCCACAACAGTTTGGCTGGAGGGTGGTGGTATTTCCGTTTCCCAATCTCTGTCTGAAGGAATCTACTACTCGGTAGACTAACGGCGCGGTACACACCAACTCTCCAAATTGAGAGATTATAAAGCAATCTCTGGAAAAACTCTCGAGAGAGGGTCTCCCAAGATCTCTTTAATGAACTACACAACAGTTTCTCTGTGCTGTTGCAGACTTATAGATGGATGGGGTTTTTTAAACGCCAAAGGCCACAAAGTAAACTCCCACAGACTTTCCAGCTTCTTAAACCAAGCTCCTTCTTAAAAGAGAAAATCGTGTTTGAGGCTCCCCAACCGTACCCCAGGCCTTGCTTCCTACCCCCACCAGCCCAACACCTGAAGACGACAGGCTGCCTAAGGCAGGGCACACTGCCCGGAGGGCTGCAAGGCTCAGCGCCCTAGCCAGCGAGGGAAAGAGGTGTGATGGGGAAGACTTGCAAAAGCGGCTTCGTTTGACTATGGATCCCCCTGAACCTTAAAAGGTTGACAGGGGGACTGGTTGACACTCCCTGGAGGTCCATCCCTAAGAGGTTCGCAGCGCCGACCCGAGGGGGCGCCAACAGCCAGCGCGGGCCCAGAGTGCGGGCCCGGGGTTCGGAAAGCGTGCGCCACCCCCCGGTCGGGCCTGGCTTCCTTCTCGAATCCCCCGCGCAGGCCGGGGGCTTTGTCATTATGGCCCGCTCGCGGAGTGAGGGCCTTCAGCGCCTGGGAGAGCACTGCCTCTAGCCTTCGGACGACGTCCCAGTGCGCGGACCCAGAGGCCCGGGCCCCTCCGCCGCGCGGGGCGCCGCACTTGCGTCGAGCGCCCGCAGCCAACCCCGCGCGCGAGGCTCCGTGCCCGGATGTGGGCCTCGCTTCCGGGAGCTGTTCCCGGGGTGGCTGCGCTCAAGGTCGGGGTACCCTAGCCAGGGGCGGGGGAGGAGTAGGAGGGGACCCTAGGTGGGATCCAGGATGGCGGAGTGAAGAATTCGTACTCAAGGGAGGGCCCTTGTGGGGTGAGGGATGTGAGGAGACACACGAGAGAAAGGGCACTTGACTGCTGTGGGGACGGGCCGGACTAGAGTGGCAGATGCGCCTGGGCCGCCCTGGGGGGCCTGCAACGCCTGGAGCCGCCATAGGCCCCTCATGACCCCGGTAGCCAAAAGACATCCGGCCTTCAGAAAAGCCTCGGGTGCCTTCATCAGCAGGTACCTGCCGCCAGGTCACGAACTCCATCCCGTGTGGGAAGCTTCTGAGCGGGAATCTCTGGCTAGGGAATAGATCTGGACCTGGGGCCTTGTTCCTGGCTAGGAGATGCCCGAGGACCAGGCCACGACCTTGGAGCCCAGCTCATGGTCCCCCCTGGCTAGTGCTGCGGAGGAGTCGGGACCTGGACGGCTAAGCGACAGTGAATCTCGATTCCATAGAGACCCACAGAGGGCAGAACCACACTAGAGGTTAGACAGTGCCAGTGGAAGAACGGAACCACACCGAGACTGGCACGTTCTGCGAGTTGGGACTCAACTGCATTTCTTCAAATCTTGATTCCAAAACTTCGCCGCCCTCATCCGCAAGAGGGTTGGGGAAACTAAGTTTCTTGGGCTCCTTTATCTCTCTTATGTGGGCTCAGGGAGGAAGGCAGACAATAGCTGCAGCCTAAACACCTGCGATCTCTCAATGCAATATAATACGGACAGTGATTGGAGTCATTTCTCCTTCCGCTTCCAGAGGGAGCTCAAACCTGAAGCATCAAGGTTATCCTTCTCCAAACTGTAAAACAGGAGACTTGCAAAGCCTGCTAGCAACACTGCCCACACCCGCAGGGGGTTACCCTTTGCAAACAGAAAAGGCTATCTGATTAATTTTTTTTTTTTTCATTTTAGCGCTTATGTGAAACTAAGTTCGGTGCTTGCGCCGAGTAAAACATTCCTTTGACTCTCTAGACACTCAGCCAGAATTGAGCAAAGGGAAATCAGGTAAAGGAACGGGAAGGTGCCAAGGAGAAAACAGTGAGAGGAGATCTGGGTGGATGGTGCGCAGGGGCTGCTCTGACCCGGCGGTGGGACCCAGCTCCAGCTCAAGTAAATGCCAGTAAGACTACCACCGGATTCTGGGCAGACCTGGCCTTAAAATGGCCACGTGCTTAGGGCTGCTGTGCTCCAGCTCTGCATTTCAGAGCGGTTTACGCGAGCGCGCGCACACACACGCACACACGGGCGCGTGCCTCTCTGTCCTGGCGCTAGGGCCTAAGGTTGTCTGGACAGCCGAATTCCCTCCCGAGTTACCAACTCCCAGCACGGCCACTTGACCATTTTCCTCACGCTGGATAAGGGGTTGCTCTAGCCGGGAAGGGTGGTATGAGGAGGCGCCCGGCTTGTGGCATCCAACCCTGCGAAGAGGAAGGGCTGATAAAGTGGCAGAGCCCAGGGAGGGGCCGCATCCTCCCGGGCTCCCGGCTCCTCCCAGACAGTCGGCCGGGTCACCTGTCAGCCAGAGCTTGCTCCGCACCTGGTCCCTCCCGGCTCCCCGCAGCCACAACCCCCAGCCAGTCTGAGCTGAGCGCCTTAGTGGCTTTCGGGTGCCCCGGCCCGGCCAGGGATCACGCCGCACCTACGCCTCCAGGTACAAACAGCACCAGTGCCGCTTTTTCAGCCGCCACATCTCTGCCTTTGCCCCCTACTGAGCAATGAGTCGCCGGTGTTTGGGGTGGTATTTGTTCTTTTAAGAGTATATTAAAGGATCATTGGTGTCTCCCCGTCAAGTCATTACGCCTTTATCCCCATCAATTAACCACACCTCAGAGGGCTGCTATTAAGAGCTAAATTGAGCTGCAAAAGTAGGTATCCCGTTTCAGGCAGATGTTGTTATCTCCCGCTGAGAGGTGCAGCCAGCGGGGCCAGATCCTCAGCTTCCCGCAACTGCTCGAGTAGCGCTGGACTAGGCTGACCGCGCTGGAGGCGAGGCAGGAAGGGAGGTCGCCGCCTCCCACAATGCGCTGGTGTTAGAGGAGTCAGGAGGAGTACCGAGGGCCCTAGACCCCCGACCTCAAGCTCTGCGCACATCAAGGGGAAGTGTCTCCAGAGTTGTGCTAGAAAGCAAGCCAAGAGCGAGCTGTGCGTTTTTGCGCAGAGACCTAGAGTGGAGAGTGTTCACAAGACTTCAGCTCCCAGTTGAAGACCCAGAAGGGGGTCCGGAGAGAGAGGGCAAACTAGTGAGTTTGTCTGACAGCCCTCCCCGACACACCCCACTTCCTCTTCCAGCCATTCCAGCCTCCTTCCCTGGTAACAGGCCCCCAGAACTCCTTGTGGATAAAGGCGCGGTGCTGTGGGGATGCTGGATGCGAAGCTAGGGACAGAAACGTGGCGTTTAGGACAAAGGGGATTCACTGGGGACCTCTGCGGCCTCGCCCAGATGTATCTTTCCACCCTTTCTTACTCCAGTCACTCCCGAGGACCTGAAGCACGACTGTCGCACGCAGCTGGGAGACCTTGGAGGGCCGAGAAAAAGAGGGAACAAGGGGACATGGCCCTGACTACAGTTACAGGGCTTTCCTCTCATCAGTGGCCACAATAAATTTAGCCAAGGCTAAAGGAGATTAATTTCCTAGCATAATCCAATTAAAAGATTTCTAAAGTAATCTTGTGAGAAAATGAAAAGTGCCCGGCTAAAGAGGGGACTGGTTTTGATGACAGTGATTTATCGCATCAGCACAGTACGCACGGTACCCTAGCTCTCCAGCACGCGATTTGACCAGGGCATTCTGTCCGTGCCTCCAGTCCAAACCCTTCTCCTTCCTGAAAGACAACCATCTATCATGCCAACCTGGGCAGGAAAGAATGTGCAAGAGACTGGGGTTGCTTACAAGCACCATAGACTTTTTTAAGTGCTATTAGATTTATGGTCTCTTTTTCGACGCCCATCCAGAGTAATTAGCACATATGTTCTAAATAGATGATAGTTTTGTGAGCAATAAAGCAATTACCCATCGTTGGAGCTGACAGTTCTTCCAACTAAACTCCAACCAGCAGCTAATTGGAAAAGTCATTTCAGCTCCATTGTCTGCAATTAGTCCTGCTAAACTACTACACCCCAACTAGCTGGTTTGAGGTTAATTTATTCAGTGTTGTGTTTGCATGGGCAAGCCTTTGCCATGAACGGACTTGCCTTTTGCCCCTGGGCCTTTGTCCGGGGACTAGAGGAGCAGGTGGGAGTGAGCAGCCGATATTTTAGGGCTGGGAGGGCTCCCGGGAGAGCTGGAGCCGGAGGGGGCCTCAGCTTCAAGGTCAGTGTCCAATGCGCTGAACACCAACAGAGAAAACCATTGTTTCTCCTGCTGGGCAGTAACCGAAGAAAACTGCTCGGGTCGTGCTACCAAAACCTTTATTTAAAAAAAATAAAAAAGTCACCACAGAGGCGGCGACTGGGTTCTGAACACGCCTTTTCCCTGCACACCCAGTCATGACCCTAGGCCACCACACTGTCCCTAAGGGATGAAACGTAGAATCAAACCTCCAAATCAGAAAAGTTCTCAGCCCTGGGGAGAGGGGGTGGTGGACAGAGGAAGCCTCCAGTTCTCGGAGTGGTTCGGGGAAAGAAAAGACGGGAAAGGTCAGAAAGCCCTG
>VBSM01002608.1:35299326-35318040 GCA_008086735.1 Cheirogaleus medius
CCCCCCCCTCCAGCTCGCTGCCGCTGCCTCCCCCTCCCGGCCTGCGCTCCTCTCCCTGGCTCCTCCACCCCGCCCGCTGCCTGCTCAGGATTGTGTCCCTGGGATCGTGAGCTGTGGCTTAAAATCCCCCTCCTTTCCTCTGTCCTGGATGTGCTTGGTGTGTGTTGTCTCTTTCCCGCGTGTGTGTGAGGATGCTTGGGGCTGTGCTGGCATGAACTTGGGGAGGGGTGCTTATTTCCCCAGAAAACTCTGTTTCTGTGTTTTTTCATTCCACTTTTCCCTCCACCTCTTCATACCCTTTATTTAGAATGGGGGAGGGCTGGGGGCTGGAGTACCCTGAACTGTAGATTCATTGCTGCCATCATCCTTTTGGAAGCTTAGCTTGGAAAAAGAGGAGTGAGATTTATTGCACTTGTAGGTCTAATTAGGGGGGAAGGGGGGCTTCTGGCCCGTTCACTGGTTCCCTCTCCTCTTCACGGAGCTGGGGCCGCCTCCTCCAGAGCTGTGGCCTTGTTTTCACCCCTCTACTTTGAAAGGAAAGTTTGTGACTGAACTGTGCTTTCATAGTTGTGTCATTTTTTTTAAAGCATGATACTCGTTTTATTTCTTCATCAAACTCCACCCTCTGCTTAAATACTGCATACAAATTACAATTTACAACGGCATTTACCAATCCTTCTGATTTGGCCATAATGCATAGACTGCAGCTGGCATGAGCTTCCACATCATTTAATCCCTGTGTTGTATGGGTTTGTTTTTTTTAAAACACAACTTTTGATGTTGTATTTGGATAAGCTTCATGTTCATGTGGCAAGAGATACAGTACTTTTCTTATAAATATATTTAGCCGTTTACAGTTAAAGTTTATCTCCTGACAATCATTAAAGATGTCTTATAGTCAAATTATCAAACTAGTCAATTTTGCAGATTGCAGATTACTCCTTCTTGTAATTGACTTTAAAATTATATTTTATATGCCACAAGAAAAGAAATTGAATTCCTTCAGATCTCAAGGAGCAGGCAAATATGACGACTTCATTTCTAGCTCCAGAGAGATTTTGTAGGCATCTGAAAAAAAAAAAAAAAAAACAACAAAACTTTGAATTGTGCTCTCACTTAATTGAAAAATAACTGCCAAGTTCAAAACTATAATTAGAAAAAAGTATTCTAGCCATTATGTTTCAAGAGCTTAAATTGCACTAGAACTTGCATTAAAATTAGAATCAGAGCAAACTTAAGAAAATAGTGCACAACCTGAAATAAGGCAGCTACATGCACATGGGCATATCTATATTAATTTGTTGGGGGGAGAGTTCAGTAGCCCTAACTTTTCCTAAAGTTGTCTTTGTTTACATGGCAATTTAAAACGCTGGCACTGTTGAAGTAAAACATACACATTTTTTAAAAAAACTTTGGTCAGCTTTAAGAACTCAAAGCATGCTTACGTTTTGCATTCAGATGGTTAATGAATCCAGTGTTTTTGCAGTTGAAAGCTCGTGCATTCACTGGGCAAAAGCTGGCTGCAGGTTGCAGTGGTACCGCGCAGGACAGACATTAATTATATTTCCCACTTTTTTCAATAATGTTTGGCTACTGTAAGTTCTACTTTTTTTCTTGAAAATTTTCAATTTTCTGATGTTTCTAATAGTGAGAACTTTGTGTGGGGCGATGGGGAGGAGGGGAGAAGGGAGGGGTGCAGGAGATACTTGTTCTCTACTCAAAAGTTGTAAGTGGTTAGTAGGTTATGTTACTTGTATCTATTTTAAGGATAATTCTATAACATTTTAAGAGAATATGGAAACATTTTATGAGCAAAACGCTGCTTGTTTGCAAATGAAAAGGCCGCTAGACATTTGCCTAGAACCACAACCTTTCTCCGGTTTCGCCCTTTTTTTTTTTTTTTTTTAAACCCTGATTTGTTCATCCTGGAAGGGTGAGTGGGGTTTCATTTATCTATGTTTTCCTTCTTGGTGGTCGAGGGTTTGGGTGGCACCTCTGTAGCCTTACCGGGCTGGGGTCCCTGAAGTCAGGCCTAGTTCTGGCGGGGGTGAGGTGGCCAGGGGCTCAGGAGATGACTGGACACATCGAGCTGTGGAGCTGGAGGACCTCACCCCAGATCTCCTCCGGGTGTGGGCTGTGAGTGAGAGCGAGCCAGACAAGATGCGCGGGGCGCGTGTGGCTAAGGGAAGAGTTTCTGCATTGTGTTGGGTGCGCTACGGCGCAGCGATGTTCGCAAGCCCCCTGGATGCACATTGCCTCTTTTCTCTCTTTCTTTTTGTCAGCGGTTCAGCGAGGAAGAATGCCTCCAACCCAGCCCAATCCAGGCCAGTACGCACTCACCAACGGGGACCCCCTCAACGGCCACTGCTACCTGTCCGGCTACATCTCGCTGCTGCTGCGCGCCGAGCCCTACCCTACGTCGCGCTACGGCAGCCAGTGCATGCAGCCCAACAACATCATGGGCATCGAGAACATCTGCGAGCTGGCCGCACGCCTGCTCTTCAGCGCCGTCGAGTGGGCCCGCAACATCCCCTTCTTCCCGGATCTGCAGATCACCGACCAGGTGTCCCTGCTACGCCTCACCTGGAGCGAGCTGTTCGTGCTCAATGCGGCCCAGTGCTCTATGCCGCTGCACGTGGCGCCGCTGCTGGCCGCCGCCGGCCTGCACGCCTCGCCCATGTCCGCCGACCGCGTCGTGGCCTTCATGGACCACATCCGCATCTTCCAGGAGCAGGTGGAGAAGCTCAAGGCGCTGCACGTCGACTCAGCCGAATACAGCTGCCTCAAAGCCATCGTGCTGTTCACGTCAGGTGAGGCTGCGGTCGCGGGGAGGGCAGGCCGCGCCGGAGCGAGCGCAGGCCTCGGGCCGCCCGGGCCCGGCCTCCAGCGTTTCCTGCGCCGCCAAGCGCGGCACGGGGCTGGGTCCTCGCCGGACACTGGGCCTGACCTGGTTCTGCGGCCCCCGCGCGGGGACTTGGCCGGCCGCGCCGCTGCCATCTTGGGAACGCGGCAGTGCGGGAGCCGAGGCGGCGCGGGTGCGGACGGCGGGCGGCCGGGCCTAGTCGCCTGGACCCCCGCGTGGGGCCGCGGCGGCGGAGGGTGTGTGTCTGAGGAGAGGGGGGAGGCGGTGCGGCGGATCCGTCTGGCTGCGCGCGTGTGAGGTGTGTGTGTGTATGCGGTGTGTGTATGTGTGAGCCAGAGCTCAGCGTTTCTGGGGGAGGAGAGGGAAGGAAGAGAACGTGGGAATGTGGCTTCTTACCCTGTGTGGCACGCTCCCTGGATGAGTTTCCCGACACAGAGAGACACAGAGAGAGGTGGAAAGAGAAGAATACGCACAAATAAATCATAAATAATCCCGCTTTATTGCTGCCTGATTTTCCCTTATCGGAAACCATTCATGTTTGCAGTTGCTGAGGTTATTGAGGGTCGTAAAAAACGGATTCGATCTAAACAAGAAAGATAAAAAACAAAAGCAATACTGTAGAACCCACAAGTACGGGAGGATTCCCGGCCTGGAGATAAATTTCATGGCTATGCAAAACATATGAACATTGAAAATTTAACAGAGTGCCTTAAAATATATCAAATTAAGTGTAGGCAGTGGTAACATGCATGTTAACAATTTCTCTTATGATAGATGGTTCAAATTAACTTCCAGGAAAGTGCATTAACATTGCCTTTGAAGGGCTCTGGTCTGAGCCTCTGAGAACACTGCCCGCCTTTTATTATTGTAACCTGCAAGAGGGAAACATATAAACACCCGGGACAGCAGGTAATGGGGGGAAATATAAACAAAGCCAGAAAGGACGCTCGTGAGGAACAGAGCTGCTTAGACCGAGTCTTGGGCCCTGCCCACTGTGAGTAGGGTTAGCTGCAGTTTTACTACTATTATTGGCACTATTGTTTTTAATTCTTCCATTTGGAGAACAAATAAACCATCCTAATAAATCCACCCTAGAGCCAGGCCCTCCAAAGGCCAAATTAAAACCATTCTTGAGCAGAGATGGCAAAATTCCTTTCCCAAGGCCTTGTTGAACAGTAAGCAATGGTATAATCTATCAATATTTCTTGGCTTTCATGCGTGAAGAATCGTATTTACATTGTATTAAAATGACTCTTAAATTTGCACAATATTGTAATGTAGCAAATGTAGTATTAATATCGATCTGAACAGCAGATAATTTATTTAGACAAGAGCATCTCATTTGTATGCAGGGTGGCCAGAGCCATGGACTTGGACTGCCCCCTTTTACTTTCAGTGCAAATGCAGGTCTGCTAGTGAGAGAGGGAGTTATTCTTTGCAAGAGGATAAAGTGCAAACCTTAAAACAAATGGAAGATTTATTGAATAGCCTCCTTGGTGTTTGAATGCATTTTATCTTAATAAGTCTTCTTGATGGAAACGTGTTTTTCAAAAGTGACAAAGAGCCTGGGAAGCAGCAACCAGGCTGCTTTAGCTCTGGCAGGCCTGGGGCCTGGCTGGCTCTCTACTACCCAGCTCTTTAGCCAAATTCATCAGGAAGCAAGCCAGTGTCAGGGAAGCTGGGGTTTTAAAATCTCATCCAGTGAGGTGTCTTGAAGCAGAAATGTGACTTGGAGCTGGACAGAGGTCTTCTCAAGGAAAGTCCCCTCCCTTTTCCTTGTTCCCCCTAAGGTTCTTTGAACCCCCTTGACTTTGCTAATCTCATGCCCTTTCCCAGAGAGAGGTTTGGACTGTGGCAGGCTGCAGAAACATTGTGGAATTATTCATGCTTTTCTTTTAACTTCTCATCCTAAAACATTCCTATGAAAAGTGTTCCTTTAAAAAGTTTTCCAAAGAAGTTTCTTGAACCAAGTCTTCAACGTGCAAGGGGTGCCTAGAAGTGAACAATAACATTATTTTGTTGGAAAATTGCAAGCAGAAAATCTGAAAATGGAAATAGAGCTGTCAGTAGTAATTCAGCCCCCCCTCCTCCATACAACACATTTCCACTTTTGACTAAACTTGTTTTGATTGCTAGCCAGAAGGGAATTCATGGGAAGCCTTCTCAAAGTCATCCAACTTTTAAGCAAACTTTGAATGATGGAAAAGACAGTTTTAGACATATTGTCCAACGTGGTTTGCTCTGGCTAAGTATTTGAAGCTGGCACAGGGGTCCCCCGTGGTGGTTTTCACATTTGGCCTCCGGATGGTATGTTTAATCCTTAATATTCTGGACAGCATCCAAGGACTAGGTCATGACCTGAACTTACTTTTAAAAAAATTCATTAATTCATATACCTAAATATTCCTTTAAATAAATGAGACCTTCTCTGAAAGGAGCCATCTAGTTAACATAAATACAATAAATCCATTTTCAGCACAATAATAACTTTGATTTCTAGTTATGGCAGCTGATTACATCTATATTTCCTGAACACTAAACTCTTCTGAATGCACAACATGAAATACATTCTGTGTACTACAAAGGCTAAGCCAGGAGGGCCTGAGCAGTAATGGTTATTTATTTACATAATTTCTTTTCCATATACTGTAGAAGAAATATTGAGAGTTACCCACATTGACACTACAGTATAAAAAGTGAGACATGGATTTTGTACATTCTACCTCATTTTCTTATCTGGGGTATAACTCAAGGAGCATAAATACGTACTGCATTATACCCCCTGGTCACCTAGCTTTGTCACCGCAGCCCCCCCCCCAGTTGATCTGAGATCTTATACCTTCTGTCCACAGTTGGGGGGAGCCTGTTTCAAGAGGGTGAGTGAATACTCAGAGTGAGAAACCAGGCCAGAACTAGGTCTCCTGCCGGAGAGCGGCCACAGAGCTGGCCGGCTGGTACCTGGCAGGCGGGCCCAGCTATAGGCATCCTGCCTCCAAAAGGGGACAGAAATGGAAGCGGCCAGCACAGGGCCCAAGTAGGCCTTTCCTGGGCTGCCCCCTCTTAGAGTGGCCTATCTGGGAGTCAGGAAGTTACCTTGCACTCTGGGGACCTTAATCGTAAATAACAGATAAATATTTTACTGTCCTGAGAGGACATATGGATTTTTTTAAAAAAATCTGTTGGGGTAGCAGTGAGTCCTTTTCCTATTGTATTGTCTGGAGCTGAGAGTGATTCATAGCACAATGGACTGATAATGCATGTAAAGCAAGCTATATGTAAATATGGGTCCCCATCATGGTCATTCAGCTAGGTTAGCAAGCAGGGCCAAGGGCAGACTTCAGAGTCTCCTCTCTAAAGAAGCAAAGTCCCAAAGAGTTCCTGCCCTGGCCCTGCTAGCCATAAAATCTCACTGGCTTCCAAGCCAGGCCAGTGTGGATGTACCCAACTGGCTGGCTGGAGTAATTAGACATCTGAGAGGAATCTAATCTGTATCTGAGGTCAAAGGGGACCTGCCTCAGAAGTTCCTGAATTATCTCTAGTTTTATTTGTATTTTTGCTCGAGGCCATAGCCTTGTAGATGAAGGTGTTAGGATGCTTTGTAAATCTCAGTTCTTGAAATGTAAGGACATACAGCTCAGAAACTCAGCAGACACAGGTTTTGCTTTGAATCATTTGTTGTGTCTTCTTAGGGTCACACTTGCCCATTCATAATTATACGGTGTCCTTTTGGGGGCATTGCCATGCAAGAATTTCTTCCCAGATCTATATATTAGCAAACTCTGCCTTTGATCTTTAGCCAACCTCCTGACTGGCTAAGGGCTCCTCTGTGATCTTCCTGTTTTTTAAATATTTATTATTAATATAAGAAACAACATGGGCATTTGAACTAGGAGAGGAAGCCTTTCCTCCATTCCTCTGATTCCACCTCCCTCTCCATTTGCTTGCCTCTAGTTAGTTGACATAGTATAATCTGTAGTCCTGAAATATTTTTAGGGTACCAAGAAGCACCTTGGTTGATGTGAGATAACAACACAGATTTTGAGATGCTGTCATTGTGTGGAGGTGCCTTTTTCTCCCTTGGTCCTGCCACAGAAAGCCTATCTTCCCCAATTCCTCCCTCAACTCCCTGTCTCCCCAGTTCCGAAGCAGCAGCAGCAGCTGCCTGTAGCCCAGCTTTGTGTCTGATCACTGAAGATGTCTCCTTTTCGAAGCCTGGAGTAACTGAGTCATATTCCTCCTGATTATTATACAGCTTACAGAGATGTGACCAATTTTCAATTACTTGATCTAAGGTACAGATAGAAGTGTATACCCTCACGGAGGATTTGCTGCCGAGTCCTTGCTTGCATAGATAGTGAATCTCAAATCCTATGTTGCTAAAGCATGGGCTTGATCTGATTCCAGGCATTGCCAGTCCTTGATTCCTTACCCCCTCCTATGTGTTTGTTCACTACACAATCTAGGTTCTCCTTGAGGCTTCTGGTCGGGGGATCGTTTGGGTTTAAGAGGGGACTCCAAGAATCCTTTAAGAACTGCCTCCAGGCTGCATATTTCTTCAGGGGTCCTGAACACCTCCAAATCAGGGGCAAAGGGGGCAAAAGTCCCCCCTTTAATGAGCACAGCCAGAAAGATGCTCCACTGCAGGCGGAGGACAGGTTGCTATGCACAGCAAACATGGTTCCAGCATTGTACATTATTTAATCCAAAGGTGAAAGAGGAAAAACAAAAGAAGTAGAGAGGTTGCTGCATCTACATGTATGTGCTTCTCTCTCCAGTTCCCCTAGGCCTGGTGGGGGTTTGATTTATTTTTATTTGTATTGGGGACTGGGAGAAGGGAATGGTGAAGAAGAGAGTACGGAGGTATGGGAGAGAGGGTTTGTTTTCTTTTTTCTTCTATTTCTTTTTTCTTTTTCCTTTTCTCCTTAAAAAAAAGCAAAACATATATATAGATATGGCTTGTCTGGGCCTTTGCTGCTCACCGGCCTAACCATGTGCCCCCTTTCCCTGTCTCTTCCTACTGTGGCTGTTCGGCAGACGCCTGTGGCCTGTCGGATGCCGCCCACATCGAGAGCCTGCAGGAAAAGTCGCAGTGCGCGCTGGAGGAGTACGTGAGGAGCCAGTATCCCAACCAGCCCAGCCGCTTCGGCAAACTGCTGCTGCGACTGCCCTCGCTGCGCACCGTGTCCTCCTCAGTCATCGAGCAGCTCTTCTTCGTCCGTTTGGTAGGTAAAACCCCCATCGAAACTCTCATCCGCGATATGTTACTGTCTGGGAGCAGCTTCAACTGGCCTTACATGTCCATCCAGTGCTCCTAGACCTTGGGCGCTTTCCACCTGCCCCTGTCCCCCTAGAGACTCAGAGGACCGGCCTGGGCCAAGGACTCCAAAGCCGCGGGGACACCGGGAGGTGCGGCTGGCCAGGCAGGCCAGGAGGGGGGTAGGAGGGCCGGTACAAGAGCAGCACACCCTGCAGAAATGCAACCGGAGCTGCAAAGCATGGGAAAAAGAGAATCTTAGGATCAGATCTGTGAGCACTCTGGAAAGTGGGGTAGGGGGAGAAAAAAAAAAGGACCTCGTGTCTGGTGAAAAAAGAAAAAAAAATTTTTGGAAGAGAGGACCATGAGAATTTTAATAAAACAGAAGGAGACTAATGGACCTTCCAGGATTTATTGTGGACGGACGTGGATATATTCTGTACAGAAAACAACACATATGGAAGTGGACTGAATCCTATGTAGAAACACACACACACCAAACATTGTTATTCATTTTGTAAAATACTAGTCTTTATTTTCATTTTTTGTAAAATTTAAACATCGTATGCGCATAAAAAAAGGAAACAAGAATTAGGGGAAAATAACATTTTCCAGATAATTATAAAAATTGTCCTGTGTCTATGTATCTATATCTGTTTTGTATTTTTTTCTGGTTCCAAACCAGATTTCCTGTCATTCTATACTAATAATTTTTGATATAACCCTTTGCTTCTTATAATGAGTGCGATATATGTTGTCGAGGCTGTTCTTCAAGAATTAAAATTGAAGTGAAAATTTAAACAAAAATAAAAGAATTTAGCAAAATCCATGTGTCTGGTTCCTTGATAGATGTCATCAGTATAAGAGAACCCCTGACTAATTTCCACCTCAACTATTATTAGAATTGGGGTTTTTTTTGGGGGGGGAACTTATGAGGTCCATTACTAAGTTGGCTAGATTTATTTTCTAAAACCAAGCTGCTACCTTGGTTTTGTAAATGCAGAGGGCCGTGCTCCGCGTGGGCCGGGCTCTGCGGGGAGGGCTGGGCGCCTTGTTCGTGACTTTAGCCATTGAGACTTTGGAAGCTGCGGGCGGCCCCATGCACAGCTGGGCGGGGACGGAGCAGGCAGGGTCGTGCGCAGGGGGCCAAGTCTCCACGCACCGAGCACCCGGGGACTCAGCCTGTTTCAGTGACTAGAGGCAGCACGAAGGGTCTGAAGCTAGGTGGGAATTTGCTGCGTCGGAGAGGATACGGATAGACGTGGAGGGCTGGACGCTGGGATAGTGGGAGAGGGTGGCTCAGACGCCTCTCAGCCCTGCATGGATAGATGCCGGCTGCTGGAGGGTCCCGCCTCTCTCCAGCTCTAGGAGACAGTTGGGGCTGCAGCGCTGCTGCGAGTACTGGCTTTGCTCCCCCATATGGTCTGCTGTAGAGCTGGCTATGATCTGTCCTTCCCTCCAGACCCTAGGACAGGGGTTCCCGCAAGGGTCCTAGAGCTCTGGTGGGTAGACAGAAGGCTCCACTTGTGGCACTCAGGGGCGTGGATCCGCAACTTGGGAGTCAGGGAGCTGGGCTGGAGCAGGTTCTTTCCGGAAGCGGCATTTGGACCCCAGTGGCCCTTTGAGAACAGAAGCCTCCCCCCTGAGGCCTATCATTGGGTGTGCTTGGGGGGCAGCTCTCTGTAACAGCTTTTGGAGCATGAATGTTTTATAGGATCAGAGCCGGCGCTGTGAGAACACATACTGCCAAGGGAGCTCTTTCTTAACGTATTAATAAAGCCAGATCTTTTAAAATAACACCTCTCACCCCTCCCCCTTCCCTCAGCCCCAAACAGGCCGGATGAGGCAAGAGCTTCACTTTCAGAAGTCACTGGCAATGTTTTGCTTTCAATGTGCTATCTAGAAGTCTCCAGTCCCCACCCGTCCCCAAATGCATTAACAAGCTCTTACACTCCAACCCGCTTGAGGTTTTCAATATTCTAGGTGCAGCGTAGCATGGGCAGTGCCACGCTCTCTGTGGAGAAGCCACTGTAGGTCCATGATCTGCATTCCTGCCTGCCTGGAGATAGGCCTGAGCTAGGGTGGCTAGGCTGTAGGGTGTGGAGCCACTCTGGTCCCTGGTCCCATCCTGCTCCCGATAGCATCCTCTGCACCACGCCCAGGGACATCTTTGGGCCTGGGGTGAGTTCCTTGCAGGTTGGACACCTAAGGCAGGAGGTGGTGAGGAGAGCTCACATTTAACCCCTGACCGCCTCCCAGGATGTATCCGGGAGCCCTCCAGGCTGCCCGATGGAGATTGGGGTGGAACGGACTGCAGCCAGGGCTCCGAGGGGGAGGGGAGCCAAGCTGCCTCCCAGAGCTCAGCGATCTTTCCTGTCTTTCTTGAAATGAGATGTAAATATATTCATTACAGTGTGATCCCTCTGATGAAAACAGATAAACATTTTCGTAGGTCGGAAACGTATTTTTCAATTAATTTCAATATGGAGGCCCAAGCACAAGGCACCCAGTGGGGGGACTGGTACAAGAGCTGCGGAGGCCCGAAATGTACACAACGCTTGCTCTGATGTCCAGAGGTGACAATGGTCACTTGGCTCTAGCTGGACGGGACCCAGAGCGTTGTTCATGGCCTGGGGAATCCGAGCGACCTTTCTAAGCCTGGCCCCAAGCCTATGGACAACCCACATAGCATGGGGACAAGAGCAGGCCTTCCTATGGCCTCCCAGACTTCCGCGTATGTTCCGTCTAGGAGCAAGAGGCTCTGGGGCTGAGGGGAAAAGAGGAGCAAGGGGTGCTCTTGTGCTCCTCAGCCCGTCTGGGTAACCCCCAACAGCAGGTTTCTCTTCAGTGGCTGGGGTGGCCCCCGCCTGCATTACACACAGAGAGACAGTTGTCTTTCTTAGACCCGAGATCTCTGTGTGTCTCATCCAGAGAGAGATAGAGCCTCCCAGGAACTCAGGGGGCATGTGGGCGCCCCTAACAGGCGGACAGGCTGCACTAACCGGCTTTCCATTCTCTGAGAGAGCACAAACAGAACTCAAGACTCTTCTCGCACTAAGGCAAACTTTAGGAGTTGAGACCGCAGCATCTAAGCCAGGGGTTGAGTCTTCTGACAGTTGAAAGTTCCCTCTTGGTCTGGCGATCTGACGGCTCCCGCCGGCTGGGCTGACTCGTGGCGGCGGCCCGGGGTTGAAGGGTAGGGGGCGAGCGGCCCGGGGTCTCCTCAGAGCGCGCAGAGGGGCAGGCCCCAGTAGTGCCAGGCCACCTGGGCTCAGCGTCCTTTGCCTCCCCAGTCCCTGGTTGCTGATGTGGGCAGGACCTGGGCAGGAGGCGAGTGTAGCAGGTGGGAGCTTTCTCTGCCTGGGTGGCCTCCAGGAGGTCCCAGAGCAGCGAGCCCACCTTCATGCCGGGCGCCAGGGGGAGCCGTGGAACCCGGGTGTGAGGCCGCAAGCAAGCGTAGACCGCCAGACCGTCCCCTTGAGGCGCACGGCCTGCCAGGGCTGTCGCGGCCCTAAAGAGTCAGGAGAATAGGGCTGGGCTAACCTGGCGGGGTAGAACCGACTGGTTCCCCACGGCCAGAGGACATACAACTTAACAGTTGGAGAGCGGCCCACACAAGGAGACTTCCCTCTCCAAATCACCTGTGACCTAGGAAAGTCAAACCTTCGCTTCTCTAACCCAAACACTTGCTGGACAACTGAGGACTTTAGGGACTTTGAAGTCTGTTTAAACTACCTTAGCCACAAGCTTTGTGGAAAACATCAGAAAGGCCATCTGGGGACGTGTTCTTTTCTGGGAATCGCTAGGGAATGAGGTTGAGCCTTACACGCCGCCAGGGTACAAGGCCTGGCGCTAGGGAAGAAAAGTATGACCTTTGCCCGCACACGCACACCCCAACCTGAGACCAGGCCGGTGGAATCCCATGGGTGACGATGCAGGTCTCTCCTGCTCACCCGGGCAACCTGGAGCTTCAGGAACTCTGCCCCTCAGGTTGGTCAGGCTCTCAGCCTTTGGCAGCTGCAAAGGGGTGTCGGCTCCCTGAGGCCCCACCGCCTAGCTTTGCGCCCAGGGGCGCTGGGCTCTGGAGTCCTCTTGATCCAAGCTCACCTGAGCTTGTCTGCTTGGAGAGTGCAAAATAAGTTTATTTTAAAAAATCTTGTTTCTCCTCTTCCTTCACTCACTCATAGGCACTCCTTATTATCTCCTACAGTGGCAGAATCGACTCCTGTGAGCTCCGAGATTCCTCAGAACAAATCACCTGAATGTCTCTGCAAATAGCAGACCGGGAGGAGCGTGGGGAGGAGTGGAGGGGGACACAAGTGGGAACTAATAAAACTCTTGTTAAAGGGCCTGCTCAAGATCCGTGGCGTCACTGGGCCTTTTACTTGGGAAGCCAAAGAGTTGTATTCCTAAATGAGTTAAAGACCCATTTACCTCTGTCGTGTTCTATTCATCAAGCCACAAGTTGAGAGTTCCTAACATGAAACTATTTGTTTGCTTACACAACCAGCTGGGCGCAATTTCACGTCTGAGATATCTATCTGAAAGCGCCTCTCATTTATTATCTCTCCTTGTCAGCGAATCCATTTTCCCGCTCCCCCTCCCCCCTTTGGAGTTTATTTATTTATTTATAGTGGAACTTCTTTGCCTGAGAGGACCTGGGGTTGGAATGCTCCCCAGGGAGCAGCCACTCCCTGCTCAGGGGTCTGCTGCGCCCCATGGTGCGGGACTAGACAGCAGCAGAGGCGCTCCCGGGGTCACAGCTGACCCCGGCTAGCAGGCAAGCCAGGGAGCAGGGTGGGTGGTGGGTGGGCCTGGCCGGACACTGAGGAGCTGCCTTTCTCCCTGGATGTCCTCTCTGCTAGCTCTCCCTCTGTAAGCCTCAACCACCTGTGCGACGAGGTGGGGGTGGGGGGAGGCCCAGGAGCAGAATCCAGGAGCCTTTCTCCGAGATGGGGGCCCAAGATACGGATTTGAAACATGCTTTCACAAAGCCTCACCTAGTCCCATGGGACCAATTTCTTCTCCCGGGGCCGGAGCACAGAGTGAGTAACCAAGATGTAAATAGTTGCGTGATGGATTGGGGGAGGGGGCAGCGCATTTATTGTGTGTGCTGAGGGGAGAAAGCTGCACGTGGTTTCAATTTTGAAGCACAAAGAAATAACATGCAATGCATAAAATAGGTTTATGAATGTAATTGAGAGGAAAGAAAACAATTAACACGGTGCAGGGTTGCACACTCGATCCCCCACCCCTCGCCTTCACTTCTACCCCAATTTTGAGAAATCCGGATCATGTGAATAGAGTGGGTCTGGGCAGTTGGATCCTGCTGACAAGGGAACCCCTGATGGGGATCTCAGTGATGGCTGGATAATGGTATCTATCCATCTCCTAGTCTGCTAAGGCCTCCTCTAACCAACCTGGAAGCAATGGATCAAATCCTCAAGTCCAGCGTATAAAATATTCCCAGTTACAAAGAGGGAAAGGAGAAGGGGTGTCTGGAGGAGAGCAGGAGAAAAAGAAATAGAGAGATAGCGAGGGATTTCTTTAAGAAAGACCAGGCTAGTCTCTGCAAGCTATCCTATTGTGTTGATTTAGGAAGACATTTGCTGTATATAACGTTTAAGGCTGATAATATCATTGTGCAGCCAGATAAATAAAGCATTGGCCCAACCGTGGGGTCAGCGATCGATCTCTGGGCTCAGAGGAAAAAGGAGAGAGACAGGGTCGTGCACAAGGCTCTGTCTGTGTGCTTGTCAGTCGGCATGCAGGAGCCTGAGTGTGTGTGAGCGTGAGCGTCAGGGTGTGCGAGAGGGAACCAAGTCTTCAGCTGGCCAAGAGGCTCATTAGCATTCCTAACCCATGGACCTGTGCTGACAACTAACAGAGATATCCCGCTCACCACCAGGCCTCCTCTCCTTTTGTCTTCAGATCTGGAGGAGAAAAAGATTTCTCGGTGGAAGCTGGAGCCTGAATCTCCATGTGGTTGTTAGAGAGTCAGTGTATAAAAAAAGACATACCA
Source organism: Cheirogaleus medius (assembly GCA_008086735.1). Classification (NCBI taxonomy): domain Eukaryota; kingdom Metazoa; phylum Chordata; class Mammalia; order Primates; family Cheirogaleidae; genus Cheirogaleus; species Cheirogaleus medius. The sequence continues at coordinate 35,313,466 of VBSM01002608.1, forward strand.
GGATCTTGCCTGATCTTTCGCTCTGCTTTTAAAAAACTTTCCTCCTAAAGAGGGAACTTTTTTGCTTTTCTCTCTCAAAGTGTAATATGTTTGTTGAAACTCCAAGCTTAAATGAGAGAGAAAAATCCTCTGAAAATATTTTGCCATTTCTCCTTGTTGACATGAAGAGAGGTGGATGTTTATATGTTTGGCTCACATACACATGTAAGGCTGGTACTTTTAGTTAAAGATTTCTAGAACATAGCAACCAGGGGTTGTTCGAGCTTTTTGTTTCTCTTCTTTTTTTCACTTGGCTGAGTTTTGTTATGAGATAAAATTCATCTTATTTTCTGTAACAAATACCCTGCTTATTACTTGATCATTCTCCTTTTTTTAAATAAAGTACATCCTTCAAAATTACACAGGATCTAATTTTGTATTAACTATTAGAAAAAAAGGCAATTTTAAAGGCCTCCATTATCATAAGAAACACTTTAAAATTATGCTCAATCATGCAGTTTTAATGACCTTACACCTATTTTGGGGGGAAGTGTCTTTAACCATATCTCACAGGGATAAATACGTATGCACTTTGCTCTCCTACATCCTATTCCTTGAACTCCATCAAACTAGGCAGATAGTTTTACATTGGAGTGTACAAATTATCCCATGTTGACAGATGTTTGTCACTTAGTAACTTCTTTCCAAGTTTTTTCCCCCTCCCCTAAGCTTTCTTTCCAGCTTGCTTTGTTGTTTTAAAATATGCATGTCTCTCACTGGAATGCCAGTCACGAGTGCAAACTTTGTGTCCAACCTCCCACATGAAATGATCCTTTTAGAGGGAACTCGATATGTCTCAATCTGCACTTCACTCAAAGCCTCTGGGTACGGGGCCACTCACTCACTGGTCCTGGCTCCAAAATAACTCAGCAGAAACGAGTTTCCTACTAAAAATCCCCTCGAATGTCTCCCAGGGAAGAAATATAGCTCCTATAATTAAAGGAGGCAACGGCCAGAGGGGGAATGCAGCCGGCAGCCAAAAAAAGTAAGAGTTTTATTTATTTGCTGATTGAACGTGGGTTGTCATGACCAGCAGGTTTATTCACACTGGAAGTGCTGGAGGTTTGTACCGTATGTGCACAGAAGGGAGAGGTGGGGAGAAAAGGAAGGAGAAAGAGAGGATGACATAGAGTAGGAAGAATGAAAGAGACCAGGCCAACTTGGGAAGACAGAAAATGATCTCTGTGGGACAACTGGTGAAATTTCCTAGCACTGAATTTGATTAAAAACTTTTTAGCTGAGGAATACTGGGGGGAGGGGCGGGTAGAGGGGATGGGGTAATTATAGTAATCTCTTAAATGTGACGTATTATCAGGAAAAGCAAGACTCTGTTTTCCCCAGAAAAGTAATGTGACAGCAGGAAATTTATTAGCTGTGCTGTGTGTGGCGGTTTGGTGTGTGGGGGGTGGAATTATGGAAGAAGGCTGCAGAGAAGGGAGGAAGTTCCAGGACTCAAAGCAGAAGTGTCATAGAACCAGGAGCCCTCCACACTCCTTGGCAAAATTTACCTAGGAGGTGTGGTTGTGAAATCTTCTCTAGAAGACATCATCTCTGCACCTTACTTTAATTAGTTTCATCTATTTGAGCTGAATCTGGCATCAGAACCACATATAGGATGATTCAGCTCACAGGATGGAGAACACCTCCCAACCTCTTGGACCACCCCCCCCTCCTCCCGCAAAGGGGTGGCGGTGGTTACAAGCTTCAAAACAGAAGGAGTGCTCAGGCTGGGAGGCTCATTTCTATTAAAAAGGCAAAACTTTAGCAATGATGAAAAACAGATGATTTTTTTTTCTCCCTCTCTCTGAAACAGTTACTCTCTTTTACTGATGTGAAGTGACGTCAGCAATGCTTGCCCTATCCCCTTGGAGAGAAGGGAGAGAAGAGGAGGGGATGGAAGGAGGGAGCTGGGAGAAAGAGCTAGAGAAAAAGAGAAAGAGGAGCTGAGAGAAGAGGGGAAAGGGTGTGTGTTTGGGGGGAGGGTGGAGAGAATGAGAATGAATGTCCTACACTTTTTTTGGCCAAAAATCCACACAGAGTGGGCAAAACAATGCTTCAGAAGCCCGTGATTGGTAGGACACCTTCCCTTACTCTCACCCGATCTACATATTCTAACATATGGAAAGCTTACAGGCCCTGTGCACTTATAGAAGCCGATAATGCATTAGCTCTCAGCAATATTTACAGCACCACTTTTAATACACACCAGATGGTTCGCGACTGTGCCGCCTCAGCCAGCTCACTCCTCGATTTTACTCGGCGGCACTTTGTTGCAATTACGCTCCATGCTGAGACCAATTTTATTGGTGACCTATTTTTCATATTTGCAGCATTTTATGTTAAAAACCTCCTCTCTGGCCTTTTTTGTAAAGGGCAGCGCTCAGGAAGGGAGAGCTTAGGAGGACAGCGGTGCTGTGGGGCTGTCTAGGTGGATATTAATATTTATCATGATGTTACATACCTCGGGTTTAAGTGAGTAAACCGGATAGACATAAGTACTCCGGTCATTATGTTTGTTCACTCACCCCCTGTTTGTCAGACCCCCACGGACTGTCTACACGGCGCGCTCGCCTCAGAGTCAATACATCGGACCATAAATATTGTATTCCATTAATTATCACGCCACTGGCTTATCCTGGGCGCCGGCGTCCTCGAGCGACGCAGGGCAAATGAGGACGCTTCCTGAGCATATTTCTAGGCTGGGAACCCCGCTGAAATTTCCGCGGTGCCTGGGAATTCCTAGAGCCTGAGCGCCTGGCTCGAGCCGGGCTGGGCCTGGGGCTGGCGTGCAGGGGAAGGGGGGCGGCGGGAGAAGGCCCGACGCCGCCAGGAGCGCTCAGTACCTGTTATCTTGCTACGCAGAAGGCCACAGGGAGAATCCCATTTGGCACGCCGGGAAAGGCTTTCAACTTTATCTCCCGCCATGTAAATATCCCCGAGTGCCCGACTGGGGGACTTTGTTTCGCACCAAACAATATAAATATCCTATTTGCTACAACGCAGGTGTGCTCTTCCTACCCAAACTCCTTTTTCCCCTCGCTTATATAGTAACTCTTTATACCTCCCTCCCTTGGTTTAAAAAAAAAATCACAGATGTTTACTTTATTGATATAACCTATACCGTGGTTAGGCTGAGAATAATATGCCTCAACTAACAGTCATTTAGCAAATAATAGAGGCGTTCTGGATGCTTTCCAACGTTACACATGTACTTGGTCATAAAATGATACGTGAAAAAATTAACATCTGCTTTCCTAAAATAAAGTGTGCCAAGTAGCTTTTTATGAATGCTTTCCTCATTTTAAAAAGAAATATGGAGAGATAAACTGGCACCCAGATGTATAGCATATTTATAATGGTTTTAGGATTTAAAGGTAGCTATTCATTGCACAAGCCATTTAAAAACTGACATTTTAAAAGCTACTTAACCCTAGACATCTTCGAATCCTGAAGAGTCTTCCAAATTTTATTATTTAAAGAGGAATTTACTGTAATTTAATTGCATATCAAGGCAGAACTATGTGCAAGCCGGGGCACTGCAGCCTCAGCTCAACAGAAATTCCAACTCGCCTTTTATTTACCTAATTTCTCAGCAAGGTTCCCAGGCCCTTAAGAAGGCAGAGCTGGAAAGTTTAGTTGGGCTCTTTTTTGTTGTTGTTTAATTCCACTATTAGGAAATGAGGCCTACCTTTGAATTATTTCATTAGGATTTGGCCTTTTGGGGGAAGGGGTGGGAACCATAATCATTAGTGGCTTTTTATTATTTCTACAATAAATGGCTAGATTCTTTGTTGAATAAGCTGCTTGAATGTTTTGCAGATGTTCCACTTAGACCAAATCTGACCCCCTATTTCCTCTCAAATAAGTCGCTTAAACTCTCCCACCAGTCCATTTACTTGAGAGCATCCTCCCCCACCCTAGCAAGTTTATAAGTGTAGGACATGATCTTATGAAATTTCCACCTAACTGCACATGCACACGCACACCCCACACACACATTTACACACACACTCCCACCCACTGAGCCTCTGAGCGTGGCAGAGGATAAGAGAAGAGAAAAAAGAAGAGGAACTGGTGAGGCGGAATGGAAAGGAGGAGGGAAGTCTGCCCAGTGGTTACACCCCTGTGCGGAGGCGCGCCCTCCACTGGGCCCCCTCCCCCTGCTTTGTGCCTTTGGTTTGAAACATTGGAGGTGGCCCAGGTCCGGTTCCCCCCTAGAACTGGGAATCTTGACCTGCCAAGTGCTTGGGGCCTCCGCCCAAGGTGTCTCGGGGCTACCCGGTGAGCCGAGGCAGAGCCTGGGCAGCCCCGGAATCATCCCGGGCGCATCCACCCCGCGGCACCGCCCCAGCCGCCGCGGCCGCGCGTGGGGACCGAGGGGCTTAACAAAGGGCGCCGCGGGGGCGCGGGGCGCGGCCACGTGACGGGCCCGAGCGCTGTGTCGCGGTCCCGCCGTGGGGAGGGGAGGGGCGGCCCGCCCAGGGGGCCGCGGGGCTTCTTGACATGAAAAGAAGCGCCGGGCCTCGGGCGGGCCGC
>VBSM01002608.1:35318140-35332683 GCA_008086735.1 Cheirogaleus medius
CTGTTTAATTTTCTATTTATTTTCGGACCTCAGCCTTTCTGGATCACAAAAGTCCCCACAAGTAACACCGCAATAAATCTGAACAAAAATAAGACAGATTTCCTCATCGATGTGTAATAAAGTTAAAGGACATTGTTTTGTCAGACAAGCGCTAAGTAGAAAATAAATCTCAGAGTCTGGGGAAACAAAACGGAGCGCTGCTGGCATGTGTGTAAATTTACTTTTAAAAGCAATAAATCAATGTTAAATTAAACAGCTGGGTACCCTGTCTAGGAGAAGGTTCCGTGTTTAAGAAGACCTTGATGGGAGAAATGTGCTATTTAACAAGACACACACACACACACAAAAAGTTAAATTTTTATTGCGATCCAGAGGCAAGACTGGCCTGGGAACTTTTCCTCTGAACTTCAGAGAGGGAGAGGGGAAGAAGAAGGAGCATGAATTGTATATACTGTCTATCCTCAGATCTTTACACATGTTTTCAGGCATAAGGAGACAAGGAGGTTTTGTAGAAGTGTTTTAGATGTGTTCTAAATTGTTGGTTGAGCTCTGAAGTCCTCTCTTTATTGGCTTAGGTTTGTTGGTTGGGGTGTGATTTTTGCAAGGTTTTTTTTCTGTAAATACTATAACCTGTGGAGATATTTTAATGAGCATGTTGAGCACATTCTTATCTAATGCTTTCTTTATTCTTGATGTGGTTGTTTTGCACAGTAAATAACAGTAGAAAAATGAAAAGAACATTTATTTCATATGTATTATGCCTATTTTCGCTGAGAAGCAATCCTGAAATTGGAATAGCATTTAAAACTCAACTGGTATATTTCAATATATCATTCTAAGTCTTTTGTTTTTGTTTTTTACAAAACTCCACTTCACTGAGAAAAATTGTATTGGGGGGAGTAGGGGCTGGGGCCAGAACAATAGAAAACCCAAGCTCTGGCTCTGTATTCTAAGAACAATGTGAATCAATGAGCTATTACAGAGGCAATATTCAATTGCAGGAAATTAGAAGTAGTTTAAGGCAAGCATGTATGTACACTGGATTTTTTTTTCCCAGTCTTAAAATGAAACTCCAGGAAGACTCAACAGTTCTTTAGAAAGCAGACATATTATTGAGAAGAACTCTCTTAGTCTTTTGAATTCAGATCGACAGGTTTAAAAAAATATAAATGGGGTTCTTGCCACTACAGAAACCAGCGGTTTATTCTTTACTTTCTTCACATCAAAATCCCAGAAGCTATATTTTGTAGTTAGATTGTTAGCCCAGGTCCAAAGAATATAATTAGATAACATGATTCAAACTTTAAAAAATAGGGGAAAAAATGTTGGTTTTTCCCCCCCTCAAGCTACACACTAACAGGGTTGTTTGACAGCATCCTAGCTACCTTTGACTTTTCTTCAGCCAAAGGAAATATCTAAGACCCAGTTACCTGGAGAAGAATAAAGTTATACTATTTATATTTAGAAGGCAGCATTCAGTTTCCATGACCATTCATGGCTTGTGAAGTAAATCTGTGTCTTATGCTACTCGAGGTAGCTCAGATTGCCTGTCAGGAGGCGTCTGGGCAGCCTCGTAAACTCAGAATGACTTCTCAAATCCTGCTAGATTTTCCCAGTGATGCGCTCTCCTCTGTGCTGAAGCCCTGGGAGTCATTTCAGCCCAAGGTGAGCCTTTCAGGCACTACTCTTTGTCCCCATCTGGATAGGAAGGTGCGGAACTAGTTAAGACGCTGGACTGGTTTTGGGGAGGGGGTAGGAGGAGATGGAGAGACGGCCTGTTCTAATTAAAGACAATAAGCAATTCTGTGAGGAGCTGTCCTTTAGCCTTAGCTTGAGGCAGAAACAGTCCTTCTCTCTTCAGTCGTTAAGTGTGAGCTGGCCAGTGGGGCGAACAGCAGAAACTTGCAGGTAGTGATTTGCTCAGGTAAGGCTGGGCCGATTGTTAAATCGCAGCAAGTACATCTCTAAGTCTCCCTTTGCCTCCCTTTTCCTGGTCCCTCAGTGCTCTGTGCTTGACTCAGGCACGCTTTGATTCTAACTTTGCTTGCTAGATGGCGCTCGGTGTCTCAGGACCTTCTGCTTCAGAATTAAAGCGGCTTTTTAGCACCGTTGTTCTGAACTGTTTGTGAGCATTTGATTAGCACAGTGCTGGTAATGTTATTATCGCCCTTGTTTTTGTCACCCTGGTTCTCTTTTTGATTAAGGTATTGTCCATGTGGGAGCTGCCCATCTTAATCTATATAATGATAAAATTTAGGGAAACTCTGCACCTGAATTTAGGGCACATTTATGGCTCAATTACCTGTTCTGATGCATTTCAAAAAAGCACCTTAGTAACTTTTCCTCCAGTAATCTGATTGAGGTTTTCAAGAAGACGACTCAGCAGGTCCAGATGGTTATTTACAATCCTTGAGGTTTACCACTAGAGTCCACCACCGGCTCCCATCCCATTCCCATTCCAGGATAAATTAAGCTGATCTTAGGGAACTTATTACTCTCACTTGCCATTATGGGATATCATTAATTGACTTTAAAGTATTATGATTTATTTACAGCCCAAATCCTAAAATTTCATATCTACAAAGAGATATCTTTTAATATAGGTAATATAAGTCACCACAAAGCTTGTTTCACAAGAAGGATGATTTGTAGATTATGATGTATATTTGTTTCCATCACTAAATGATTCTTCTCAGATATTCAAAACGCTTTTGGGGGGGACTCCTTTGTGTTGAAGCACAAAGAGAGAAAATGAGTAGATCTAAGTTTCTGATGGAAAAAAATTAAGATGAGCCAAAAGGACCTGTATATTGTTTTGTGGAAGGAAGATGTCATTTTCACAGCATCCACTGCTCTCATACCATTATGTGTTCTTTAAAGAAAGGTTTGCAGGTGAGGAAGGCAACGGTTGCAAATTAAAGAAAAATATCTCTTTACAGACATTTTACTAACTAACTAAGGAGAGTATAACTTGTTACTTGCTTTTAGGACTTAGGGACCTAAATTCTATAGAAATGTTCCACTCTTGGGAAAATAAATAATACTCTGAGATGAGTGGTTTGGAAACCTTTTGTCAAACCTTGGCTGCTTTGGTGAAGAACCCCCGCAAAGTCTCTCTGTAGGTGTTAGGCTGAAACTAGCAGGCGCTGAAAACCTAAAGCGGAAAATTTACAACTTGATCAGCCCCAGCCACACACCAAAAACCTGCTACTGGTGCAAACATATGTTTCAGATTAAGTTAAGCAAATGGCTCTCATTTTTTCAGGGTTGAAAGTTGATCATGAAAATTCAAATTTGAGTGCATTGGACTTCCAATGGATCACTAGATCCTCAAATACTTACACATCCTCCTCAACCATTTACTCAAGAGATTTCATATATTTTATTATCTTCTTGAGATCCTACTTTAGAATCTCCTGCAAATTGATTCTAGTCAGGTATTATCTTCCAGGAACACATGTAGTTATAAAAGTTGGCTAAGTTGAAAATTGGGTTTATACTCCCCTCTAACATTAAACTGCTCTATAGGTAAAGTATAACTCAGTTGTTCTAATGCTTTCTCTGTTTCCTCAGATACCTACTCACTTTAATAAGCAGAAATTAAGCTGCAAAATTTATTTTAAAGTTTCTTTAAAGATTCATTTGCTAGAAATGTAGGTGATTTTATTTTCACAGCATGAGACAAAATAAAGGCGTGTTACCAAAGCCTTTAATTATGTCAGGAAAGACTGAAATCATGGTGTTTCTTTTAATGGGGGTAACTGTCTTTTGCAACCTCCCTGCGGTCATCCAGCCACCTCCCAGCTAAATTATTTGAAGACCAGTCTGGTTACTAAGATGTATGGTAAAGAAATTTAGAATTAACTCCCCACTTTGCAAGGTAGCTCCCTGGGCAAGTTGCAGAGGAGGGAACCAGGCATTAGATACCTTGAGTTCCTTCTTATGTAATCTCGGGACTCTGAAATCATTCCCGATATCTCCCCGCATTTGAATGAACATCCTGCAGATTTTAACCAATATTGTCATGTTGAAGTTTGGTAGTTATTGTTTACACCTCTCCCTTCCCCAAGGGGTCTTGGAAAACGTTTAAGAGATTATTGATTTCCAAGAAACCAAATAAAGAAGCCTGTTCTTTTGTAACATATGAAATACACACTTTTCTTTAACTAAATAGGCAGTGTATGTTTGACATTGACAAATGGGCTAGAGACAAGGAAACTTATTTTAAAAGACTTTGAAGGAAAAAAGTGGATAGGACAGCAGCAATTCTATAGAAGAGTAGAGTTGGAATGTAAAGAAAAGCTTGGATAATAAGGAAAAAATGGCCATCTATGTCGTAAAATGGTTTAAAGTTTCGTTGAACACATACAGGTGGTGAGCAAACATCGTTGAGAAAGCTCCTCTCAGGGGGGCTTGATCAATATCCTCAGTGTTTTGATTTATTATAAAGAAAATGAGCTTCTCATACTTCTTTTCTCCATATTTTTCTCTGGCAAAGTTGTCCTGAAATATCCACTCCGGTCTGGAAGTTTGTGACTTACTTAAAATAACTCAGAAAAGTCATTCTGAAACTGGATCAGGAGTACAAATTTTTTAAGTCAGAAATTCCTGATTAATTAAATGCAGATCTCAACTACCCCTTCCCCCACCCCCAAGTCATAAGGCAAATCCCCGCATGAAAGAAAGACATTCCCAATCCACGTTGAAGAGCAAACGTTAGCCACCCAGGAGCTCAGTAAGTGCTGTCCATTCCGCCCCCAAAATGCCGAAATTCACTCCCCCACACCCTGACAAAGGAAAAACCCCATATCTTTCCCAGCACTTGATTCCTTTTCCTGCCTCCTGAACTCCGGAAGGCTAGAATGAATGTATCTATTTCATTTAGCAAAAAATGGAAGTTCAGTTTGTGGAATTAGCTCCCCAAAAATATACCAGCCAAAGACATGCAGACATTATGGAGGTATTTCAGTTGTGGGTTTAGATAGTGGGAGGTGGATCCTCGTCTAGAATATGTGAGTCTCCAAGTCACTATTATTCAACAGGTCCCCTTTGCTACCTTGCACACTTCAGATGCCAAACTGCATTAGCTAATATGAGTTTTCCCCAGTTTTCGTAGGAGGGTCCTGCCGCTAGTTTAAATAGTTCCCGGCATGGCCGAGATTCTCTAGTAGCATGGATTTGTCAGTATTTGGGCAAAACAACTCTTGGGACCGAAAGAATGACCAAAGTACGGGGAAACAATTATCTTTGGAAAGAACTTAGCAGTGACTTTGTAGACTAGGAAAAGACAGAAAAGTTCATGTAAGCAGTGCTATGAGAAAGCAGGGTGTTTATGGCTGTTCTGAGAAAACAAACTAAATTATTAACCGGTGAAAGATTTAATAAAATATTTGTATGTCTTAAGGGATGGAAAAATAAAGTGTTTTGAAGGTAAATTGCTACTAACCTGAGGAACTCACTGACATTTTGCATTGCAATCTTTTGCCAAATAGTGAATAATTTTATCTTGAAATGTATTGTAATCCATGCTGCTATACAGAAGCAATTTTTGAAATCGCTTTATTGAGGGTATTTTATAGGAAAGAAACCCCTTAAGATATCAGAGTTCTCTCCCTTTTTCACTTGTTCCTGACTCTTTCTAGAAAAGTTTGGATTAAGTTGGTTAGAAACTATTTTTGTACAATTAGTCTTTAACAGACATTTGGTTTTGACCGTTTCACCTGCTCTAAACGTAATGTTTTCGTCCCCAACGACGGTTCTAGAGAGCGGATGACTAACATAGGGTCCTGATGGGAGGGAAGAGATTTCACTTAAAGTCCTGCAAGTGAGGCGAGTTTCAATATAGTAAGAAGCAATTTGAAATCTTTAAAAACTAGCCTTGTCTTAGGAGTGGCAACCTAAGTGTTGCTAGGGAGACCACGCAATGAAAAAGATACCACACCGAAGTGATCTTTTATTGTACTTTGCTTAACGCGACAGTAAAAAAGAAAGGCAAACAAGGAGCTGTGCCGAGAAGCACAGCTTCGAGTTGAGGTCTGGGAGCAGGAGAAGAGGTGGTGGGTACTGGAGGCAGACGCGCCCCCTTTTTGGTGCTGTCAAATAAGTTGCTGTCAGGCTGTTTAGCGCGCGGCCGGCCTGGCGCCGACTGCGGAGCCACCTCTCTCGGGGCGGTAATTAACCAGTGCCTGGGCGCGCCCGAGCCAGTCCGACAGCTCCAGCCACCGGCAGAGCCGTGGCCTCCAGGGCTGGATAGGTCTGGACGAACATCTTCTGGAACGCAGGTCTCTCGCGACTGAGATCCCGAGCCCGGGAAGAATGCATTCCCAGTACAGACCTCTTAAACCCGAGTCGGTACAGATCTGACCAGCTAAAGGGTGGTGGTGAAAAGTTGGCCAAAGAAAAGTCGAGGAGCTGGGGGTGGCGAGGAGGGAAGGCCCCCACCATAGAAATGACAAAAGTGGCGCTGCTTCGGAGTAGCCTAGATGCAAATTCGGGGAGACTCGCAGGCAAATGGTGTGTCAACTCTGGGCGCTCAGATTAACACGGAGCATGGAACAAGCAAGACTCTCTACCCACAAACCGCATACTCTTTACACTCACTGTCGCTTTGGGCTCAGATCCTAAGATTTCAGGAGCCAGTTTCCTATGGTTGGGGAGTGGTCGGAGAGAGGAATCCCGCAAGGGCTGGAACTTTGGGGTTCTGGCCAAGGGAAGAGGGAAGGGGGCGCGCTGGGCGCTGTCCATGGTGCTGGGGAGAGCGCGGCTTCATTTCGCTTCTCTTTGCTGTCCCCAAACCCAGCTCGAGCATAAAAAGGGGAAAGGGACACCAACAACTCGTGCTGCTAGGATTGTTTTTTCTCCCCTCGAATGTGGAAAATGCGAATGTGGCTGTATAATTTAAATAGTACTCAAGGAGGATTCTACTCTTTATTTCTCAGTCATTACTGCTTAGACAGCAGGGTTAACTGGTAGTTTCCTCCTTAAAGTGTTCCATATTTTGAAGTAGTGTAATCAGCGATTCCTGATGCACAAAGTAAAGAGTAAGGAGGAAAGAAAAGGATGACTTGAGACTTTAAACATATCCAAGCAATTAACTATTTCCAGATTTGATAAGAAATAAAAGCACAGCATAACTTAACCTGCTAGAAAACATGTTCATTGAGAAAGTATTACATATATATAGATTCAATTTCACTGAAATAATTCTCTAAACTACACACCTGCTAAATGCTATAGTTATATTTTCGTCAGCAACAATAAAAGGAGCGATTTACCTATTGTAGTGTGTGTGTGTGTGTAAATTAGAAATGGTTAAGATTTCATTCTAAATTCTAAAATGGTACTCTAATAACTGCATTTAAAAAAAACAAATTTGATTGTTTAAAGTACAGGTGATCAGAAAGAAAGCAGGATACAGACAGAAATTATTTCAAAATTAGGGAAAAGATCTAAATAGAAACATAACCCATCTAGTAAGTGAATCATACTTTTGTAACACACACACACACAATCATGTGACAAAATTTCAGGTAGACTTTTAACTATGTTTGATCCAATCAGAAATGTGAAACTCAGGAAAATAATTGATCTTAATTGTTTTAATCATGAAAATCTTACACTCTGCAACGCGAATTCATGTGACAATGAAGAAGGAAAAGGACATGAAAACAGCTGACACAATGATCAGCAGCAACTGACAGCAACTCATTTGATATTTGATATCAAGCACTAGATCAATATTTGTGAGATCAATGCAATTTTAATGGTTTTCTTTCAAAACTGTATGAAAGCCAAATTGTGACACTCTGTGCTAGGGTTATTTTTAGAGGTGGTTATTTCAGGGGATGATATTAAGTAATTTACTGAAGCAAAGCTAAAGCAAAAGAAAAAAAAAAAAAACTCCAGAAAACCACCACAACAAACCATCAATATTTCTTCAGTTGATAAATCCTGATTATCTAAGTACCCAGAGACGGTGTGAACATTTATTGGAAAAAAGCCATTTATTTAGTTATGGTTAAAAAAAAAGAAAATAAGCCTTTGAAAAATTATTTGGAGGTACATGAAGATGAACTGGATCAGATATACCTTCTTCAGACACAATAGGATTAGGTGGTTGGTACTTTAGCAAAAAGAAATAAAAATGATAAAAAGACAAAACTTAGGCCTTTTAGCTATTAGGTCAATCCCCTCATGTACGTAATTCAGTGGGAAATAACAAATTTTTCTGCATTTCTGGCAGAATGGAAAACTGAGTTCTATCTGATACTCTAAAGCAATGTTCCCAAGTTCAAATGGGGGGAGGGGGAAGTAAATAAGTATAAATACTGTCTATTATTTTCCTTAGAAGAGTTTATACCTTTAAAAAATGCAATTAATCCAACCCAGAGGCACATAGTTCCTAAACCTGTAGTTATATTTTGACTCATTTTCTTACTAACTCCTTTTGTTTGATAAAACTGCTAAACTTGGATTTATTTATTTATTTTTACAGATTCAATTTTGAGGAATTTTCACCTAGAGGAATCCAAGACCTTCAGTCCAACAGCAGTTTCGGTGGGGAGGTAGATGATGGGGGGAGAGGTGGCAGAGGGGGTGTAACTAGGTGAAACATTTCTATAAGAACAGTAACAAGAGTGAAATGAAGTGATCATGGGTAGTGTTTGTGACAAGCAGATGTTTAAACTTTTAGGTACAAGAGCAAGAAAATAACTTGAATTTGTAACTCAACCTTAGTCAAAAACTTGGGAAGAATTGGTTTCTTTTTCACTTGAAAGAATAGGAATATTTTGGGGAATTTCTGATGCCTGACCTAACACCTGCCATCCTTTTTCAGATAGAGAATAAAATACTTCAAAACTATGCAACTCTTGAAATTTTTGTCCTCAAATGTTTCTTTTTTCCTGATATTTTTCTTGATGACAGTAAATTGCCTGATAAAGAAACTGACAGGTCATTTCAAATAAAAGGCATTGTATATGTTCTTAAATGAAATTAATATATAATTCCTTTTGCAGAATTAAATCATGCACCTTAGTATATTCCTTAAGAATCCAGGTAATGGCATATTTTCCAGTATTTTGATAATTCCATAAAAAGTCACTCTCTGCATGTGACTTTTTATGGAGTTTTATTATATTTTAATATGCTTTATTGTATTTCAAATTTGGCAGATTTCTTACAAACTAAAGACACCAACAGTTTAAATCAATTTTTCTTTAATGAAATAAAGCCAAACATACACACAAATGCACCTTACACACAGAGAATTTACAAATGCAAGTGAACTTTCGCAATATTTAATACAAGGCATTTAACAATCTTTATTACAATGCCTTGTAGAATTTGAACATGAAAATTTTATTTAACAGAAAATAAGTATACAAACATTCATGGTGACCAACATATATGGAGCACCTGCTAGAGGCATCAAAAAGACATACACATACTGTATATGTTGTCTGTATATTTCAGGTAGGATGGACAGGAATGGGCATCTGTACCCCATGTATGTGTGCATGAGACATATACATATAAGTTCATAGACATATATTTTTTCTATTAGGTAGGTCTTTAAAAAAACCCCTGAGTTATCTCAAAGAAGGAAATGAACTTTATACTCAGTTATAGTTTATTTGTACCTCAGTTTGGCTAATCATAATTTGACCAATAATTTTTCCTCATCGCATGAAGAACAGTACTTACAATTTAAAAGTTTAGTGTACCAAAAATGCTGCTCTTCTTAAGCCACTTTGAAGTAATGCTAGTGAGTCTAGGATCCAGATCTACATGTTAATCTCTAGTTTTGCCTTCAAACAGAATTCAGTTACAAAGAACTTGGAAAGATTTTGAATCTATTCAGGAGAGGAAAACTCTTTAATTTTCTGAGGAGTAAAAACTCCCCAAGAAACTTCATATAGCTTCTTAGATTTTGCTTAGCATACGTGATAAAACATTGATTGTTGCAGTTTGGTGACCCATGAAATTTGGGGGTTAGTTTTCTCTTCAGACCAGAGCATATAATTATGCAAATAAAGAGCTGTCACTGATCTAGTGAAATACGCACAAACACATGCACTCTGAAATTGGACAGAAAAGTGAAAATGGTTGGTGATGTGATGGTGCCATGGTTTGTTTTCCTGCCAAGTTTCTATCCAAATTCATTATTCAAATTGTAAACTTTAAAAAGAGACATATCATTCTTGGGGGTGTTGGTTGTCTTTTCATTTCAGATTCTTTGTATTGGTACTGCAGGCTGGCCACAAAGTACAGTTCAACATTATTTTACCTATGACAGTTCTCCATATTACCCGATGAAATAGCCAAGGAAAAGAAAGATGCAGAACCTCTCCAGATTTCTTTCTAGAAACATGTCTTATGTCTGTTTCAACAAAACTCAACTCCAACAACACAAAGAATATAGTCAAAGGTTTTTCGCAAATCTCAAGGCAAAGGACTGGGAAAGTTGCTTGGAAGGCCTCATGGATTAAGTCAGATTTCCATTTTCAAGCTTTTTACATTCAAGGGGAAAATACTGGTCACTGTGTGATGTCCACTTAATGGTCAAAGTTTCAGGATGACTTTCTCCCACCTAGCAATTAAAGCCAACTCTATAATATTTGGTGACTTCAACCTCTGTGGTTCATTTCCAGTAAATACTCCTCTGAAACCTTTGTGCTAAGAATTAAGAGTTCTTCAGTTTAATCATGTTCTTTGGCATTGAGGTCTCCCAGTTCTCAAGCTACCATTGCACAGGGCTATTGCATAATTTTAGATGTCATGGAGAGTCAGCACTGATGAAATCTGAGAAGGCTCATGTCAGACCACTGACTGCTAAAGACATCACTACATGAAAGATCAGTGGTGTGAAACTTTAAAAACATCGATCCAAATGAATCAATTAAATCAACATTCATCCCTCCTAAGTGTGTGGCTTAAAACTATCATTGTTGCTTTTTTTTTAACCTTACATAGATTTCGAGGTAAACGCTGGAATGCTTTGATGGCTACTTCTATTCTCGAACCTCCGTTAATCGACTTTGTGCTATTTCCCTCTTTTCAACATCTTCCACTTGGTATACATTCTTTACTTTTAGTACAGTGCATGACAGTTGCAATGCTTTAAATCTAAAACCTCCTAACAAAGCTGACGCTTTAGGTAGGGTAGCTTTAAGCTCTGTGAAGTGTTGATTAAAAACCCTTTCCCAGACTCAAACTGATCTTTTTGGAGATTAATAGAATATTAGATAAAAGGAAGACGAACAATTCAAGAGACTCCCACTCAGTCATTCTATACAAGGAAGGAAGGAAGGAAGGAAAGTATTCAATTTTTGAAAGGGAGTACCTCCTGGTGTCTTTTATTTTATATTATTACAGCCACTAATAAGTAATCATAAAATAACCACCACCATTCTCCCCCTTTTTGCCACCCATATTTCAAAGATGAGAATGTCTCACATTCATTTAAAGACATTTTTCTCCACAGAGGCAATGGGAAAGTTTTTGAGAAATTTTTATACTTTTTGTAATAGTAGTCTTTCTTAAATAAATTAGGATTACAGACACCAACAGGAACTTGCCAGTTTACAGTAAAAACTATGATTATAACAAGAGACACACGCGTTTGAATCAGAACTGTAGATAATCCATGGGAACTTGAAAAAAAATCTAACTTATTAGCACTGAGAATAGTTAACATATCTCTTAAAGGAGTTATAGGTTATTTCTTTAAGAAAGGAGTAGCTGAAAATAAATGTAAAAAAGTTATTTCAGATTGAATATAGCAAATAAAGGACCTATATACAGAAATCTGGAAGCAAGTGAATCCCACCAGACTCCTTTTGGAAAACACATTTATTTATGGTATATTAAAGTTTATTTTATAAAGTGATAGTTTTATGATGGGTTCAAATTTCCTTGCTAGGGAGATATTTTAGATATTAAAAACAAATGTCTTAAAAAATGTTAGCTTTGCAAAAGGTGCAAGCCAAAAGGTGACTCCACCAAAGTTAGGATATTGCCCTACAGCAATAATAATAGTAATAATAAGTAGCCACAAGGTTTAAAATATAGATGAATGCTGTCCCATCATTCTTATACATTTCTGCTTTTAAACACTATAGAGTTGGTGAATAAAGGAACTTCTGAGCAAGAATAATATGACACTGCTTATTGGGAATATTATTTTTATTTTAAAATGTAAACAGAAATATATATGGGAAATGCATGTGCTTTTTAAAAAATATAAACAATAATGCAATCCAGGTTGAAGCACAAGCCTGAAACTTGAGAAAAGAACAATTATTACAAGTAGATGGTCTTCTTTTCAAATATCCATGAAAACTTCTAACGACTGCATGGTTAGGCACCTGTAGAAAGCTCCAAAGCAATTATCTGGCTTTTAAGTTTTGACAGGAGTATTTTGAATATTAGATTTATCAACAACTCCTTTCCCATTCCATTTGCTCTAGGAAGTATATAATTAAAATAAAATGCCCTCATCCTAACTTTAAAACTCTACTCTCCTAAAAACCTAAGAAAACCAAAATGAGGAAGGAGAAGATCAGGGCAAAAATACTGTTAACGCTAGCAGCCCCCAAGCAGGCGGGCTACTACCAACTGCTTGTTGTTACTTCAAGAAAATTGAGGTGAACAATATTATTACATTTATACCAACAGACCCGTAATCAACAGGTTAAAAAATTCTACATTAACAAAGAATCTGATCAGTAATCAGTTGGTGGTCTGGAATGGTTTGCCTAGCTCTCTCTGGGTTGCCACAGCTCAGATTCACAAGCAGAAATTACATTTACACAACTTAAGTTTGCAAATAGCTCTCTACAGATAGTTAAACAGGGCCTAACAATCCAGTAGTTTTAAAGTATTAAAGGCAATTAAACAGTGATTTACTCTAGTTACAAGTAAAGGTTTTTAAAAAGAGAGGTGAGAAAACTGCAGAAAAGGAATAGGAGTGATTTGGTTTATAAACTGAGCATATTTATTTTACTCTAAATTCAGCTGCAGAAGCTTCAAAAATGTAGCGTTGCACAAGTGTTGGTTTTTTAAAAAAAGCTATAAAATTAGTTTCCTGTGAACATTTTTCAAATACTGAAAACACCACACAATTTATAACATTTTGAAAAATATATTCAATCCACATCAATTCTCAAATCCCTCACTGGAAGATACCATTATTTTACACAGTTCACCATTACTTCTACAATAGGAAAGACTGGATAAAAGGGGTCAACATCACAGACCAATGTGCTTGACATTGTTGGGGCTTACACATTTTACACCATCCAGTAGCTGAATAAAATGCCATTTTGATTTTTTATGTTGTTTCTGCTTAAGTAACATCAAAAGATATGCAGACATGACTCACTGAAAAAAGATCACTTTAATTTGTCATCATTAAAACTATGGAACTAATGAATGTACTTGTATGCCAAACACAGCAATGAGATATTATCAGTTTTAAAACTTGCTGAAATCAGTTCGTAATATAAAAACATTTATCCATGAGGTGGCTGATTTTAAGTTCTTTTTCTGAGGCGTTAGACAGTTCTAAGTCATTTTGGGTACATTTTATCATGTCCACAAATAAGGCAGGCATGTTAATTGTTGCATACATTTTAAAAAAGGATGAAAAATATTAAATTCAGATTTTCATCTATTAGAAATAATCTTCACTAGGTAATTAAATTCTTCAAGTAATTAAAAATTGATAATGCTAATATTTAATATTTTAATTTAAAAGTCAGCAAAACCTTAACTTATCTCTTGTATTTCACAGTGTTGGCCAGATCTTCGCTGGATTAAAATATTTAACTGTTGAAAATGTAGGGAAAACCCCTACAGAGGAAGTGGAGTACTAAAAATTATACCATTGGATGGAAAGGAGAAAAATCTTTCACATCAAATCTCTCTTTTCCTATTAGAGCAGAAAACTAAAAGAATCATTTTAGCCCAGCTTAGTCTTTCAGAAGAAAAAGGCTCCAGAGTACATAGGTTTATTTTCCTGATGACAATAAAATATTCTAACCCTAAAAGGGCCTAACTCCAGGAAAGCTCAGAATAGCTCTTTCTAGTAAGGATTAACAACAAACTTTTTCCACATTAAGATTTAAACAGCAAAACTTAAGTGTGTTATCTCAATTACAATGACACTCAATACACATCATATGTTTAAAAAGTAAAGTCAATTCTAATGATAAAGTTGGAATTCCATTGAAAATGGGACCTTTCACACCTACACTTAAAAGATCTGCTCATCATTATGTTTTAAACAGTCTCTTCTGACATTAGAGACTCGTGTAAAATTTCACAATCAACTGGAGAGGATTTTCAGCAGTAATGCGGATTTGGTACTTTATAGATTTTTTACGCAAAGTTCTTTTGGTCTCGAAATGAAAATGGATCGTTAAGGAGAGAACAATTTACACTCCCCAAACTCCGTAGTACATCGTGGCATTCATGTTCTGAATTTAAATTTGACTTTTCTGTGTGTGTGTGTGTGTGGAATTTCCTTAAAAAAAAAAAAG
>VBSM01002608.1:35332783-35364196 GCA_008086735.1 Cheirogaleus medius
CCCCTCCCCAGCCCCGGCGCGCGCGGGGATTGGTTTCCCCTGCGCGCGGGATCCCGCTTCTGCTCCCACCCCGCAGCACCCAAGTTTCCTTGCTTCCCAAGGGAAAAAAATGGATTTCTCTTGTCTCTCCCGGAAGCTGTGCTGTTAGACATGATTACCTCAGCGAGGTCACTGGGACCAAATCACATGGGATGCTTAATGAAGGACCAGATTCAAAAGAGATTATGCCTTGAAGTATCCTAGGGCGGCATTTTTACAGGTTTTAAGGAGAATTTAGAAAAGCTAAAAAAATGTTTCAAAGCAGTGACGACTAAAAGAGCATCTAGGCCTCTCCTTTTGTCAGGAGGAATTCAACTTAGAAGATACAAGTTAGTTGTCAATTTAAGGGGTTATTTTACTACAGCTTCTTTATGTGGCTGCGATTTAATACACATGTATAGTATTTTTCAAATCAAATCTACCTATAGTTTAACACAAGCAGCAAATAATACTGATGTAGGCATAAGAATAGATGAGGAAATAGATTAATCTATTTTGACTCCTTGTGATGGTTTATAGCATTTTACCAGTAGCTTCATAACTGAACAATTTTTTAAATTAAAAAATAAAAATTACAAAGACTCTTCCATAGAAATAATGAGTGAGAATAGCTTTGAAACAGTTGAAATCTCCCGTTAGATCACTCAATTATGCAGAGAGATACTGCTTGGAAGTCTCCGGATTCAGGGCCTCTGTCTGATACTTTAACATTGTTAATGATAATTCTTTAGTCTGTAATAGTAGGTCATTGCTATGGTTACTCTACAATGGTGCAACACTTTGCTTTCCCCTTCAGCTATTCGCTGAGACCTGGTAACCACATTTGTTGCCTAGCAACAGTTTTGTGACAGTATCACAATCTGGGAGTTACAACAATAAGGATGCTATGGCTGCAGTCCGCCAGAGAGCAGAAAGCTACAGTCTGTGCATGTGACTTAGCTGTGGGAGCTGGCCCTAGCAGAGAACCCCTCTCTTTAGAGGGGCCCTCACAAGGATGCTCTCTATCCTCCTCTCA
Organism: Cheirogaleus medius; assembly: GCA_008086735.1. NCBI lineage: Eukaryota > Metazoa > Chordata > Mammalia > Primates > Cheirogaleidae > Cheirogaleus > Cheirogaleus medius. Next base: position 35,333,838 of record VBSM01002608.1, read on the forward strand.
TCTGCAGATTGGCCTTCTGAACTTGCATTTGAAACTAAGATCCAGTATTGAAGTCATATGCTTGAGAAATATCCCTCCACACTACTGCATTCAGCCTAAAAAATGAGGTCATTTCTCTATTTGCTTACTCATTTTGGGCAAAATTCATTGTTATTCAATGGGAAGGAGGGATGAGTGTAGGTTTATCCTGGTAAATCCAATAGTGCCTAACTGGATTTTGACAATTCGTAATAGAATTCTTTGGGAAAAAATTATATATATGCCTGCCTGCATCAATAGCTGTGTAAAATCTCAAGTTCTTTAAAATATATATAACTAGATATTTTTATTAGTATGATTTTGACTTATTCAAATGACAAACGCTTCTTTTGAATTTGGAGGATTTTATATTCTCCAAACCTAAGTGAGTAGTTCTATATATGCTCAGATATGCCTACTTTAAATGATATTTTGTGGGTATATCTAAAATGGGGACCAGTTTCTAGATAGGTTTATGAAATGTCTGTCTGTCTTTCTACAGTGCTTGCTTAGTTTCAGTTCAATAATAACTACTAAATCATACTTAAGTAATAAAATATTTTAAAATCAATTGTAGCTCTTCTTTTTGAAAGACCATTGGCAGATGCATACTACATGGCACACCCACCCCCAAACACAATAAGCCAAAAAAAAAAAAGGTGTTAATTGTCTCTTTTCCTTCCCATTCCCCAAGCTTCCAGCCACATTTGGCATTTCCTCCATAGTGATCACACTTACACCTACTAGTGTTACCAAGGCTATGATCAATTTGTAAGCCTTCTCTGGGAATTCCTCTCATAATTCCTCCCACCCCTTGAAAACCAATTCAATCTATGAATCTAGAGGGACCTAAGGAGTCAATGGTCTGAAGCAATTTTAACTCCTTTATTTCTTCTTTCCTGGGTGACAATCTTTCTGAAGGATGAACAAATTTCACTGGTGATAAAACCACTGCAAAAGCTTTTTAGTTTTAGTTTATGATGACTCTCTAATTGATTAGTCCTGGGCTGAAAAGACCAAAGTCCCTGAGATAACTGAGTACCTGAACTGGCACTCAACATTTACTCTTGCAATTTAACAGTATAAATAATGAGAATGTGTGCTTCTGTCAGAGGAGGGAAAATTGCTAGGAGTAAAGGTAATAAGGTAGGTTAGCAACTGAATTATAGAGAATGGGGTGAAGAAGAGAGATTTCTCCCTAAACTAAGGAATGGTAACATACAGCATACAAAAATGTCTTTTCTAAATTTTTGGAAGTGGGTTTTTAATAATTAAAAAATAGCTTTTGGAATTTGGATATTTGCATGTCTATCTGGGGCTATGCACACAAGAACATGTTTGGAAACCATATTCAAAAATTTAGGGCTAAATTTCAATGCAAATATTTACAAATTAATATGAAAATCTACCCATGACAAAGCTCAGTGAAAGGAAACTTCCAAGAGCAGCTTTCTGGCACTTAATATATATATATCACTTTAGGGAACTTAAGAGGGTTGCTTTTAATTCCATCAGTGCAGAAACACTAGGCCATTAAATTATTTATTCATAAAAGAATATAAAAGGTAGAAATTTAGGTTAATCAAAAAAGCAGCCATTTATTAATAAACTGCAATGATGTACTGATAACAGGGAAACTAGTCCATTTAGCACTAACCATGTTATTTGAAGGAGATGAACATGGTTTTACAGTCAGGGCCTCGATTTTTCACTACCGTAGCTTTACCCTTATCAAAAGCCCCCCATTTTAGGGACTGTGAACTTCTCACTTTTCAAATCCCATTTTCCTAATCCAGAGAGGTCCACACAATGTAAGGAGTAAACGGGTTTTCCACATTTAATATCTGTCAAGTTCTCTAGGAATGATTTTCTATATCCTTTTGAATTGGCAGGCTTGTTCTAACTGAATAATCCACCTTTGGGGTGAATTCTGTTTCCCAACCTATAAAATCAATTCAGTATAAAAGTAAAATGTTAAGGATGACAGTGCATCATTACAAAAGTACCTTTGCTCAGTCTCAATCAGTGGTTATTAATGGGGATGGTAGTGGCCTCTAGAGGCATTTTGGATATTTTTGGTGGCTAAGATGATTGGAAGGTGCTATTGGCATTTAGTGGGAGAAGGTCAGGGATGGTGGACATCCTGTAATTTGCAGGGCAGTACAGCATGGTGAAGAATTGTTCTGCATCCCACACGATTTTTAAATGTTCCACAGCTATTCATGTGGTTGAAAAAAATTGTTTATAATTATATGGGTTTAGAATTTAAATCTGTTTTACAAATAATCTCAAAGTACTTTTTGCATGATTTTGATATACACTGAATTTTGTAGGAATGCAACTACCATGTAAATTGAAAGGACTGTGTACTTCATGTTTTTCAGAATATTACCAAGAGTGTTTTACCCTATGAAAAAATCTCATCATTGACGGCACCACTTTCCATGGTACTTGAGTTGCCAATAAGCACACCTGTATCAGCCTGCATTTGTAGCTGTCAAACTCATTCTATATGCATAGGGCCAAGTATCTGACTACTTTATTGCACCTTCTCAGGGAGATTTGCCTGAGCACTTTAAATGTTGAAATGCATATTATTTTTTATTATGAATTGCTTTTTATTCTTTCTATATGTTAAATTAGAGCATTATGACTATTGAACAATCTTGTAAGTAGGTAGACTATGTTATCTCTAGAATTTATTTCAGGATAGTAAAAGCGATGTGTAATATTTGTTATAACAGGAGGTAATCAAGGGTCAGCTGAAACAAAAATGAATAATTGTTTTTATTACATTAGAGACTAATTTTTCCAACAATCTGAACCCTACTCTTTTATCCTTATACAAAGCAGAAAATCCTTATTTTTCATTTATCTTATGTTTCTTCCGCAAATACTGCTTGTCAATGCTCTTGTTCATTGTAAAATAACCAAAAGGCAGGGGATCTTCAAACTAAAATACTGCACTGAGTATTTATCCTTGACCTATCAGTTGTTTTAAAAAATTAGCAAATTTCAAAGCGGCGAAGATAGCACAAATGGTCAAAAGGATTAGAAACTTTAAGTATGAAGGATGAGATTATAAATCATATGAGAAAGATCAAATTTCTAAAATGTGTCATTTGTTTCCCCAAAAGACTATATATTTAAGAAAAAGTGTCTTGTAATGGAACTGACAAAGAAGGAGGTTATATTCATGTACTAGCATTTAGAAATTAAACAAAAAATGGTTGAAAATTATGCTGAGTAGAATGCTCAAAGAATAGGATAAGAGAGACGAAAACATTAATATATCTTCTTATCTACTTATTTTTGTTCTTCCTGTGATGACCCCGATTCAAATGTTGCTTATAAGTCAGCCTTGTCCACACTCCTCTTCACTTGATCTTAGTGCTTAGCATTTTTTTGGAGGGGGCCAAAAATTATGCCAAAATATGCTACTGAGTTAGCAGCCAAAATCCTGATGTTTACTTTGGCAGATGTATACCATTCTGAAGCTATACCTCATTTTATTTAGTAGATGGCTTAAAAAGTTGTATGTAAATATAGTTTCTGCAAATAGAATATTTTTAAAATAAAGAAGTAGGTTATGTACCTCTTCAATAAATCACTTAATAAAGTGAAGAATTATCTGAGAAAGCAAATAATCATTCTTTAAATGATATACACACACAAATCAGATTTGTCAGAGATAAGGTTAACCGATAAGTAGTAGACAGACTGATGAACAGTATGAGTGTGGAGTAGCTTACCACCAAAAAGATAATTTAGAAAAATTTCTTAGTCTGCTATTCACTATTCTAAATATAATAAGTTACTTTATTTTACTTGATCCTAGACCACAAAAAGGTCATGAAATACAGGCATACCTCAGAGGTATTGCAGATTTGGTTCCAGACTACCCCAATAAAGCTAATATCACAATAAGGTGAGTCACACAATATTTTTGGTTTCCCAGAAAATTATGTTTATACTATACTGTAGTCTATTAAGTGTGTAATAGCATTATGTCTAAAAACACAATGTGCATACCTTAATTAAAAGTACTTTATTGTTAAAAATGCTAATGATCATCTGAGCCTTCAGTAAATTGTAACCTTTTTGCTGGTGGAGGGTCTTGCCTCGATGTTGATGGCTGCTGACTGTCCGGGTGGTGGTTGCTCAAGGTTGAGGTGGCTGTTTCTTAAAGTAAGACAGCAATAAAGTTTGCTGCATCATTCGACTCATCCTTTCACAAAAGATTTCTCTGTAGCATGCAATGCTGTTTGATAGCATTTTACCCACAGTGGAACTTCTTTCAAAACTGAAGTCAATCCTCTCAAACCCTGCCATTGCTTTCATCACCTACATTTATGGAATATTCTAAATCCTTTGTTATGTACAACCATGATGCAATGGTTCATGACATCTTCACCAGGAGTAGAATTCTATCTCAAAAAACACCTTTCTTTGCTCATCCCTAAGAAGCAACTCCTCTTCCATTCAAGTTTTATCATGAGATTGCAAAAATTCAGTCACATCTTCAGACTCCATTTCTGACTCTAGTTCTCTTGCTATTTACCCCACATCTGCAGTTACTTCCACTGAAGTCTAGAACCCCTCAAAGTTATCCATGAGGGTTGGAATTTACTTCTTACAAAATCCCATTAATGTTGATATTTGGACCTTCTCCTATGAATAACAATTGTCCTTAATAGCATTTGTTAATAGAATGGTGACTCCTTTCCAAAAGGATTTCAATTTACTTTGCCCAGATCCATCAGAGGAATCACTATCTAGGGCAGCTATATCCTTATAAAATTTATTTCTTAAATAATACGATGTGAAAGTTGAAATTACTCCTGATCCATGGGCTGCAGAATGGATGTTGTATTAGCAGGCATGAAAACAACATTAATCTCTGTGCACATTTCCATCAAAGCTCGTGGGTGACCAGGTGCATTTTCAATGAGTAGTAATATTTTGAAAGAATCTTTTTTTCTGAGTAGTAGGTCTCAACAGTGGGCTTAAAATAAAGGCTGTCCCTGGGTTACGGATGACCTGACTTACAGTATTCCATACTTACAAATAGGTTCCCAAGACTCCCCATAAGGATAATTTATAATTAAATAATTAAATTAATAATGTGGAAACTAGTTTCTTCTGTACATGTAAACAAACCTGCATGGTGTAAGCGATTTGTTACCACAGCATCTTTATGCTAGCAGCTAGTCTCATTGTACAGTCACTTACACATAGCAGCACTTCCATCTTGACTTTTTAATTTGATCTAGTGAGTCTGTGTTTACCCTTATGAACATGCCTCCAAAGCAAAAGCCCACTGCAAGTCCAGGTGAGCCTGCAGTGAAAAGTGATTACAATGGAAACAAAAGTAGAAATAGTTAAGCATTTGGAGAAAGGCCAGACACCATCATTCATTGGTAAAGCAATAGGTTTCAGTTGCTCAACTATCAGAATAATTGTAAAGGATAAAGTGAGAATAATGAAACATGTGAAAGGCAGTGCTCCAATGAAAGTATCAATTATTACTAAGCAGCATAGTGGATTGATTGTTGAAATGGAAAAGTTATTACTGATTTAGTTAGAAGAGCAAAATAAGTGTAACATTCCTATTAGTCTAGCATTGATTCAACACTAGGTGGGTGTTAACCTTTAATACTCTTTTTCTGAATTTCTCCTATTTCCTACCTAAACCTTTTGTATGAGTTTGTTTTTATGTTCTGTTTGTTTGAATTAAAAGAAAGAACATCATAGTTTCTGTAACTTATTATTACAGTATAGGGGTATTATTATTATTGCCACATATGAGCCATTATAGTATTATTATTATTATTGTTGTTTATCAGAGATTTGAGATTCACAGAAATCTGACCTAAAGATATTCTCAGGAATGTATTTCATCCATAACCCAGGGACCACCCGTATCCAGTAAACCATGCTGTAAACAGATGTGCTGTCGTCCACGCTTTGTTGTTCCATTTACAGAGCACAGGCAGAGTAGATTTAACATAATTTTTTGTTTGTTTGTTTGTTTTGTTTTGTAGAGATGAGGTCTCACTATGCTGCTCAGGCTGCCCTTGAACTCTTGGCCTCAAGTGATCCCTCAGCCTCGGCCTCCCAAAGTGCTTGGATTATAGGTGTGAGCCACCACATCCAGATTTAGCATAATTTTTAAGGGCGATAGGATTTTTGGAGTGGTAAATGAGCATTGGTTTCAACTTAAAGTCATCAGCTGCATTAGCCCCTAACAAGACAGTCAGCCTGTCTCTGAAGCTTTGAAGCCAGGAATTGACTTCTCCTGTCTAGCTATGAAAATCCTAGATGGCAACTTCTTCCAATAGAAAGCTGTTTTGTCTACATTGAAAATTTCCTATTTAGTGTAGCCACCTTCATCAATGATCTTAGCTAGATCTTCTGGATATCTTGCTGCAGCTTTTACATTAGCACTTGCTGCTTCACCTTGCAATTTTATATTATGGAGATGGTTTCTTTCCTTAAGCCTCATGAATCAACCTCTGCTAGCTTCAGACTTTTTTTCCTGCAGCTTCCTCACCTCTCTCAGCCTTCATAGAATTGAAAAGGCTTAGGGCTTTGCTCTGGGTTAGGTTTTGCTTTAAGGGAATGTTGTGGCTGGTTTGATCCTTCTTCCAGACCATTAACACTTTCCCAATATCAGCAATAAGGCTGTTTTGCTTCCTTATCATCCCTGTGTTCACTGGAGTAACACTGTGAATTTCCTTCAAGAATTTTTCCTTTGCCTTCACAACTTGGCTAACTGGTGCAAGAGGCATAGCTTTCAGTCTTTTCAGCTTTTGACATGCCCATCTCACTTATCTTAATCATTTCTAGCTTTTGATTTAAAGTTAGAAAGGAGACTCTTACTTTCACTTGAACACTTAGAGGCCATTGTAGGGTTATTAACTGGCCCAATTTCAATATTGTTGTGTCTCAGGGAATAGGGAGGCCAGAAGAGAGGTAGAGAGATAGGGATCAGCAGGTTGGCAGAGCAGTTAGAAGACACAACTTGACATTTACTTCACCATCTTCTGTGGGTGTGGTTCATGGTGCCCCAAAACAATTATAATAGTAACATCAAAGATCACAGATCATAGATCACCATAACAGATAAAATAACGAAAAAGTTGGAAATACAGTGAGAATTACCAAAATGTGACATATAGACACAAAGTGAGCACGTGCAGTTTTTGGAAAAATGGCAGTGATAGATTTGTTTGATGTAGGGTTGCCACAAATCTTCAATTTGTAAAAAGTACAGTATCTGTGAAATGAAATAAATTGAAGTGCAATAAAACAAGGTATGCCTATAATTTCAACAATCTATGCACAATTTACATCTTAGGGTCTGGTTTAGAATAGGGACTATCACTGCTCGCAAAGTCACCTTTAAATATGTAAGACCATTTTTTATATCTTTGTTTCAGAGAGATAAAAACCAAGCATATGCCCCTACCTTCTCACTCTGCCTCTTCTCTGCCCCCCCAAAAGAATCCATTTTTAAAGCAAAAGGTATAAAATAAACTTTGTAAGTTCCTATGATAAAAAGGGAAAGAGATTAGAAAGATATAAAACACATTAATATTAACATGATAATATGTCTATGATATTTCCAAAATGAGAAGACTTGATTTTAAAAATTGATCTTAACAAGAAAAAGAAGTATGGGCAATTAGGAAGTAATGAAGCTGTCAATATAGCTATGTTGATAATAACAGGTAAGGGAATTCTTGAGAAAATCTAATACATAAAAATCAGGAGGTTTATAATATGCATTATTGAGTCCCACTGGGATTAACTAATGAACTTAGGAGCTCACCAGCATTATTTTTAGAAAGTTATAAAGAATCAGAAATATCAGAGCACTGAAAAATAATGTGTCTTCTAAAGAGAAATAAAATATAACTACTAAAATTCACTTTAAAATGAATTCTAGAGTTTCTAAGGAGAATACCATTTTTTAAAAACTAAAATACAAATCTACCAGTATTTGAACAGAAAAGGGCTCCTAATGGAAACCCTCTAAGTTAGAAAGGACAAGTATGAGACTGCCACACTGAGGGGCAGTGAATGGAGCTGGGTGGCGTGTTTATTGAAATGCCAAGCGCAGCTCAGTAAACATGTTACAATGCCTTGTTACGTTACCTGTGTAAGATACAAGCAAGTTTCTTTCCATTGCTAACACTGTTAAAGCTGAGATTGTGTCAAGACCCTATGGCAAGAAGTCAAGTTTGACCACAGATATAAGAGACAGGCTGAAACAAAGACATACAACTAGCAGTGGAAACTTTTGGATCATTTACAGCTTCTAGGGTAGCCTGTCCTTTCCTCTACCTCGTTTTCTGCCAAATATCTTTCATCTAAGGGGGTGTGCACGGTGGGGGTAAAGGTAGAGCTGGGAGTGGAGGAAGCGGGGACAGGGCAGTTTAAGATCCGGGGAAACAACTCTGGGAAGTAAATTTATTCTTGAGGTATAGCAGACAGCCTGCAGTAGCTGTGTGTCTCTGACTTTGAACCTTGCAGTCTTCTCTAATCAACCTTTTCCTAAACTGATTAAAAAAATGAATGCAGTTTTACTACTTCAACTGCCTATTGAACTCAGACAGCTGGTGTAGAAGTGCTTTCTTTGGTTTTAATTCTTGTCTTGCGTCACATACTACTCCCACTGTTGCCACAAGGCCTGGCCTCCAGGGATATATTGTTTCCTTTTAAAACTTGAGTCTATGTGTGGGCAAAAGCCCTCATTTCGTTTGTCTTTGTCATTTTCAAAAGTAACTTTACCAAAGGATTATAAGTAAACATAGTGATAAATAAGGGAATGCAAAGAAGCATAAAATAGTTATTTCCCTAAGTACAGGTTTCTGATTCTAATATTCCCAATATGTTCAGTAAAGAGCTTTGCTAAGCCCCGAGTTCCTCCATTGTAAAATAACACTCTAATTTGTCAGGCTTCACTTTGCCCCAGCTCCCCTCTCTGTGTTTAGCTAGGTACCTGTGGCTGCCAGTTTGACTCTGTGTGTGTGTGTGTGTGTGTGTGGTTTGGGGGTGGGGGGGAAGGGAAGGGTTAGACAGAAAATGAATTGTTAAATACTTTCCTTATTTCAAAACAAATCAACAAACCATTTACCAGCTCAAATATCTGACTCTTCTGTGGTGTTTGTGGTCTTCCTCTTTCACCTGTGGATTCTACTCTAAAGGATATATTTTGTGGGCAGTTTTCCCAGAGTTCCTGTGATTGACTAATTCATACATTCATATTAATACATGTATTCACTGTATGCCAGGCACTGTTTCTTGGTGGAGGGAATGCAGTGGTGAGCAAGAAATGTAAGGGCTCTGCTCCTGTAGCATACTTGCTAGCAGGAAATGAGAGAAATGAGAAATGAGAAAAAAAGTAAACCGATGAACATGATAATTTTGGAGAATTAGGAGTACTGAGAAGACAATACAATAGGGGATGTGAAGAGAATGAAGGAGAGGGTGGAGTGGGAAGGAGTAAAGTGGCCATCAATTTCAACTGGATAAAGAAGACTTTAGACCTGAATGGAAAGAAGGAGCCAGATGAAAGTCTAGGGGCAGAGTGCTGCAGGCAGAGTTCTGGGAGACCAAGTGCAGGGGCTCGAAGGAGGAAAGAAGTTGTCACAGTTGAGAAACTCAAAGACTGGAGTGACTAGAACATGGGGGGCGGGTGAGGGAAAAGTGGCAGAAGATGATTCAGAGAGGTGGGCAGCCCCCAGGCCACATGAGGGTTTGCAGGCCATGGTGAAGGGTTGGAATTTTATTCCAAGTGCATTGGGTGGTCTGTTTGCTGGGTTTTTAAGCAGAGTAGAAATATAAACTGACTTGCATTTTAAGAGTACACTGGCTGGTATGTAGAGAATGGGTTACACAGAGTGAGAAAGAATTTAAATCTTCCCGACTGCATTTACCAGTTTCTCCCACCTCTACAGCATTCTCTAGAGCTCACTCTTCTACACACTTCGGAGTACAAAAATTCACTTACTGCTACTTCACATATAATAAATAAACTCAATTATACAGTAATAGTGATAGGCAATAAGAATTGAAAGAGAGCATAGTAAAATAATATTTGAAAGTAGTTAATAAAAAATGGAATTGAACTAGAAACAACATTTCCTAACAATTCTGCTCCTATTCTATATGCTGATATCTCTGGTTTCTCAGCCCTTAGAAGGATTGCTCTGGATAGTCTAAAGTGTTGGGATTGGGAACACACTGTCATAGCATTCCATTTCTACAAGCAGTTCAGAGGTAACTGGTGGGTTTACTCTCTAGGCAGGCTTTTCCACTGAGCTCTTCATTTCTACAAATGGACACAACATTCTCTTAGCTACTCTACCTCAAACTCTCTGAGTTATCTTTGATTTTTCTCTCTCTTGTTTGCTGCCTCCTGATCGACTTGGTTAACAAATTCTGATAATTATACCTCAGAAAAGTTTTTCTAATCTTCCTTTCCATTCCTCCTGCTATCTAGAGTGATCTGGATTTAATGACCTGTTATGTAGACTCCAGAAATTTCCTCCTAACTCTTTTCACTGCCTTTGGTCTCTCCCTTTTTGTCTTGTACCTGTTAGTTGAAAAACTCTCATATACCTCCTCAGCTCAAAATACCCAATGGCACTCCATTTTATTAAATTAAATAGAAATTCCTTAATTTGGTTCAATGCCCTCCATTCTCTGGCTCCAGACTTGTTTTTCTGGGTTTATCATAACCTCAACTTTTCCATAAGTATCCCCTATCTTGCCAGGCCTAGCTCAACTGACATTCCTTAAACCTTTTCAAATTCTTAAGACCTCTCTCTTTATTAAATATTAATATCTTTAGTTGCTTGACATATTGTCTTATATTTCTGTATTTATCTCCTGTGTCTTTAAAATTATAAAGCAATGCCAGGCCCACAATTTCTAAAGCCTAATCTCATGGACTGGACATCTGTGATTCTACTGATTCTGAAGTCTGGCCAGAGATGAGATTACTGTTATAAAGTTTTTGAAGGCAGTGTTATACTTTACTCACCTTCAACACAGATTGATAAATCTACCTTATATTGAAGTATACACTACTTTTAGAGTTAAGAAATAAATTCCTCTAAAATTGGAATATAATGACAGTCTATAACTCTATAATTAAAGCTGAAGGAAGTGGAGTGTTTTTCTTGCCCTCTCCAACAAACTGAGGAGGTAGACTCAGGTGATCCACCATTCATTAGCAACTAGTTGATAAGCACTGACAGAGACTTAAAGTGTCTTCCAGATCTTTTTAGCTAAAATGTTGTGCCTATCTAGCAAATACAATTTATTAGCACCAAAAGAGGTTTAGGAATGTCAGAACCGAGAACTCTCAGAGAGTCAAACTTTAACTGTTCATGAGCTTGTATTACCAAGATGTAGTTAGCTTGGCTCAAGTTTAAGTGTAGATAGAAGTATATCAAATATAAAACAGTAGAGATGTGGGATGATCCTAGATAAAATTTCATTTCAATAATAATGAAGTGTCATCATACAGGTTAGAAATCTAAAGTCCAGAGAAGTTGTGATAGGCCAAAGTTACACAGACATTTCGCCTTAATATAGTCAATATTAACAAATTAGTTAAGCACTGGGATAGTAAAAATCTTCAGAAAATGTATGTCTAATTACCTTAAGATCCAGTTTATTATTTACTTCCTCTCATAAGCTTTCTTTGATTAATCTTAGCCCACACTAACTATTCCTTTTCTTTATGTTTCAATGTTTTATATATAGTTTGTATTATATTCTCATGTACTCGCTTTGCTTTACTAATGATTTCATGTATCAGAAGTACCTTGTTTTATCTCCAAATCCTTTGGGGATAAGGCTTCAAAACTATTTATTCCAGAAATTGTAGTTCAGGGTTTATAAATGTTTGCTTTATAAACAACTGTCCTAAATAGAATTCATCATAAAATTGATGCTTAATAAGTGTTATTAAAAACATAAAACATAGAAATTTCCTATTTGTTTTTGCACTATTTGACGAGTATTCCCATTTTGAAATTAAAGAAATGGGGGCCTACAGAAGAACATGGCAGTAAAAACTTGTGAATTTACAAAGTGCAGTGATACTGGTATTGTCCCGTGAAATTCATATGTTGAAACCTAATTTCCAACGTGGTGATATCTGGAGAAGGGGCTCTTGGAGGTGATTAGGTCATGAGGATGGAAACCTCATGAGTGGGAATGAATGTCCTTATAAAAGAGGCCTGTGAAGACCCAGCGAAAAGAAAAGATTGCTGTCTATGAACCAGAAAGCAAGTCCTTATCAGACACTGAATCAGCCGGCACCTTGGTCTCAGACTTCCAGTCTCCAAAACTGTGAGAAATCAATTTCTGTTGTTTATAAGCCATGTAGTCTATCGTATTGTTATAGCAGCTCGAATGGACGAAAGCACTGAGCTTTCCAATTGACCAACATGACATATCTTGCCATTTATTTAGCTCTTCTTTAATGACTCAATAAAGTTTTATAATTTTTTTTCCCATGGAGGTTTTGCACTTCATATATTAGAGTCATTCATTTATTAATTAATCTATTAGAATTATACTTTTTGAGATAACTGTAGATTCATATGCAGTTGTAAGAAATAATGGAAAGATCTTGTGTTCCTTTTATCATTTTCCCCAAAAGTAAAATCTTGTAAAATCACAGTGCAACATGACAGTTGGGATATTGACAATGTTTGTCAAGATACAGAACATTTCCATCATTACAAAGATCCATTATGTTGCTGTTTCATAACCACACCTACTTCCCCTTCCACTTCCTACCTCTCTGTAACCCTTGGCAACCATCTGTTCTCCATTTCTATAATTTTGTCATTCAAGAATGTTATATAAACGGAATCATACAGTATGTAACCCTTTAGAATTGCTTTTTTTTTTCCATTCAGGTTAATTCTCTGGAGATTTATCCAGGTTGTTCCGTGTCTCAATAATTAGTTCCTTTTTAGTCCTGAGTAGTATTCCATGGTATGGATGTACCACAGTTTGTTTAACCTTAATGATTCCCGATTGAAGGACATCCGGGTTACTTCTAGATTTTGGATATAATGAATAAAGCTGCTATACACATTCATGTACAGGGTTTTGTGTGAATATAAATCTTAATTTCTTCTTCTCCATAAATGCCCAAGAATTGGAAACAACCCAAGTGGCCACCAATACGTGAGTGGATTAATAAAATGTGGTATGCATATACCATGGAGTACTACTCTGCCATAAAAAATGGTGAACTAATACCTCTTGTATTATCCTGGATGGAGCTAGAGCCCCATTCTTCAAAGTGATGTATCATAAGAATGGAAAAACAAACACCACATGTACTCACTATTAAATTGGTATTAACTGATCAACACTTATGTGCACATATGGAAGTAACATCATTGGGTGTCGGGCAGGTGGGAGGGAGGAGATGGGGATGGGTATATTCACACCTAATGGGTGTGGTGCGCACTTTCTGGGGGATGGGCACACTTGTGGCTCTGACTTGGGTGGTGCAAAGGCAGTATATGTAAACAGTGTTTGTACCCCTGTAATTTTCTGCAATAAAAAAAAAAAAAGGAAAAAAATGCCCAAGAATGCAATTGCTGGGTTGTATGTCAGTTGCATGCTTAGTTTTTCGAGCAACTGGCACACTGTTTCTAGAGCCACTGTACCATTTTATATTCCAGTATATGAGTGCTCCAGTTTCTCTGCATCTTTGCCAGTAATAAGTCTTGAAATTGGGTAGATTGATTCCTCCTATTCATTCTTCTTTTTCAAAATTGTTTTATTGGTATTCGAGTTCCTTTGCCTTTCCACATAGATTTAGAGTAATTCTGTCTATATCTACTCTACCATAAAGGATTAATCTTGCCCAAAGAGAGGTCTGGCCTTTGCCCTTGGTTCCTGGGAAGTAATCTGTAAGCCCTTGGACTGTCCTGCTGATAAGGATGCCTTCCTTTACCCGGAGCTTTGGGCCACACTGAATAGTTTATGCCAACAACGTGATTTATGGTGGGGGTTTTGGATCATGTGGTATCGGCTCAACCTCTGGAAGGTCTGGAGACTAAAGTTAGCCAAGTGGGTGGTCAACCATGTCAAAGTAACTGAGTCCTAACAAAAACTCTTGAAATCAAGGCTCCAGTCCCTGGTTTGCAATATTCCATGTGTATTCCCAAACAATGTTGCTGAGAGAAGAGAGTGCTATCCATGACTCAACTGGGAGAGGACAAATGGAAGCTCATGCCTGAAATTTTCCTGAACCTTTCCCTATGTGCTGCCTCCTTAGCTGATTTTAATGGATATCCTTTCACTGTAATAAACTGTAACTGTGAATGTAACAGCTTTCAGTGAATATAACAGTTTTTCAGTGAGTTCAGTTTTTCTGGCAAATTATCAAACCTGAAGGTGGTCGTAGAGGTACCTAAACTTACAGTTAGTGTCAGAAGTGAGGGTGGACTTGGGACTTTAGAACTTTACATCTATTAAAAAAAAAAACTTCCTGGCATTTGGGCAGGAATTATGCTAAATTTATATATCAATTTGGGAGAACTGACATCTTTATTATGTTGAGTGATTGAATCTATGAACATATGTATCTTAGCTTTTTTTAGTACTGTGTATTTGTTGATGCTACTATAAATGGATTTTTAAACATTTTACTTTTAACTACTTGTTGTTGACATATAGAAATGCATTTGATTTTGATTTTTATATATTGACTTTGTATCTAGAGATCCTGCTGTTATCCTTTTCATCCTAAAAATTTATCTGTAGATTTTGAATTTTCTACATAAACAATCATATAATATGTGAATAATTTCAGGTGTTTTTTCCTTTGTAATTCTTATATCTTTTATGTTTCTTTTATTTATTCTTTTATCTTTTATTTCTTCTAATTATAAACTTAATTCTAAACTATAAACAAAATAGCCTCAAATGCATTCATATCATTAACTAATGAGATGAATAAAATATCACATAAAGCAAATTGTTACAAACAACATAAAATTGGCATCGGGTTACTACATTATTTATTTTGATTGATTTCTTAATGATGCACTTTGAAAAGACCTAGTTTTGTCAGGTAATGTCATTCACTTGCTGACTACTGGTCATGAAAGCTCTCTGTCACTTTAGCACAGATTCTGATAGCTTCTAGAGTGCCGGTTATGCTCCTAACACTGATTTCTTTTCATCCCAATTAAGATAATGTAGAAATAGACTGTTTTTGTTACATTCAGCATCCAAGTCTAGAGTTATCCTCACTCTGTTTGGTACTACTGTAATTTTATTCCTCATTCTCTCTCCAAAAGTATTTCTTCTTTAAATGTCTTTTTTTTTTTTTAATTCCACAATGCATGCCTTTTACATGGCAAGAATTCTTAAAGGATCCTGAAGTTATTTATATAACACCATTAATACATATAGAACGTCTTCCATTAATATAAAATGCATTGATTTAAATTAAATAATATATTCACAAATATATCACATAAACATAGTAAATTCCTACTGCTGACTAGTTTAGAAAATGACACAAGAACATCTTAGATAGGACTGACTACTCAATACCATATAATATAACAGAGTATCAAGGCAGAGAGAATTCATGAACAATTGAACTGACATGAAGTTCCACTAAGAACTGACTTATGATAAAAGTTGAACAGAACCAGACATGGCTAAACAATTACTAGGAAATGGTTATAAAAATTGTTTTCAATCATAATCTTTACTACATCTATACTGAACTTAATCCTAAAAAGACATTTCGAAACACTAATTGGGCTTTTCATATAGGCTTTTTTGCAACTGTCCAGATGACCTATCAGCTGAAATCTTTCATAATTGCTCAAGAAATTAAATTTTCTTCTTCTGGAATTAAATTTACTTCTGGGATTGTAAATGCTCACAATCTTAAGGTTTGAGATATTATAATTGATGTAAAGTACATTTTACATGTGTTACAGAATGCGATGAGTACATATTATTCCCATTTCTTTGCTTTGTATGCTGGCTCTAAGCAACATTTTAAATTTAATTATAAGGCTATGAAGGTCCTTTTCTTCCAAGTGTTTTATAATCAAGGTGAGAAATATTATTACTTGGATCTTGTTAAAACAGCAAAGGAGAGGAATTATTGCCCAAAGAATCTCAAATATAGCCTTTGGGCATCACTATAGGTGGATGACATCTACTATTTTATTTCTATTCTACAGAGGAAATTTATGAAGTCATACTGTTGGGAAACACCTGTGAATCTACTTACAAGATTAACTCAGGTGGAGAATTAACCTGCACATGAAAAAAGGAAGATGTTGGCTACTGAAAATATGTCTTGAGTTGATCAGATTTCAAAACTTTTAGGCCAATAAGTTATATCCATCAGTAGAAATACAGGATTGTGAGAAGCTTTCCTAAGAGAAGTTGTAAATGAAAGAAAATCTACAGTATTGAGACAAAAGTATTTTAGAAATCCCAACAATAAAGAATGCTATAACCCATTTACTAGAAAAAAAACAATATTATATTTAAAATTGTAACAAACGGGGATGAGAAATGATAAACCTCTGCAGTGATTTAATAGTAAACATTTCAATAATATCATATTCAGTAAGAATACAGTAGTAAAATTACCCTTGCTTGTTTAATAGTTATTTATATTTAAAAAAGCATTTGAGATGACTTATGTATTCATTATAATAACAGTAGAATAAAAGAAAAAGGGGCAAAGAGTAAAGAAAGTAGAGAAGTAAGATAAAGGTGGAGATAAGGTAAGGACTTGGGCAGCTGCCAGATGACAGCCAAAAATTTGACTCTGAGCTTCCTATTGACAAACACAAAGAGGGCAACACAGCTGATTATGATTCACTGAATCTATGATAAAAGCAAACTAGATGTGGAAAATAGTTGTTCCTTTATGGTTGCGTTTTCAGTGTAGACTTATGACACAACAAAGAGCAACTCAGAAGAAGTAACTCAGAGGAAGGAACATCAAGATAATGTGTTTCAGGTGACCCAATAGTCTGTGCTAGTCAGGCTTGCTCACGGGGTAAAATCAAGCACACGTAAGGGAATGGATGGACGATAATCCTTTAAGAGATCAAATATCAGTATTGTTTTAATTTTTGCCCAATAAGAATTGTACAATAGAAAGATTGAAGTTATATTCTCTGGCAAGAACCTGGATGACAGATTATTTTTGCTGTTTTTGAGTACATCAGTACGCTTTAATAGCCACTTCAGAAACTATGTAGCCTAGTTTGGATATGTGCCCCAATATTAATAGATGACTCCTACCTTCCAAAGGAGGGTGGTGGTGGTAAGGGAGTTCCTGGGGAAAGGAAGGGCCAAGATTTTCTCAAAAAAATAGTTTGGGGGTTCATTCTTATATATAAATAGATTATAAAAGTCCCAAGTTTGACAGCGTGTCTGTAAAACTTTCTTCCTAGGTGTTACTGTAGCCATGAAACATTATCAATAAATAGCCCATAGAATGTGGAAAATTTTAAAAATTCACTTTGAAGTAAATTTTAAGTTGTAATATGGCTGTAATATGTACTTCTAGTAATTATTAATATTATCATTATCAAGAAATAAAAGGGAGGCTGGGCACAATGGCTCATGCCTGTAATCCTATCACTTTGGGAGGTCAAGGCGGGAGGACTGCTTACGCTTAGGAGTTGAATACAAGCCTGAGCAACACAGTGAGACCCCATCTCTACAAAAAACAGAAAAATTAGGCGGGTATGGTGGCAAGTGCCTGTACTCCCAACTACTCAGGAGGCTGAGGCAGGAGGATCCCTTGAGGCCAAGAGTTTGAGGTTGTAGTGAGCTATTGCACTCTAGCTCGGGCAATAGAGAGACCCAGTCTCAAAAAAAAAGAAAAGAAAAAGAAATAAAAGTGAGAAAGTTAAAATTAATTGAATATTATTTACTACGTTCCTGGAATGGCACTGAGCACATTCATACACTAATTCATGTACCCTGAGAATAATTTTTCTGAGTACATAGTATTAGCCCCATTTTGCTGATGAAGAAACTGAGATCTAGAGAGGTTATAGAACTTTCTAAATGTCACAGTGCTTAGTAAATAAGAACATAAGCGCCATGAAGGCAGGAAGTTTGTTTTGTTGACCCTTTATTCCTATTGCCTAGGACAATGCCTGACACGTAAGAGGCTCCCAATAAATATATGTTAAAGTAGCTGAGTTCAAATCCCATGACAGTTACTAGAACATATGTCAATCTATGGTTTCAATTTAAGGCAGTTTGATTGTTTATTTCTTTTGTAAAGAAATGAGACCTACTGCATCGACTTCTTATGTTGGTACATAAAGTGGGAAAATGATATACAATGTAGACTTTTAGAAGCCATTTTGGTATAATCAAAAAATTTTTAAGAAGCATAAATATTCTCTATATATCAATATATATCAATATTTTATATGTATTTCTCACAACTGTAGACTGAATCCTTTAAAGGGTTAAGGAAAGTTCACAATTATCCCCAGTTAATCAGTGGGGAATAAGATTTGAACACACGATTGGTCCATAAAAGAACAGCCCTGGCTGGAAAACATTTTCTTCCTGATAGGTTGCTAGTATACCACAGACAAAAAATAATATAAACATTTAGTGCATTCTTCTATTACATTTCTGTAGACTTTCCTTTCCTCACTTTATTTCCTCATTAATTTCATCTTTTAGAGACAGGTGAAAACCTGTTGTAAGATCCACTTTTCCTGGTTATATGTTTTTAAAGATGGGCACAAACACAGAAGTTAGCATAGTAGCCATGTCACCAAATAAAATGAACCACGCCTGAGTGATATGATATGAAGCAGTTAATGCAATAGAGAAAGTAAGAAATCTGCATTCTTTCTTTCTTTATACCTATATCTTTATCTTTTTTGCTAAAACAGTACCTTGAATATGTCAAGTGTGATATGATGAGCATTTGTTCTTAGCTGACTATAGATAGCAATCTTTGATAAGCTAGAAATGCAACCCAATTGGAGAAAAGAGCCTCAAGGTCAATGCTTCTAACTTCAGACAGGCAATCAATAGGCCATTTCCTAAACATGAGGTTTCTGTGTAACCATTCCAGCTCAGTATTTTTAAAAAGAATAATTTTCTCCAACATACCACAATAGTTTGTTGTAGGCTTTAACACAGAAGGCAATATTTTCACTTTTATATAACTCACACCTCTTCCTGACATGAAAGAACAACCAAAAGTATGAGCCCTGCACATGGGCCTCAGTGAAACATGCTGAACTGTAAAAATCTTGTTTCTTATCTTTAAAGATGAAATAGAGAAAATGTTAAAAATCTGGGATGATGCAACCCCAAGATAATGAAATATATAGTATCTAAAGTAATTATTAGATCACAGCTCTGTGGCTGTCTAAACAAATTATTAGAGGATCTTTTTAATTTTTGGGAAAAATTTTCACTTGAATTTTAAACTTGCATTTTATACATGCAAGACAAAAGTTTGTGTTTACTCTATAACCAATAATAATTCACATTTTATTTCAGAATTGCATTTGAGCCAATAATAACAGTTAAAGATTTATGACCACAGAGTAAATATCTAACTTATTCACAAAGGTGAATCTCTTTCAAATTGAAATGATAAGAAAGCAGTTCTAGAAAAAAGGATTTTGTGAAAATTCAGTTTAAGTATTCGTTACTATGGTCTTAAAGTTTTTTCCTATACTACAGAGTTCATAGCAGTCTTATGGAATAACAAAATAATGCATAATTACATATTTTAGAAGAGTATTATATATTTGCATCTTATCAAATTATACAGTAAGACAAATAAGATATATCATTACATAGTATTAGTAGCTCTTCAGTTTAAAAAATCACCTCTAAAAGTGATTGGAATAATCTCATAAGGCAAATTAAAAATTTCAGATGAAAACTTCTAGATTTTCACAAGGGAGAAAAAATAAGAATCTTCGTATCCTTTAATCCTTACAGCCATAGTCACTCTTGTATTATTTAATAACCTCTCATGCCAAAAAGAAAAAAAATTCTGTTTTTTTATGAGGTCTCTGGTGAAACCTTTTAAGTATTGAAGTTTTAGGCCCCAGAGCAAGATTCTACAAATTAAAAACTCCTAGAAATGTAGACAGATGCTTAATTACAGTGTTACATATGGTGCCAAACACACACAATGTAAGTAGATATTTTTTATAAGCAATTCTCATTTTAAACAACTTCAGAATTAAAATTAATTTGTAACTGTGTCAGTCTTAATAAAATTGCTCTGTTCAGCTAATATTATTCCATATTTCTCCTTATCTAAGTTTATTACAATGAATTGTCTAATTTTTGCAAATAAATTAAAACATGAAGATTTTCTTTGGATTAGACTCTCAAATTCTAAAGGTTCTCTTTTTAAAAAATCATAAAATTTAGTGATACATCATGTACAGTGATGGGATTCTGATGTTTCAGATTGAGATATGGAAAAAATGGGATTTAAATATATTTAATAATAATATTCTAAGAAAATGAACCCACGAGTATTAAGTTTAAAAATAAAGTTTATTTTAAAAATAATTTCAAACTTACAAAAAGTTGCAAGAATACTACAGTTAACCCCTGATTATCTTTTATCCATATTAACCAGTTTTTTTTTTTAAATTTCAGAATATTACAGGGGTACAAATGCTTTGGTTATATAATTTGCCTTTGCACTGCCCAAGTCAGAGCTACAAGCGTGTCCATCCCCTGGACAGCATGTACTGCTCCCCCTAGGTGTAAATTACCCATCCCCTCCTTCCCCCCAATCTACCGATACCCTATGAGCATTACTTCCATGTGTGCACAAAAATGCTGATCTATTAGTAGGTACCAATTTAATGGTGAGTACATGTGGTGTGTGTTTTCCATTCTTGTGATATTTCACTTAGAAGAATGGGCTCCAGCTCCATCCAGGATAATACAAGGGGTAGTTCACCAGTTTTTTGGCTATTCCATTTTTAACCATTTTTATGGCTGAGTAGTACTCCATGGTATACATATACCACATTTTGTTAATTTACTCATGTACTGATGGGCACTTGGGTTGCTTAAAAACATTTGTCACACTTGTTTTATCATTCACTATTTCACTTTGTGTACACATATATATGTATATACATAACATATTATTTTTTTTCTGAATTCAATTTGATAGTAGGTCACAAATATCATGCCCTTTGGTATGTATTTCCTAAAAAGAAGGAAATTCTCTTATCTAGCCACAGTAATCAAATTCAGAAGATTTTACATTGACAGGATACTTTTAACTCTACCTTTTGTATGTCAATTTTGACAGTTGCCCTTACTGCACTTTTTACTCTCTAGTACAGAATTCAGTCCAGGATCACATATTGAAAACTATTATTGTGGGGGGGAAGGGCATACCTCTAACCCTTCTTAGGGAGAGGCAAAGATATACAATATAACCAAAATGTCAACAAAAAAAAATCTTTTGTCGGGTGGAGGGCCGGCGGGAGGGGGGAGGAGGAGAAGGGTGTATACTTACATAATGGGTGCGGTGCGCGCCACCTGGGGATTGGACACACTTGAAACTCTGGTACGTGGGGGGAGGAGGGGTGGCAGGGGCAATGTATTATTTTAAAAATTAAATTGACCCTAACAATATTTGTACCCCCATAATATGATGAAATAAAAGGAAAAAAAAAAGAACTATTAAGATTTAATAATTATTTGTTCTTATTTTCATCCACTTCTATGGGCTTTTAAAGATAGTTTTATTTGATATCTTTTATAAGATAGTTTTATTTCAATCTGAAACTTCAGAATGACAACACTAATTCTATCACTAATTTTTATGACATTTTTAGCAAACTATCTTAGTAAAAACATAAGAATATGATTAAAGTATGCCTGGCTAAGTTTACACATCTGCCACCGAATGACTAAATGCTCATCCTTTGACTTATTTTATAAAGAAGCTTACAATCCAGGAAAGAGGGAAATTCTCTGCTATCTCAATGCACACCTTCCTGCCATTTTGCTATTAGCCCTTGGAATGGAAACTGTAATAAAATTAAAATCAGTCAAATTTTTCACTGTGAGGAGCTCTAGAAAAAGATTTGATGGAGAGGTGATCAAAATCAGTGAGTGAAGTTTCCCAAATATCTGAGGCTTATATTTAACTATTAATATGATAATTTTCTTCCATACCCATTAGAAAATGTAGAATTGACTGCATACACTGATGCTGAGGGCTGAGAAATAGTGTACACAGCTGAACTGGGGGGCTTAAAATTTAAGGTTGATTTCTGGCTACTCTATCGATATGCTTGAAATTCAGAATAAGCCATTTAACTTTGATTTGTTCCATTTTCTCTATTCCTAAAGGCAGAAAGAATATTGTTTACCATACAGGTAGACTGTTAGGATTTTAGATAATCTACTGAAATTGTAATATGAAATGTAGCAAAGAAAAACAAGCATATCTTATTATAAAGAGTCATCATAAACAAATTATTTGCCCAGGAGAACAAAGAAGGGACTTTACTACTCTACCTATGCTTGTTATAGAAAAAAGTATAAAACACAGATAAGTAAAAAGAAAAAAAACCGAAATCACCAATAATCTTACCACTAAGAAATAACAACCTGGAATATATGCTTTCAGACCATTTTTCCTACAAATAAACATATACTTTATTATTATTTTTCCTTATACAAATGCATTTTAATAATGAAAATTAACCATATTTCAATATGAATGCATTTTTATTTTATTTTATTTTATTTATTTTTTTTGAGACAGAGTCTTACTTTGTTGCCCAGGCTAGGGTGAGTGCCGTGGCATCAGCCTAGCTCACAGCAACCTCAAACTCCTGGGCTCAAGCAATCCTTCTGCCTCAGCCTCCCGAGTAGCTGGGACTACAGGCATGCGCCACCGTGCCCGGCTAATTTTTTCTATATATTTTTAGTTGTCCAATTAATTTCTTTCTATTTTTAGTAGAGACGGGGTCTCGCTCTTGGTCAGGCTGGTTTCGAACTCCTGACCTTGAGCTATCCACCCGCCTTGGCCTCTCAGAGTGCTAGGATTACAGGTGTGAGCCACTGCGCCCGGCCCATGAATGCATTTTTAAAAAGACACATATTGAGGGTTGTTTGGTAACAATGATAAACTCTTGACAAAATATAAAATATCACCATTTGATGGCATTGGAGAGCAATCAAAAGCAGACAGAAACTGAAGAAGATTAAACCTTTCAAAGAAGGGATCTGCACTCAGTGGTCCTTCACCTGAGAGAACGTGCCTTTCTGCATGTGCAGGGTAGCTAAAATCCAAGCAGAAGGCTGAAGTTTTTATTGGCTTAAGGTGGGAAAGGATGGAGTTTGGGGATGCCAGAACAGCTGGAGACTAGGAAGGGAAATTCCTCACAAAAGGGAGTCAACCATACAGGAGAATAATTCTGAATTCTGAATCTGTGTATAAATTCTTCTCAATTTTTTGGTTTAATTCTGAACTGTGTTTGCATGAGGAGGACTCCAAGGAGCTGGTAGAAGGCTACAAATGGAAAGCTGAAGAATGTGAATAGAGATGTATTTAGGTTGCTGCCCACCACAGGAGAGACAGTTTATACTTGGAATCCTGCCAAATTTGACAGGTCTGATAAACACTTTGGGATTTCCACTGAAATCTATAAGGACCATTCCTTAGGAATAAAGATGATATCCCAAGTCTAAGTGTTTACATTAAAACTAAGGGCAAAACTCACCATAACAAGTTATAAAATCAAGCCTGAACAAAGTCAAAGTCATCAGCCAGTAACTGAAATGCCCACTAAAACAAAACCCGACTCTCTTCAGCAGAAGATGACAGAATCCAGAGACTCAACAACTCATCATTCACAATGTCCACCCCATAATAAAAACTTTTACTAAGTATGCAAAGAAAAAGGAAAATGTGATCTTTAGTCAAGAGGGGAAAAGAAAGAAAACAACAGAAACAGACTCAAAGATGACCCAGATGTGGAAATTAGAAAACAAAGACTTTAAAGCAACTATTATATACTTTATATTTAAGGAATTAAAGAGATGGCCATAATGAGCAAAAGACAGAGTATTTTAACAGACAAGATGAAGCCTTAAAAAAAAACCCAGAGATTCTACAACTATAAAGTATGATATCTGAAAGGAAAATTCACTGAATGGACTTAATAGCAGATCGGAAAAGGCAGAAGAAGGCCTCAGTGAACCTGAAAACTAATCAATATGAATCATTCAAGCTAACGAACAGAGAAAAAAAGATTGGGGGAAAATAAACAAAGCATAAGTGACTTGTGAGACAATATAAACCCTTCTCTGTTTCTGGGACTTCAGTCCCAGAAGTAGAGGAAACAGAGAATAGGGCAGAAAAAAAAATTGAAGAAATTATGCCCTGAATCCCAAATTTAATAAAAATCATTAATTTATGAATCAAAGAAGCCCAGCAAATTCCGAACAGGATAAATACAAAGAAAACCACGACTAGGCATATCATAGTAAAACTATGAACACCAAGTGATTAAAAAAACACAAAAACTTGAAAGTAGCTATCAAATAAAGAACACATGACATACAGCATAACAATGTAGCGATGACAGCTGACTTCTCGTTAGAAACAATGAAGGCCAGAAGACAATGAAATGACAACTTAAACTGCAGGGGTGAGGGGAGGACCTCAACAAACTCATCAACTCAAGAATACTATTTTAAATCATGAAAGTGCTTTTCAAAAATTAAGATACAATAAAGAAATGTTCAGATAAATAAAAACTGAGATAATCTGTTGCAAACAGACTGGCACTAAGAGACATGACAGAGGAAGTTCTTTAGGCTAAAGGAAAATGACACCAGATAAAACTTGAATCTACAAGAAGGAATGCCCGGCACTGGAAATGGTAAACATGAGTGCAAAAATAAAGACCATTTTTCTCTTGTGTTAGTTTGCTTAAAAATATAACTGAATCTTCAGTGCGAAAGTTATGACAATGTATCATGTGGTTTTAATGTATATGGATGTGAAATATATGATAACAATGACATAACAAACAGCAAGATCAATGTAATTAAACTGTTGTAAGGCTCTTATATTTTAGATGAAATTGTATAATACTATCTCTAAGTTAGACTATGATAAGGATGCATAGACCAATCCTAGATCCCTAGAGCAATTACTAAAAAATAATACAAAAAGGCATAGCTAAAATGACTTCAGAGCAATTAAAATAAAATACAAAACAATTTAACTCAAAAGAAGGCAGAAAAGGAGAAAGAGGAGAACAAAAAAATCTGAACAAATAGAAAACGAATTAGCATAATGGTAGATATAAACCTAACAAGAACAATAATTACATGAAATTTAAATGGACTAGTCATTCCAATTAAAACTAAAATTTAAAAAGCCTATAACACCAAATGTTGGTAAGGACATATAGCAACTCAATCAGAACTTTCATATATTATTCATAGGAGTGTAAAATGGCACAATGATTTTGGAAAATTATTTGGCAGTTTTTAATAAAATGACACATATCTATCTACCCCATGACTCAACATTCCCATTATAGCTATTGTTCCAATAGAAAACAAATGTCTACAAAAAGGGGTATAGGAAAATGCTCACAGAAGCTTTATTCATAAAAGCCAAAAACCGTATATAGTCCAAATGTATGTCTATCAACAGAATAATGCATAAATAAATTATGACATATTCACAAAATAAACTCTGCTTAGTAATAAAAAGAATGAAGTAGTAAAATATGTAACAGCTTGGATAAGAGTATATGCTATACATACAACTTATGTGAAATTTAAGAATAAACAAAAAAAAATCTTTGGAGATAGAAATTAGAACAGAGGCTGCAGGGTGGGGTGGGGAGTGGAAGTGGAACTGACTGGAAGGAAGTGAGAGCAAAATTTCTGGGGTGGTGGAAATGTTCTAGATCTTTATTAGGATGACAGATACAATGGATATATGCATTTCCAAATCTCAACAAGGTGTACTGAAGATCTGATCATTTCATTCTATATAAAATTTATATCAAAAAATAAATCAAAATAAAATTAAAAAGGTATTATACTTTATATACAAATATGATGATAAATGTTCCATGATTCATATATAAATATTAATATTTGATTTATATTTTTGAATGAAATTTACTGCTCTAGGACATAGTGTTTTATCTTCATGCAAAATCATTGGCCTACCCAGGATTAAGCCTCCTGCCAAGTACTAGAAATTGAGCTAATCAGCCTATACCAGTCTTTTTTTTTTCCTTCTCTAGTCCTAAATGATTTAAAATTTAGCAAAAGAGTGTCTACAATAATTGGATGGTATTTCATAACTCTACTTTAAAAAGATGGGCTCATCTACTAATTTGCAGAGACCAATCTAAAATCAATGGTAACAAGATTACAAAATCGCCCTATTTGCTTATAAGATGGTGAAATTCTAATCATGTATTCTTGGTGCCTCTTTAAGTAAAGAACTTGTCAGATCAATATGGTGTTAGGTTCAACATTTACAGGTAACATAGACAGTTGGGATATTGTGAACTTGTCAATGATAAAGGTGGCTTATAAGCACTGTATCACTAAAGGATTGGCAAAACTTACAGAAAATGTTGAAAATTATAGTCCCAATAAAAATTCATCAACCTTTTTTATTATATAGACTACTAATATGAGTCATTACATCCCAAGGCAGCAGAACTAATGGGCACATAATAATAATTTAAACTCTATGACATTTTAACAAGATATATGACAATGAAGTAACCAAAATAAGCAACACACCTAATGTTTTCTAAGAATAAAGGGAGACAATACAGTATTTTTTATTTGAGTTGACCCAAAAACTACTTTAAGTTCAAATATAGTTTGGTACTAAACTGACCTCCCTCAAAAGTTTTAAATAACTCTTAAGTAATTGGGGGATTCTGGTGTGGTAGCGCTAAATAAATTAATCTTCAATTTTTCTCCTGATTTACAAAAGTTAATGGGAAGAAGTAGTTCTTATCATCATTGCCCTCTCCTCCAAGTTGAAATGGTTACATTGGTTTAAAATCACTGATTTACACTATTAAATAATTTTTAATAATCATCATAATAATTTTAAATAAGATAAAATAAATTCAACCATCTGGCCAGGCATGGTGGCTCAGGCCTATATAATCTCAGTACTTTGGGAGGCCAAGGTGAAAGGACAGCTTAAGGTGAGGAGTTGGAGACCAGCCTGGGCAACACAGTAAGATCCTGTCTCTACTAAAAACAAAAAAAATTAGCTGGGCATCATGGTGTGCACCTGTAGTTCCAGCTACTTGGGAGGCTGAGGCAGGAGGATGGCTTAAGCCCAGGAGTTCAAGGCTGCAGTGAGCAATGGTCATGCCACTGTACTCCAGCTTGGGTGACAAAGTGAAACCCTGTCTGAAAAAAAAAAAAATTGAACCATCTATTAAGGTACTATTTCTGAGGTGAAAAAATGATCTGGATTTCTGCCATCTTTTATTATATCAGTTGTTGTCAGAGTTGGGAAGAAATTACCTTGGAGAATCTTTAGGAAATTTGTTGAATACATTTAGTAAAATTATCAGATCAATTGCATGTTTCCAACAATTTTACATATAGTTTATGGTGAAGATGGTGTTGTATGTCTGTTGGCAGTGAGGTGGCATAACAATTACTGCATTTCCTGCTTAACTTATTCAACAGTCAGTATTTCCCAAAGTTTATTGCATGGAACTCTGGCTTTGTGGCATGTTAACAGCTGTTGATTCAAGGTTTTGCATCAAAGTATAGGAAAGCTCCTTACTGGGTACTATCTCCCAAACATATTTGACTAATGAGTTTCTCTTGGGACAGGTTTGTGGACTTTGACTTTACAAAACACAGTTTGGAAAATTTTGGTCTAGTGGTAATGTAGACATGCACTAGAGTTGTAGCAGGGTGAAAAAGGAAAGGACAAAAGTGAGAATGAGCAAATATCGTTTAGGTCACATTTCTCAGTGCTAGCCTCCTTAAATGTAAAACGTCCCTTACTGGCTTTTAATCTTGTGTAAATTTCTAATCTCTCTTTTTAATATGTAAAAATGGGGCTAATAGTAATAATATCTATATTGCAGGGTTTGTAGTGAGTTAAAGTTGATGTATGTAAAGTGCAAGTATAGTGCCTGGCACATGATTCTGCTTAAAAAATGAGAGTGATAATTATTATTCGAATATTTTGATACAAATTATATAAACCAGATGTTTTCTTTTGGTCATCTATAAAAAGAAGACATTCATTCTTACTCTTATTCTTGTACTTTCACAATATTAATTTCCAAGTGAAAGATTCTGAGAAGACCTGCTCATAACAAGCCCGCTTACCTTATTGAACCCAGCATTTGGCCAAGAAGCCTATTATTAGAGCATCATGGCACTATTGCTTCCATAGAAAAATACAGTTATTTGTATAGCACTCGATAGTTTCTGGTTATCTTCACATATATTATCAGAGTCTATCCTTATAACAAACCACTGTGGTTGGTAAGGCAGCAACTATTATCTTTAAATTATAGACATAGAAACTGAGGCCTGGAGAGCCTAAATGATCTGCCAAAGGTCATAAAATTGGCGAGTGTCAGTGATTGGACTTGTATCCACGTTTTTGGCTCTCGGGTTAGTATTTGCATTTTAAAATAATTTAATTCAGTTCAGTAAACATTTATTGAGTTGCTCTTGTATGCTGGTTGTGTGCTAGGTGTGAAGATGCAAAAATGAATGAGATATGGTCTGTCCTTGAAAAGCTTAAAATCTAGTGGTATTCAGTAAATCAGGAAACAGAAAGAAAAAAAGAAAACTGGTGATTCTGAGTTGTTTTCTGTGGCAATCTCCTTCTGGAAATCCTTAATGGCATCTGGTTCTCCAGTGGCCCCCATAAGAGTATTTGTGGTAACCATAAGCAAGGGCTTTATGAAAGAGTTAAAATTTGAAGAACTTCCTCTATGATGAAGCCTTGGTCCTTTCTATAGTAGCTAATGTTATACCACACAGAAATGGAGAAATGGAAATATTAATTATTATAACCTTTCTTTCTTCAGCCTGAAATGTCTACCCTTATTTGTATCCACGCTTTAACAGATCACAGAAATGTTCTTTCTACTTTAGAATGCCTAGTTGTGGGAACATCACATAAAAAACAGTCTTTTTTTTCTTTGATATCAAATTGTCTTCATTCTTTTTAGCATGCTCATGTTTTTCCAACCTTATTACTTATCTTGACTACCTATTTAATTGCTAATATCTATTTGTTCATAAAATCATTTGAATATACTCTTGACATACGATCCCTCCATTTTTCCTTTATCAAATCCCTCCTCAGCACCTGTGAAACTTCTACCATCACCACTTTGCTGTTTAGAAACTTTCTTTTTAAAAATCATTGATTAGTTTTCTGAGAACCATTTTCCTCTTCTTATCCCTGCAGCCTTCTGCTGCCAAAAGACACTGCCGATTACTTTCTCACTGACATGTTAGCCACAGCTTCAAATTCACAATCCTGTTACCACTCTGACTACTACTTTTTGTGTCTGGTTCCCCTTGAAGATACCTATTTGTAGCTGTAATGTAGTAGAAAGCACACTGGACTTGTAAACATAGCCCATGGGTGAGACATCTAGTTCTAATACTTTCTAGCTTTATGATTCTGTACAAATCACTTTGCTAAGCCTCTGTTTCTTCATGTATAAAATTGAGATAATAATACCATTTCATATCATTGTTCTTGAGGTCTCTGAAATTTTATATATATATGCATATATTTTATACATTCTAAAGCACAATCCAAATAGAAATATTGTCAGTTTCAGATATATGGGACTCTTGTGTTCTTAATTCTCTAGATACATTATCTCGAAGAGCTTGTATCTTTAGTTAATGTTATGATTTGTATATAAATGACTATGTGTGTATATGTAAATGTGTGAATATATTTTTATATATATTTACATACAAACCAGAAACTAGCTTGAACCAATTTTCAGGACAGTTTTACAGTTATAATATGCCAGTAACGGGAAACTTTATGCTTGGCCTAGCATCCACCCATTTTCCTCACTTTCTCACTATGTTCAGTGACTCTATTATTGAATAGTTGAGTCCCTAATCCTTGTGCCACTTTCAGATTTTCTATATCCCAGCTACTTAGGAGGCTGAGGTGGGAGGATCTTTTGAGCCCAGGAGTTTGGGACCTGCCTTGGCAACATAGTGAGACTCCTTCTCAA
>VBSM01002608.1:35364296-35388010 GCA_008086735.1 Cheirogaleus medius
AAAAAAAAAAAAAAAGGAAGGGCCACATATGATGCCCTTTGCTAAAGGAGAACACCATTCTACTCCCTCACTTCCTACCTCCGTCACACTTCATCCCATTATCCTATTAAATGCTTGCCACAACACTTACTGTTAATAATATATGAAATCATTTATTTCTTTGAGTATTAATTTAATAGCTTGTACCTTGCCTCCTCTGACTAAAATGGAAGCTCCTTTGGGGCAGGAACGTTGCTATGTCTGCTGCTGTACCCTCCCAGTGCCCGGGACGGTGTCTTGCACAGAGTGGGCACGCAACAGACACTGGTTGACTGACCGCCTGGTAAAGTATTCTGAAATAGTGGAAGCTCAATAAATGTTGAACTGAATTAAAAATGAATTATAGACATTTTCTGACATAAGCACTAAACTTAAAATGTTGTATTTTTCAGAGAAAAGAATACACTATTATGAAAAAATAAAAAAATTTCAAAATTCTTTAAATGCTTTCCAAAAAAAATGTAGGTGCTAAGTTCTAAATACTAAAAATGACAAGATAATGCATGTTTTGCTTCTAACCTCCTGATAAGCCTCTTATTCTCAGTAACCGATCATTTGAGTAAAACGATCATAAAAAATATGATTGTTAAAAGCTTCTAGAAATACAGGTAACATAATTTTAACTCTGTATTTGGTTAAAAACTCAATTCAGTGCTGCTTTCTGGCTTTTGTATTAATAGGATTCTCACTAAAAAAAGCTATTTATATTCCATGGAAATAATTTTAAGGATTCATGTACTACTCACATTTATTTTGGAAAAGTACAGCAAAAGGAAGAAATAAGATACTACTCATTATTTTGATTTTTAACATATCTTCACATTTAAAAAGATCTTTAAAAGAAACAAATACAACACTCTACACATCTTTCTTTTGTTTCCCTAAACAAAGATAGACCAACACTCCCTACAACACTGTATGGCAATTTTGAAATCTGTTCAGGATGCAGCTTTAGGCTCTTGTATAATCATTTATATGGTTAAAAAAATCTTAATTTGGGGGGAACCCCTGTGTTTCAATTAGGAATTACCAGGCCTATGCTTATCTAGAACTTCTAAAGGTCAGGGACCATCTATGTTTTTTTCATTTTTTCATGCTATCCTCACTCCCCTCCAGAGGTTAGTTGCCTAGCACATATCATGCCTTACCAAGTGTGAACTGCGGATATGGAAGACGAGCCTCTGGTAAAAAGTGCGACTTCCATATGTCAGAGAGAAGACTCAGAATTGTACATAGGAGTAACTTAACACTCTCCAATATCTGTAGATCTGAGATAAGATGAATGGAATATCAATACCATAGAGACTGTGGCCTCTCTCAGACCAAAGCTAATGGTAGCAAACTCCCAACCAATTTGCATCCTTTTGAATTTGTTAGGCATCTGCTACTGTTCTCTGAAAGACTGAATAAGAAGTGAGAAAACTGGGATACAGTTACTGTTGGCAAGATCAGTAGCAGCAGAAAGAAGCTGGATGGTAAATTCCATTAGACCTTCCTGTCTTTCCTCTAAATCTGTCATATAGGATCTTGCATGACATGTCCTATACTTTGTCAGCAATAAACAGAAAATATATAAAAATGGATAAGATGATTACATTCCAATATAGAGATGTTTAATAAAATAATCAGTACCTTGTAGTCTAAGTATGGTGCTGTCCTGAAGAATACAGGTTGTGTGGTAACTTTAAAAGAGGTCAGTTCATTTTAGTTCGAACATTTCTTGAGTGCTTTGTATATGCTAGACACTGTTAGGCAGTGGGCATATAAAGAAAAAGACACAGGTTTCATCCTTGAGAAGATTACAGTACTAATGTCCCTTGGAAGGACCCCAAGACACACCTGCTTTATTCCAAATTTTACTTTATGGTAAGTCTCATTAAAATGAACTTCAATAAGTTACATGAGAAGTTATACTTATATACATAAATTCTGTCTATAATGAAAATGACATTGCATTACAAACTTTCTGATTTAACATTCAAACTGTATTTCTACTATACAGTACCCTCTCTATTACTAAACTAATAGAGAAATCCTTCTCATAAAAACAATAATAGCCACCATTTGCAATCTAATATGCACTGTTTTCTTTAAAACAATGCTTCCTATATTTTGATATATCTTTGGTGAATGAATGGCTATTATTTATAGTAGACAAGTACAAGGATACTTACAACTTTTTCTTCTGTGAAGACTGAATAGGCTTCCATTCAGTTTTAAGTTAGGCTTCTTAATATTTCTAATGGAATACCAACTGTACTATCAGCTTGTCTGAAATCTCTTAGTCTAAACATACGATATGGTCACTTAAGACTCTCATCATAGGTCTTCGCCTTGAATTCTCTAATATTCAACTCCTGCCAAAAACATGGTTAAGATGATGATATTTAACAGATAAGATTAAGGCACATTTAAATTATCCATTTGCTAGATTTTTCCATCTTTGGTCTCAGTAACGTTATAGTAAGTTATAATAAAATTCAATGTGGTCTCCCATATGAGTCTTATCACTGAGTCATGATTTAATGTTATGTTATAGGCTTTTATTGATCATCAATATAAAAAAATTAATAATACAAAGACTGATAACTACATTTTATATAATACTTTGGTGGAAGATATAGCATGGCCCATTATGTTATCCCATGTGTCTTTGATAAGAATCCATGTGATTTCCCTTCATTTTCATGTCAGTATTTTTTAGGCTGGTGTGCTGGTTCATGCCTGTAATCCCAGCACTTTGGGAGGCTGAGGCAGGAGGATCACTTCAGCCAGAAATTGGAGACCAGCCTGGGTAATATAGTGAGACCCTATCTCTACCAAAAATTAAAAAAAAATTTTTTTTTCTAGGATCTGGGGATTATGCTGGTTAACAAAACAAACATAGTCACTGTCTTCAAGGAGTTCATATTCTAATGGGGGAAATAGACACTAAATAAATCATTTCACAAATAATTGTTTATAAGTAAACAATGTGTGATGATTTCTTTGGTATTTATTGTAAGAAAAACATCTTTTTAGATGAGCTTATATGTTTTTGTTTTTTAAGTGAGAAAGACATTGTCAGCCATTATTTTCTTATTTGCTTTGGCTATAAAGAAGCTTGAAGATAAATTTTATGCTAAATTAATATAATTGTCTATCATAGGTTGATGTCCAATTACCTTTATCTCTAATCATTTCTGATATTATAAAAATATTTATTTCAGCTATGATACATTATATATGTCTTATTTCTTGCAGGCTGACAAAAGGAAGCAAAGAGGGACAGGGCATGGGGTGGGCTGGGGAGGGAACTACGATATACAGCATACAAAACAACAATTATGTTTTCTTGAGGCTTTATTTCAAAGTTACATTTGAAAACCAGAATTGTTCTATATATTCACTGTTGTATAAAACGGTATACAATCTTCATACAAGTTCCAACTTGGAGTTCTTTTGAAAACCTGTGATGCTATATAAAAATGGGATTTCAATTATCTTTAGCCCCATGACAAAAACAAAGGTCTGATTAAAATTTGATGGAAGTACCATAAGACATATTATGTTTGAAAAAATCAGAATTTCACAATCTTTTGAAACTCTGTAGTACTTTAATGGTACTTCTAATAGTGCCTAACACTTGGAAGTATTCCACAGTTTGGCTCCTATAAAGTGGTTTTTGACAGCAAATGTGCAGGAACCAGAATCTATACTGAAACTTGAATCTGAGCCACTTAGATATCATGATGTTGCCCAAATGTGAAGTGGTTTCCATTGGCAATACCATAATACAGTATCTTCTCACTGAAGTATGAAACTGAGTTTAGGGGATGTTTAGCTACCAAAAGAAGCAGACATTATCTAAGACTTGATCAGACAGGAAAAAATTTCAAAAAAGACTTTCTGGCATTCATTCAGTGGAAAATGAAGAAACGGAGAAGCTAGATAAAGTTAACAGCTCAAAAGAGAGGCTGGGAATTGTGGTGCTCTAAAGTCTTCATCATCACCATCATGCTCATTGATTCCAATAAACATTTATCCAGTTCTTACCATGTGCAAAGCACAACAACAGAGGCCTTAGTTACAATAGTCTTAAAGGTCAAGGACTCTCATTCTATATAAAAGAGTCGAACTCTTTCTCCAAATACATTATAAGCATGTCTATCTGCTCATTTGTTCACTTATCTTGTTTCCTCGGTATTTAACTATCCCTACTCTTCTTTCAACCCCATCTCAAGTTCTACTTTGCCTCCTTGTAATTCCTTGTGCCTGGCACAGGGCTTAGAAGATAGCAGATATTCAGTGATATGTATGGATTGAATGAATGGACTATGTAAGGGTCTTACAATCTAATTGGGGGACAGCACAGAGGTGACTTCCTTGCTAGCAGAGGCTTTTAATCTTAACCCGTTTACACTGTTTCTATCTAGTACAGTGTCTAGCATATAACAGATATTAAAAAATAGTTGATTAATTAATAATGTGCAAATAATTTTATAGAAAACATTTACTGAGTAATCATAATGCTTTAGATGCATTACTACATTGAATTCTCACAATATGTAAGTGCTATTAATGTTGCTTTTTAGAGATGATATGGCTAAAGTTTACAGGAGTTAAGTAACTTGCTTTATTATCCAGATGGTAACTAGTGGAGGCAAGATTTGAACCTAGCAGTCTGACTGCAGTTTATACTCTTCAGCATCATATTGTGCATATAAAAAACATACACAATATTGTAAAGGAGCATATATTAAAGTCCAGCTGAATGGCAGAGGTAATAAGTCCTCTAAATTTAGGAGAAGAAATGATTACTGAGGACTGGGTAGTGGGGATGGTTTTATGAATAAAGTGGAACTTGAGGTGAGTTTTGAAAGAAAAGTAGGGATAGTTAAGTACTAAGGAAGCAAAAACATAAGTAAACAAAGGAGTCGATAGAAATGCTCATAATTATTCAGAGAACAGAGCTAGACTTGTTTGAACAGGATGGTAGTTCATGCAGGACAGTAGTAGAGAACTTAATTAGAGATTTAGCAGGAACAAGAGTGTGAAGGACATAAAAATTTGGATTCCATTCTTTAGGCAGAAGGAGAGCAAATGAAGTTTTCAACAGAGAAAGAGGTGTGCTTTTTAGTAAGAAATATAGAATTTAATAGCAGGTGAGAGATTACAGACAGGGAGACCAATGAGGTGGAGATGAAGAAGACTGCATTGAGACGGTGGCAGCGGGAATGAAGAAGAAATTACAGGTAAAAGAGAAAGAAAGATCCAACACAACACAATGACTACCTTGATGTTGGAGAGAGAGAGATTAGTTAGAGTCTGTCCTGACTGACAGATACTGATAATATCACTGTCAGAAATGGGAATGATCTAGAAGGAGAGTTGGATTTTGGAAGATTATTAAGCTTATAATTTAAAGCACTTGATTCCTATGGGTTTAAGGCACTTATTAACTAGATAACAACAAACATTTGAACACTGATGAGAAGCCAGGCAGTAGGCCAGGTATGGGTGACAGAATGGTGAGCAGGAAAGATATGGTCCCTGTTCTCACAGCCCTTAGAGAAAAGTGAGGCATGTAAGTAATAATGGCAATACTGATGATTTTTATGATAGGGGAAATATAGAGTATTATGGGACCATATGCTATGAGAGTATATAGAGTGTAGTCTGGGACTTCCTTGAGGAAATGA
This sequence comes from Cheirogaleus medius, assembly GCA_008086735.1. Lineage (NCBI taxonomy): Eukaryota > Metazoa > Chordata > Mammalia > Primates > Cheirogaleidae > Cheirogaleus > Cheirogaleus medius. The sequence goes on from VBSM01002608.1 coordinate 35,370,017, forward strand.
CATTTAAGCAATGGGTCATATTAATAGTTTGGTGCCCCAAACCAGGGATAGTGGTTTGTTTATGGCAGGTTATATACCAGAGGTGTCAATCTGGTACAGCCTTTCAGCAATCACCCCTTCTAGTGAAACTACATTGCTTGTAGATCTGTTTCAGGGAGAGCAGTAGGGGGACATCTTTTGTTTCACATGACCCTACACTCCCCATCCACAGCTGATCGAACCAGGGAAGGACGGTGAACTAAGTACAGTCAATTCATAAGGCAATCATCTATGGTATAGAGCGAAAGGACGAAAAAAAAATTTTCTTAAGAATTAGAATGGAAGAAACCAAGAGATTGGTGGGGGATTGCAGTTGAAAAGTCAGGAAGTTAAGTCAGTACTGGAGAGACCTGAAGGCCATGCATTTGCCAAAGCTCTAAATGGGCAAAAAGAGTAAGTCAGCAGAAGAAACTGGTCAGTAAGTAATGGCCAGAGAAATCAAAGAGAGAAAAAGATATCTCAAGAGAAATACCATGTGTCTCAAGTGATCTAGATGGCAAGAGTAGCTGTTCTGTAGAGCAATATCAATTTTCAATGACTTTCTAACAAGACTTTCTCACAAGATGTTGAGCACCCTCACAATAACCCACTCTGAAATCATTTCATGTTAGAGCAACATTATAAAGTCTAACTGGCTTAAATTAAAAATTCAGTATAAAATCTAGTTCTTACATATTTTCTTTAAGAATCTTCTTTAGGAGACAAACTATAAATTCATTCCTAGTATTAGGGGTTAAGTCAGCTGAGTGGGTCTCTGTTCCTTGTAGACAAAAGGGTTCAATTAGAACAGGTCATCTCATATTGGATAAAAGTAAATTAAAAAGGAGATACTGTATTGAGTTCAGCTACCAGGGTAAATAAATTATTATACATAAAAACAAATCTGTTTGCTACTTTTAAATGTCTTTAATTGTCATAATTATAGTATGCCTATTTCAACACAGATGCATAAGATATATTCTTAGGAAAATTGCCACAACTGTTGATACTTACACTTAAATGATATATTCATATGCTATATACCATACACATATACACAAAATATATTTATACACACCCACACACCTGTCTTTAGTAAGACATCAATTATACTAATGTACAAAGAGAACTGTACACTGTGACTCCCTCACAACTCTTTGTGTGTGCCAGGAGCTCTGAGATGATAATCCCCATTATAATTATAATTATTGCCACCCCTCCCGCAACTCCTTAGTGCTGATCCCCAGGTAGATGGCAGAGGGGGTTAAGCAAGTCTGCTCTTTGACAACTTCATTTTTTGAGTTTTACCCTCCCCCTGTCTCAGTCTGTTTTGTGCTGCTACAACAAAATACCTGAGGTTGGGTAATTTATTTAAAAAAGACATTTATCTCCCACAGTTACGGAGGCTGGGAAGTCCAAGACCAAGGCGCCAGCAGGTTCAGTTGTCTGCTGAGAGCTCTATCCTCCAGAGGGAGGAGAATGCTGAGTCCTCACTTGGTAGAAGGGCAAGAGGGACAAACTCTTCCCTGTCAAGCCCTTTTATAATGGCACCTAATTGCCACCTAGGGTCCCACCCTCACTGCTCAAATAACCTCTTCAAAGCCTTACCTCTCAATAGCATCACATTGGTAACATCTGAATTTTGGAAGGGACACATTCAAATCATAGCATTCACTCTCTTATTCTGTCAGCCTACCTCTATTTTCCTCCAGTCCCTCTTCTGGTTGAAATCAAACTGTACAAATTACAGTCAATCAAGTGGTAAAACAATTAGGTTATCTGTGCCAAACTGTAAAAACAGGCTAAAATATGAACTTTTCTATACAATTACTTATTTGAGATTAAGGGGTAAGGTAACTGAGCTAGCATCTCTCTTTTCCTGAAGGAAAACTAGAAGTTTCCTTCTGGTTTTTCTCTTTTCACTTGGTTTAAACTTCATGTTATTTCAGCCTAGGAGGCGTTGAATAAAAACATGAGGAGAAAATGAGGAAAGAAGCTATTTTAACTGGTCAGGGAGAGGGATGAGTAGGTTGAATATATACCAATCTCTCCCTTGTTCTACATGAATATAAAAGAATGCTACGGAATAGACTGCACAGGAACAAACTTGTCTAAGAGCATTTATAACAATGGAGTGGGATCATCCTCCTTGTAGATCTTAGTTGGGCTTCCAAAGCGGAAGGTAGAGCAGAGAGTGAAAGGAGAAAGAAGGGAGAGATCAACCTACTGTTAAGGACCTGGTGATAATTAGCTAAAAAGTCATTTCTGTATGGTTATTACAATTACAAGTGTACTCTAAATAAATAATGGGTTGTTTCCCTAATGGAATATCAAAAGTTACAATGAAAAATTATACCTTTTTGGCCAAGTAAATGGAATTTGCTTTCAGACATAAATTTTCCAACAATGAGAAAAAATTTTTGAAAGAAATGAAGGTAGTATTTTACAATAATACCTTTATTATTTAAAACTCATTTACTTTTATTATAAAAAGAGGAAAGCTTTCCAAAGGGGTCATGTATCAACAGTGTTCTGATAAACATCAATTTAGGAAGGCAGGTGTTATAAAATATATTCCCTTAGTTTCTAACATACTTAAAAAATAACATCTATCATAATTTGACAATAAATATATATAATATAAATTATACAAATAAATAAAATTGCACAATATATTCACTCTATCCTTATGAAAACATTATAAGATCTTAAAAATAAAAGCAGACTGAAGGCATCATATCATTTTGGGCTTTATTAATGCACTTCTTGGTGTCATATGTATATATAGGAATTTACCTTATAAATTCAGATTTAGCTATTACACCTAGAGAATTGATGTAATGTACTAAAAAAAACCCCTAAATCACCATGTACTTCCCTTAACAGTGAAATTAATGAGTCGCTGCTAAATGATTTTACTTTAAAGAAAACCAGTTGAGTCACAGATAACAGATTCTGCAGCTTATGTAAGTATCTAATGTCCACATAGTGCCTAGAAGCTGCTTCACATATCCCAAACAGCATTTTACATGCACCTTGATTAACAGGATATGTCCCTAAGGTACTACGCAGGGCTCAAAACAAACTTGGACAATAATCAAGTTTGAAGAAACTAAAACATATCATAGAAGACAGAGAAGGAGACAGGCCAGAGACTGAAACACTGATAGCGGAAACATAAAGATGTCAGCTCTACCATCAAGAAAACCCAAATGAATTTTTATTATTTAAAATGTGAGATGATAAAACAAACAGGGGTCAGGTACACGGCGTTCTATTGCTATAGATGCATTTTCCATGTTAGAGTTTATTTTACACAGAAAACTGCAAATAAATAATGATAAGACATCATAGTGTGTCTGATAATCTGTGACAACAATTCTAACGCTGTCATTGTGGCCACCGGAGAAACCTGCACGTACTGAGCCCTGACCTACCGAGTCTTTTATCTGCATGTGTACTCTCCACAGGCCAAGCAAATAAAGGCCAAATGATAATTTACACATGAATCAACTTTCTCTGCGGCATAGGCACCAGAGACGTTTCTTTTCTCTGTTACTGAGAGAAAGGCAGCCAGATCTAAGCTTGTCTCACTAGAAATCATACAAGTGAAACAGTGATTTGCAGGAAAATGGCAGATCAGCAAAGGGAAGCTGTTCTGAATCTCTGATAAAAATGGCAGCCACAAAGGACTAGATGAATATTTAGTTTGAAAACAGGCCTGACAGTAACAATGAGTCTTTATCCTATTCAAAACAGGTAGTGTCATACAAACTGAAACGGAGATACAATCCTGATAGAAGATTACACAAGATACCTGGGTAGGTATCTTTAAAGACTTCAACCTTCATTTTAATAAACGTAGACTCATGGATTCTTTCATTTATATCTTATTCAGAGTACACACAGTTATTTCACATGAATGACATACGGAAGGTATATTGCCTACTTTGAAAATGAGAAATAAATCAGCCAGAATGATTTTTTTTAAAAAAAGGCTTGTTCATGAAAAACTGGGCACACATTTTATACCATGGAACTTGTAAAGGAAAGAAAAATGTATATACTGTACTTTTCTTCAACCCAGCCTCCCTTAGTACTTAGGTCATTTTTTATAAATTCATCAAATATCAAAATATTGCTATGGTCTTTTTTTTACATGAACATGAAATGAAATAATACTTGTCCTGGCACATTTAACAGAGAAAAGGAGATTTATTATTAAATTTGTGTTAACAGGCCATTCCAAAGATAATCACTGCAACCTTCTAACTAATGACAGGTACCAACCAAATCAATAGAATTAATTTTATTCCCTTATTACTACTTCCACAGCTTTTTGCAGGCCATATTCCATCTGCCCCCTGGAATACCTATCTGCCTACTTAACAATGTATAGTCCTGACTTCCTTCAAGTTTGGTTCAAAACTCACTAGTCTAGAACCTTTCCTTTAAAGGTCTAGTTTTGGTGTGGTACTTAAGATATAGAAGACCATCAGTAAATGCCGCTAACTATGTACATGGACTCTCAACACATAATTACAGACCACAATCTTAAAAATAAATTTTATTCATGAGTTGTAAATATAAGAAATATCGTCTAATTTGTGGTTCATAAAAGGAAATTTTGAATTCTTATTCTTTTGGAGTCCAGAAATGAATCTGTAAACTCCTCTAGATAACATCTATACTCTGAGAAAATGGCAAAGATAATAAGAGTTATAGGATTTAAGTCTTATTAGTTATTGGTGATGAGGTACATATATCAAAAATTCTGGCAGTAAACAGGTTTCTGATATTCATTAATTATTTCTCTCTACCTTTATACCATGAGGTTTTTTGTTTTTTTTTTTAAACTCTTCCAATTGCTTCCCTGTTTGCCTGCTTCCAATAGCAAACAGCCAGACAGAGAAGAAAATGCAATTTGGGTCCATTTAATTCAATGCATTTAAGATGGCATTTAATTATTATTATTATTATTATTTTTTGAGTTTTAGGAACCAGGGACAGCATGAGTATATAAACTTAGAGCTATTCCCCAACTCATTTCACTCATTTCACTATGTATTTTGATCTTCTCCACCACTACACTTTGATAAGAACAGTTTCTTATCAAAGTTTTCCCTCCTTGTCTTATCATTCATCCAGTTCTCTCCTTATTGATCATCAGGCCATGAAAGAGATAGCTCTACCAGAGTCAATATATAACGCGGACATCACATCTACTCAATCTACCAGGTCTGCTGATCTGCCATGGGGGAAACCGGATTGGCCTATAATTTGATGTTCACAAGAGCAAGCTGATAATTACACAGAAATCTGTGACCCTCAAATGTTTGAATAATGATTTTGAAACTTTCTCAAGTACTTTCTAAAGTGTCTAAATTAAGTTCATGGGATTATAACTTTAAAAGTCATCCTAATTTGCATTTTGAAGTCAAATACCAAATTTGTCCCTTCCCAATTCTGTTTTTTCTCACTACTGCTGTATTTCCCACCACATACAAAATAAAAGTAAAAACCAGTTTGCCAAAGCAGACAAACTTGCTCCTTACAGTTGTGTACAAATGAGCAAAATAACCGAGCAGTTATAACAAAAAGTTACAACTCAACAATTAAAGGTATGGTTTTCAGACAATTGTATCACACCACTAAAATGGTAAAACTAGTATCGTGGAAATAGAAAGAACTACTGAACATGTGGGAACATGTCTTCTTCATACCTGACTGACAACGCAAGGTGTGAGAGGCACTGCTTTCAAGTTCGAATGGGGCTGACTAGAGAAAACTCATTTGCAAAAGGTTACTCGGCCATAATAAAAAAAAGTATAAAACAGAGTTCCTAAATTTGAAAGGCAACATTAAGTTGTGGATTCTTTATAAAATGTTATTACAAATCTTTCATGGAGAATAAGGGAAGGAGAGCTCGCTGTCACACTGGGGCTATGGAAAACCTTCTCTCACTGCAGTGGCAAACTGCTGAACAGCTCATCTACATACTTTGAATGAAATCTGCAGTGGCGAAGTGGCTAAGTTTGAGGGTGTATACAGCCCATGTTAATTAACAGTGAGTTTTATATCCTGATGATACACGCTGATGTTAGATCCTTACGTTCTAGTCAAGTCACTTCTAGGTCATGTTAGAAGTTTCACATGCTGGTAAGAGAGAAATTTTAAAGTCACGCATTTTCTATTTTTTGTTTCTCACCCTGAAACCTCTCTCTGATCTCTACGCTATTTCCTTAAATAAAAGTTTAAACATAAAAAGAGAGCATGGTTAAATGCCAAAATTTTACTTGCAATTTTCCCTCCCAAACCTGTTCCTCTCCTACACTTCCTTTTCTTAGTAAATGACACCACTCAGATGTTCAAGCCAAAAATCTAGGAGTCATCCTTCATCCTTCCTATTCCCTCACTTCCCGTATCTAAATGATTATGCTGGACACTTCTTTCCATCTCCACTCCCACCACCATAATCCAAGCCACTGTACTTGCCTGCCTAGGCTACTGTGACAGCTTCTGAAGTGGTCGGCTGATTACATTCTTGCTCCCCTACCAATCCATTTTCACTCTATAAAATAGATACACTGTCACTATCCAACTCCTGACCTTCTAGTGGTGTCCCATCGTACTCCCAACAAAATCAAATCTTGGCCTCCAGGTCTCCAAGGCCCTGAACAATGTGGCCCTTGCCTATCTCTCCTCCTTGCTCTACATGCTTCAAGCACACTTGACTGCTTTCTGTTCCGTCAACAGGAGCAGCTCACTCCTCTTTGGTCTGTCTAGAGTGAATCAATGGATCTTCAAGTCTGAAGTAAATACAGTAGCCTTTTCTGAGGGCAAAGGCAACATACTCGGCATAATTCAGGGCCACCTCCCATGTTTGTCAGTTTCACTTAGAAAGGGCCTCGATGTCGTCATTAAGTCTAGGAAAAAACCAGCAGATTAAATTCCCACAAAACGAATATTCACACAGGAACAATTAAAAGCACAATTCTGTTCTTTATCTGTTGTATTCAGTTATGCCTAATGAGTAGTGGGAGACTACAAACATAGTATTTCTTGCACATTTCTGAATATGGAAAAATTATGAGTTTAGAAAGGGACAGACTTTCTCAAAGGCTATAGTCAGTCTTCTGTTTATGTATAAAAATGCAATGGTGATTGTACACTTTACAATGCTGAGAAGTTCCAAATTACTTTCATTCACAATTGTACTATTTAAAATAATTCTCTAATTTTTCTTCTTCCTTGGGTTTTTATAAAAGAGAAAGTGATTTTCTTATAATAGATTAGTTTGGCTCCTTGCAGGAGCATCCGGAATGCCACTATTTCAGGACTTTCATTGTGACATACAAAATGCTGACACTGATTATACACTTGAAAATGATAAATTGTTTTCCTCATTAGTATGGGAAGCATTATAAACCCTTAAAACAAGATATTTTGCATAGATTTTATCCAACAGGGCACTGGTAATTTCAAACCTTCTAAAATCTTGAAGAAGCCAAATTAGTCTAAGAAAATAAATATAGACTGTCATCATTACTGTTGCATCACTGTTACTGAGTAATAATTGTCAATAATGATTTTACTATCCATTTTGTAATCAACTCAAAAGTATAGAACATAAAGAAGCACTGTAAAAAACCCAGCATTAAATTTGTTTTTGATATGAATTAAGGAATAAAGATAAAAATCCAAATGTAAAAAAGTCATTTTGGATGATAACGTGAACTAACATAGAATTACAATGTTACTTGAGAACTTGCTCTAAATGTCAAATAATAAGAACTGAGGATTCATGTCCTTAAAAACCCTTTATGTATAATCGAAATCATCCCCAACATTGGATTAATAAAAAGTAGGATTTACAACTCTAATCAGAAACTGAAAGTACCATCAGACTTTATGTCATTAAAAACAAGGCAAAATTGGATTTACAAAAAAATTTTGGACACACAGTACTTATTTCTTTCCAGAATTTTTGAGATGACTTCTCAAATTTTCTAACAGGCTCTTATACTGAAAAAGAGGCTCAAAGCTTAGGAAAAAAATACCACTTTAATGTACTGACTCTTTTTTAATTTTTAGACTGGTTGGTTGGTCACTGATATAAATGATCATTTAGATGTAAACTTTAAGTGGGAAGGGAAAAAGAAGTAGATTGGAAAAGGATAAAGGTAGATGATAGTATGAAGAAAAATAGAAATGTTACAGATATACTAAAGCTTATTTATTTCAATGGAAAGAATTGGTACGTATGTAGTTACAGCAGTAAATACTGGGTAAAGAGACAGTAACTTTGAGGAACAGCTGAGTGAGTCTTGCTCAAGATCAGTTTATTCTACTCCCTTCCACAGGTGGGTCTCAGCTATATGGAGAATTATCTCCAGATCTCTCTATCCAAACCATACCAAAATTCATTGTGTTCACTAATACCAATACACATGAAACATTCTCTAGATAATGAAATATAAATTTTTTTCTAGTATCACTTGATAAAGGAAAGGTTTCCAAAATTAATAAAATACTTTTCACTTTCTTCTAGTTCCATCAAGTTTTTCTACTTTACAACGTGGATTTTATATGTAGCCAGTGGAATCTACATTTTAAGTGTGAGGGAATTTTACGTGAAATAATTTATAATGCAATGTTTTTAAGCAGCACTGCTCGCTGACACTGACGGTTTTGTTTTGGGATAGAGAATATAAAACCATTTCCTCAAGATATTTTGTGTTCAGCATAAAATATTTAAAATGTCTCATTTTCAAGAGATCTGGTGGGAGTTCATGACAGATGTGTTATTTCTTTCTTTTTTTTTTTTTTAACAGCATTATTGTGTCTAATTAGCACTGATGATTTACCCATGGCAGTATGAACTTCTTGAGAAGAAAAAAAAGTAGACCAGCTTCTTTGGAGAAAAGAACAAACTGTGATAAGATGGAAGAAAGGCACTTAAAAAAAAATGTATTTTGCAGCAAATGCCCACAAACAGTCCATAGAGAGTTCACTTATTTATGCATCGCCATATGATCAATCCAATTGCCTTTAGTCTCAAACAGAGAAAGCCTTGATACGAAGCATTCTCCAGGTGTTAGTTTAGGTTTGTCATTATTTCCTATTTATAGACTCTGTCTAGTAAAAGAAGACAAATTACTGTAAGTGGGGGTAAATGTGATTAAATGAGTCCTCTGAAGATAAGAGAGTACATGGACAAGGGTCATTAACACAAATGACCTTTCTTTGCCCAGACCATATTTTTATTTAGTGGATTTGAAAAAACTGGAAAGAAAGAATAATCTCTACTGCACATATCCAAAGAGACATGTATCCTTTTTATTCTAATAAACATTTTCATGTCTTTGCAGTATTTTAATAACACACCAATAGTGCCCAAATACTCTCATAATGCACCAAGAAAAATATTGGAGAAATTATTTATCCTAAGAAGTCTAATTGGAAACACTTAAGAGACAGTTCTAATCAGACCAGACATAAGGCCTAAAATGTAAGTCAGTGGATACCAAGATCATCCGAATCAAATGAAAAGTTTTAATTTGTGAAGTTTCAATTAAAACATCTACACTCTTTCTTTCACCTGATTGTAGCCCCATATGGCAAGGTCAGCCCTTTCAGTGAACAAACAGCTCAGTCGCCTCCAGTGTAGCTGTTATCTTCCTCAACAAGGGGAGACATTTGGCACAGCCTAAAGCTGGGGCATGAACCCTGGCTAAGCTTAAGACATTTATCTGACAGCATCAGCTGACACTCCACAAACACATTTGCTCTCCATGACCTCAGAGCATTCGTGATTAATCAAAAATGTATCTTGGATCTTGAGAACAAGCTACAACCAGGCACACACAAAAAAGAATATGCTCTCGATCTTGCTTATCGACTCAAGAGGTATATTGAATTTAGAAATAGTAAATAGAATAAAATGATCAATATGTTCTCACTTGTCCATGGAAGAGCAAACTTTATCCCTCAAGCAAAAGACATTGATCATGTAAATGTTTCAGAACTGTTTTCAAACTAAAGAATGCAAAATGCACTTGGGTTTATTGGGCGTAGGGAAGGAGGCCTGCCAAAGAGGATCTTTTGCTTTAACTTAAAAAAAAAGGTATATCTTGAAGTCATAAAGTATTATGTTTGTAGTGTGTTATAGTTTTAAAAAACTGTGCGTTCAACTTAAAACCTTTTTTGGTGATGTGTTGCTGAATCTTCTTAATAAAACATTATAAAGGAGACTTTAAAACTTAATGAAGGAACATTATTTGTGCAGAGAAAACTCCCTGTCTTAATTTAAATGAGACACAGTTATAACATATCCCCTATGCACTGTTTACAATTTATAATTTATAATTTATGTCTCTTGGTTCAAACTCACTATTTTCTGTAGTCATCTGCTAAGTAACATGATTAGCATGTGAATATTGTAATATTCTGCTTCCCAATACAGTGTAGCTTAGTATATTTTTATTTTCATTTGTACTTTTCACTTTCTAATAACAATACTGAGCTCTAATTAAAGCAATGGGAACCAAAAGTCATATGTCCTACTCCTGATAATATGAAAATGATTATTATTAAAAAAAAAAACCCTCCACAATTGAACTTATTAAATCCCATATTTGCCTGATTACCCACTGGCTAGGTTACAGTTGTTCACGATTCTACGGCAGATCGTTCCACTAAAGAAAAACTACATGTCCTGGTCCCCGTTGGCATGGCAAACAAACTTTCATAGCATGTGCTCACTCTATAAAATGGTGGTACTAATTAGAAGATATAAACTCATGCTGAGACATGATATGAATTGGCTTTATGTATCTACTAAGCTCACAGCAGTACTAGATTTATACTGTTGTTACTTTAAACTAACACTAAACAGAAAATTCAACTTCTAAATATGTACGATAAGAAAGCAAAAGTGATTGAGTTGAAAAAACAAAACCTCAGCCCCTCATTTTTGGTTTCACTTCTAAAATGTTTCCTGAGTGCTTAGAGGTTGCCCACCACTTTCCTCCCATATGTTTACCTAACTCAAATTCTTCAAACATGAATTGCAAGTACCAGATAGCACAGCTGTATGTTTTGACATCCATGGTGAAAATGAGCAGAAAATCTAACTGTTCCATATCAAGAAGTATTTTTACTAGTGCTAATGTGCCTTAAATACCTTGTTCCACAGATGAGTGGCCTGGCACCTGCTGCATGAGAAATAGCCAATTACTGTTCAGTGTCTCTAATTTTCTGATTCAATTAGCATGCTTCAGAGCTTTCCAGTTTAATTGCAAACTACTTCACAGTTAGCTCTCTGATTAATCATTGCCCATCTGCAAGCCATCGGAAAACTTAGTGGAACAAATTTGTGTACTTTGGAATGCTGGGAGCTTAGCAAATCAAACTTGTTTTGGTATATAAAGCTTTAATTTTGTTTGCCCTTTTCAGCTGCACTTGTAAGAAGCTCTGTACTGATTAAACAGGAAGTCCGGACAATAATATGCTACATTATGCATATAATTACTGTAAATACAACCAAGATTGTAGAAACATCATTTAAGGTTAGGCACTAACATGAATGGAGAAGAGGGTCAAGAAAACACATTTGGAATCAATTTCTTTCCATTTTGACCAAATACAAGTATCAAAAAAAAAAAAAAAAAAAAGCTGTGTGACACACAGTGATGTCATTACAGCACCTGTTCCCCTAAAGGCATTTTAAATTCTGGCTTTTCATGTATTCATAAAATCTTTCTTGTTATTTAATTAGTAGAGTACTAAGTTTTATAAGCTTTGTTTACAAAACATATATTAGGGATTTTAAAGCAAACTGGCACCACATTGTTTATGCTTCATTTTCCAAGCTTTCTTGCTGGTCCACTGAACGTATGAAGGATAATGTCAGAAAACAAATATGTTTTAATCGAGCTTTGGCTGAATTTTAAATTATATCTTAACGTATAATCATGATTTCTGCATTTTGAACAATGGAACATGAATTGCATATTTTGTTCACTCATATGAACAAATACCATAGAGGGGATTCCTCATTGTATGATGAAGGAAGCTTTATAAAATGAACTCATAAGTTCTTTCCAACTCTCAATTTCTCTTGTTCACATTTTATAAAATTTGGAATAATTCTAATATAATTTTAAAAAGATTTTAAATACATTTACTATATAAGACTTTTATTTCCAAGACTAAATTTTAAGCGCCAGGAGAGCTGGATTGTGTTATCTAGCTCACCACTGTATCACCAGTGCCTCACAGAGAGCCTGCACATTCTTGGTGCTCAATGATTATTTGTTGGATGAAGGAAATGAAAGCAGTGTGTGTTCTCAATTTTCCATGTCATGTCACAGTGCCAGGTTGACACTGTGTTTTCCTTCTGTAACCTCAACAGGATGCAGTCATGTTGTCTCATAAAGATGTTGACAAATATCATCATTCGATAAATATTTGGCTGAAAGAATAGTATGAAGAGAAAAGTGCTTTGCTAATTATGATGACCTGTAATTATCTGCTGTTAACAGCAACAATAAAAAGTAGTAGAATTTCTCCATCTTTTATGAAGATCCTTAACATATTATGGAAATGTCTAAAAGCTAAAAGTTAAAACACAACTGATAGCTCTAAAAATAACATTAAAGTTGGAAAAGTGGATTTTGGAAACTGCGTGATGCAAAAAAGTTCACTTAAAAAATTTTTAAAGATAAAGATATTCAGTGTCGAATGACTTTCTGACTCCCTTAACAGAAGACACACATGAGACCAAGATTCCTGAGTTCTCTAATAGCTCCTACTCTGTCTCCCTCTGTTACGGGCTGTAAAACTCAAGTGGCCTGACTTCAAGCTTCTCTGAACTTTGTAGGCAGCCAATATAAAAAATGCTGAGAAGGCGTAATCTGATCATAGCAGGTCAGGCAAGTGAGCAGGCATGCTGCCACATTCTGCTGCCCACGAGCAGGGAAGCACGGCTGGAATCCCCACTAAGATCAAATTACAAAATAATCAAGCTCTGTGGCCAGGCAGGCATGAGAGGCTATTGCGAGGTCATGAGATAAATCAGGGACTAGCCTGGGCAAAACTGGGCAATCAAAAATAACATTTTTTGTATCCCACTTACAGTGTGGTTCTCTGTGGAAAATAAACTGTTAATGATGTTCAGTTTTTTAATTCAGGAAAGGGCAAATGGCTCTCCCTGCACAAACTCCCACCAATTGAGCCTTATGTTTAGAGATAAGCAATTAAACCCTACACATCAAAGAAAAACAGTGAGCTATCCAAAATGGAATTTAGCCAAGGAGAGACCAAACTGGGCCTTGGTCCCTATCCTGGGGTTCTCAGTCCTACTTCTACCTCTTACCCACTGTGTAGCCGAATGTCTGTGTATATCAGAGAGTAACAATGGAACAACTGAGTGGATAATGAGTGAGCATGTCTGCAAAGCACACTGAAAATGCTTAAAGAACCCAAACGTGTTTTAAGAGAATAGCACATCTTGGGCCAAGCAAGCCATTCCTAGAAATAATCCCATTGTGCAAAAAGAGCAGCATATTCCTTGGGAAGCTGGCTGATATAGGATGGCTCTAATATGGCACCAAACCCCAGACAATTCTATTATTCTATAAAGAAGTGTTAACTTTTTCACGTGGTTCCCAAAGCTGGACCTGCTATAGACATCACATTTTCGTTTCTGAGAAGTTTCAATATGGTTGTCTGTGTTGTATCAACTACAAAAGACAACAAAATCATACAATTTAGTTAGCCTTTCATTAGAAGAGAAATATGAAAATCAGATTTCTGAGGACAATAGCAGGACTCCTAAGGAAATACTGTTTGGCAAACGTTTGTTGGGCCAACCATAATCCAGGTGGGCAGAAGAACTATTTCAAAGACAACAAACAAACAAACAAACAAAAACCTAAATGCAGTGTAACCAAGGTTTTTCAGTAAACAATAGTACCAGGCACATCAACAAGTCAGTGGCAAACCATTTTTAAGTACCACCAGTAGGGGCTTCAAAGAAACACTCTGAGGTGGTCCAATACGAACTGAGAGCCATGTGTTGGTTTTTCACTTGTTCCCTGATACACAGATGAATTACCATCAGCAATGTTTTCCTTAGACATAAAAACAATATGCCTATTTGCACAGTACAAATTCAAAGTATGGATTTAACTTAAAAGGTGAAACATAAGTGACTATAAAGTTCATAAGAATTGTTAAAAAATGAAAATAAAGGCATAAAGTAGTTGCTTTCTTTAGATAGGGAATCTTACAAGAGATATGAAATTAAACATCTACTGTACTTTAAGCCTATATCTTATTGATAATTTAAAATTATAATTAGTGTTCTTGAGACTGAATGCTACATAGAAAACTAAATATGCACATATGTATGAGATGTGAGATGCTGCTGCAGGAGAGAAATACCCTATTTTTAAAGCAAAAAAAAAATCCTAGTGAAGTCTATCCTTTCATTTATATGTCTCATGTAAATTACACATAATTTTAAATCTTCAACACGTTGAAAATGGCCAGGTCTCATGGCACTTCTCCTTTATTATCTTCCATTTTCATTTGGCCATGGCAATGGAGACTTTCTAGAAATATTTAAGAATTAAAAATTATATACTTTAAATTGAACCAAGAAATGACCACTAGAAAAAAATTAATTTTTATTTATATAATCTGGTTAAAAAATATATGATTTTTCTACTCTAAAGGCATTTTCTTATGCAGTAACACCACAAAAATAGCTTAAGTTTAAAATAGTGGATTTCCCATATGGTTAGTCCACAGCAAGATAAAGTTGTAAATGAGGGGACTATGTGAAGAAAACATAAAAAAGCCTTAAGGGCACATGCAAAAAATGTGATATTGCATGCTTTACATATACAATTTTATTCCCCAAAATTCAAAGAGAAAAACTTAATATGTCATAATTTAAACTGTATTTCATATCAAGTATTCCTGATTACGTATTTAACTCTAAGATACATAACTCAATTTAGAGCATAATGTGGGAGAGGAGTTAGTAAGAATCTAACCTTTTGCATTTCTTGACTTTTTTGGGCTTGTGGTAATGTTGTATTTATAGAGACTCTACACTTTCAAATTTAAGTCTTGAAATGTCACAAAAAAATCCCAAAGCTGAGATCTCACAGAAGGTGATTTTTAACAGTCCTTAAAAGTAAAGACTTTATGATCTTCTGACAACTGGAGCTTTCACATTTTGAGATTTTAAATTTTCAGTCCTAATATTACATAAGCATACACATTGGTATACTTTTAAAGATTCCATTACCTTTAACAAGCCTGGAAAGAAGAGGAAAATAAAAGAGAAAAGTTGTGAAGTTCAGAAATATTATATAAGTACAAATATAAAGAAATAAATAAATACATAAAAACTCTTGAATATTTAAAGATGGCCCCTTATAAGAATATATTTCCTATGTAAAAGAAATCATAACATCCAGTTAATTTCTGATTATTTATAGTAATAAAAAAATGGAGATCTCCCAATATTTTGGAGCTGGAACAGAGTTCCAGAGAGGTTAAGTGATTGATCACAACCATACTAACTAGTTTAGTTTTATAGTTATGTCTAAAATATACCAAGTAGCATGTCTTCAAGTTTCATTACTACTCCCATAGTTAAAACTTTATACATAATTCTTGAAATTCACTTATTTTCAATGTATCCTGCTACCGTCTGTGTAACCATAGTCAAGTCAAGTCACAAATTCTTTAGTTTTCACATCACTTTCAACTCAACAGATATTTTCCACCACCTACTATAAGCCAGAGTTAGATATTACAAAGATGGTAAGATATGGTTATTCTTATTCTTGGATATTTTATGGTCTAGTGAGGGAAACATTATTGGTAAACAAATATCATTAGAGACACTACTTAATTTGACTACAAAGGTATCAAAGTCAAAGGTGACATTTAGTTTCTGATTACCAGGATTAGAGACAGGGTCTGGACTAAATGATGTCTCAGTTCCTTTCTTAAAAAATTAGAATTTTATCTTTTTCTCAAATGTTTTTATTTCTTATATGGTCTTATAAAGAAGTAGGTAATTGAAAAGACCAAAATTTCTAGAGATTTCAGTGAAACAGTGGTGTGTTTGTGAATAAGTACGCATTGAACAAAGCCTTTTATCTGCAAATGAGTTGTGAAATTATGGGCTTCTTTGGTATAGGTCTTTAACGTGTTAATGTGCACTGTAACTCCAACAGGAAGATTTAATATGCAATGTTTCCTTTTTTTTTTATCAAGAAAAAAATCCCCAAAAGAGGAGCTTTTATTACTATCTCTAACTCTCAGACAATTAGTATTCCAAGTAGAATAGTTTGGGAAATGCTAGCCCCAGACTCCTGTTATATTCTAACTGGTCTTCTCAACCAACCCATCCTTACATGCTCTGGATAGATAATCCCCCTACAAAGTTGCTTTCATCATATTTCCCTGTTCAAAACCCTCAAGCGACTCTCTGCAGCCTATATATTAAAATTCAAACTCTTTAGACCTTCTAGATGCTGTTTGTAAATTTCTCTTTAATTTTTTCTCTCACAATTTCCTTAAACAAACTCCAGCCAAAATGCTACTGAATTTACCATGTTCTGCCTGCCTTGGATCCTACTAGTCTTTGCCTAGGATGCCTTCTCCTCTCCACAAAATTAACTGCTACTTCTCTGATAAAACTCAGTTCAGGTTCTAGCATGCCAATAATATAACACAGTATGCAACCTCTAATTAGTTACCCGAGCCACATTTAAAAAAATTGTTATGGTGTTATCTTTTTTTATTGATACTTTTCTTTTAAGTATATATTTTTCAGCCCCTTTTGGTTACACTGTATAAGTTTACTGAGGCCAGGCACAGGCCTTGCATCCCAAATTTTAGCACATTCTTTTGCATTTAGTAGCATCATTTTATTTTTAAAATTTTATTTCAGAATTCTTATGGGAGTACAATGTTTTGGTTACATAGATTGCTTTTGTACCGCTTGAAACAAAGTTATAAGTGCCCATATACCAGATAGTGTACATTGTACCCATTAGGTATGATTTCACTAATTTGCCTCCACCTCCCTCCCACCTGTTTGATTTCCTTTGAGTTTTACTTTCTATTGTGCAGGATTGTTGTTCCATTAGTTCCAATTTAATAGTGAGTACATATGGTGTTTTTTTTTTTTTTTCCATTCTTGTGATACTTTACTTAGGAGAATGGTCTCCAGCTCCATTCAGATTGTTACAAAAGGTATTACGTCATTTTTTAATGGCTGAGTAGTACTCTATGGTATACACATACCATATTTTATTAATCCACTCATGAATTGATGGGCACTTGGGTTGATTCCACATCTTAGCGATTGTGAATTATGCTGCAATAAACATTCGAATGTGTGTTTTTGATAAAATGACTTTTTTACCCAGTAGTGGGATTGCTGGATCAAATGATAGGTATACTTTTAGTTCTTTGAAGAATCTCAATACTATTTTCCATAGAGGTTGTACTAGTTTGCAGTCCCACAAACAGTGTATAGATGTTCCTTTCTCTCCTCATCCACACCAGCATCTATTGTTTCGGGACTTTTTGATAAAAGCCATCACCAGGGTTAGATGATATCTCATTGTGGTTTTGATTTGCATTTCCCTGATGATTAGTGATGCTGAGCATTTTTTCATATATTTCTTAGCCATTTATCTTCTTTTGAAAAGGTTCTGTTCATATTTTTTGCCTACTTTTTAATGTTTTCTTTTCTTTTTATTTTTCCTTGCTGATTTGCTTAAGTTCTTTGTAGATTCTTGTGATTAGCCCTTTATTAGATATATAGCATACAAATATTTTTTCCCATTCTGTAGGTTATCTATTCACTCTGTTGATTGTTTCCTTGGCTATGCAGAACCTTTTAAATTTAATCAACTCCAATTTATTTATTTTTGTTGC
>VBSM01002608.1:35388110-35424700 GCA_008086735.1 Cheirogaleus medius
TCCTGAGCTCAAACGATCCACCTGCCTCGGCCTCCCAGAGTGCTAGGATTATAGACGTCAGCCACCGTGCCCAGTGAGTTTTTCCAACATTTTTTTCTAGAAATCTTATGGTTTCATATCTTAGGTTTAAGTCTGTTATCCATCTTGATTTAATTTTAGTGAATGGTGAGAGATATGGATCCTGTTTCAATCTTCTCCATGTGGCTATCCAATTTTTCCAGCACCATTTATTGGATAGGGATTCCTTTCAACAATGTATATTCTTGTCTGAGATGTCAAAGATCAGATGGCAATATGTGGATGGTTTTATATCTGATTTCTCTGTTCTGTTCTATTGGTCTATGTCTCTATTTTTGTGCCATTTTCATGCTGTTTTGGTTAGTATAGCCTTATAGTATGGCTTAAAGTCTGGTAGAGTGATGCCTCCAGATTTGTTCCTTTTGCTTAAGGTTGCTTTGGCTATTTGGCTCTTTTCTGGTTTCAAATGAAGCACAGAATTATTTTTTCTAGATCTGTGAAAAATGACATAGGTATTTTTATGGGGACTGCAATGTATCTGTAAATCACTTTGGGTAGTATGGACATTTTAACAATGTTGATTCTGCCAATCCATGAGCATGATATGTTTTTCCATTTGTTTCTGTCTTCTGTGATTTCCCTCCTCAGTGTTTCATAGTTCTCCCTTTAGAGGTCTTTCACCTCCCTGGTTAAATATATTCCTAGGTATTTTATTATCTTTGTTGCTATTATGAAAGGTACTGAGTCTTTGATTTGATTCTCAGCTTCATTGCTGTTGGTACATAGAAATGCTATTGATTTGTATACATTGATTTTGTAACCTGAGACTTGGATGAATTTATTTATCATTTGAAGTACTGTTTTGGCAGAGTCTTTGGGGTTTTCTAGATATAAGATCATGTCATCACCAAAGAGCGATAGTTTGACCTCTTCTTTCCCCATTTGGATACCCTTGATTTCCTTCTCTTGTCTGACTACTCTGGCAAAGATTTCCAGTACTCTGTTGAATAAAAGTGGTGACAATGGGCAACCTAGTCTAGTTCTAGTTCTAAGTAGGAATGCTTTCAATTTTTCCCCATTCAGTATGATGTTGGTTGTGGGTTTGTCACATATGGCTTTTATAATTTTGAGGTATATTCTATCTCTGCCTACTGTGTTGAAAGTTCTTATCATAAAAGCAGTTGTCCAATGCTTTTTCTGCATCTATTGAGATGATCGTATGGTCTTTGTTTTGCTTATGTTTATGTGGTGAATCACATTTATGGATTTATGTGTGTTGAACCATCCTTGCATCCCTGGGATGAAGCCCACTTGGTCATGGTGGATGTGCAGCTGAATACGGTTTGCTAGAATTTTATTGAGAATTTTTGCATCTATAGTCATAAGGGATATTGGTCTGTAGTTTTCTTTTTTGTTGTGTCCTTTCCTGGCTTTCATATCAAGGTGATACTGGCTTCATAGAATGAGTTGGGGAGTATTTCTTCCTCATCAATGATATGAAATACTTTCTTCTATAGAAATACCAATTCTTTGTAGGTCTGGTTTAGGACATTTTTTTGTTGGAAGGTTTTTTATTGCTGCTTCAATTCCATTGCTTGATATTGGTCTGTTAGGGAGTTCTATTTCTTCCTGACTGAGCCTAGAGAGTTTGTGTGTTGCCAAGAATGTGTCCATTTCCTCAGTGTTTTCAAGTTTATGTGCATAGAGATTTTTATTAGTATTCAGAGATGATATTTTGTGTATCTGTGATATCAGTTTTAATATCTCCTTTTTCATTTCTGATTGAGCTTATTAGGGTCCTTTCTTTTCTGTTTCTGGTTAATCTAGCAGGAGGTCTATTGATTTTGTTTATCTTTTCAAAGAACCAACTTTTTGTTTCATTAATCTTCTGTATAATTCTTTTGTTATCTATTTCATTTAGTTCTGATCTGACTTTTGTTATTTAATTTCTTCTGCTGGGTTTGGGATTGGTTTGCTCTTCTTCTAATTCCTTGAGACTATTCATTAGATTATTGATTTGTGATCTTTCTTTTTGATGCAGGCATTTAAGGCTATGAATTTTTCTCTTAGGACTGCTTTTGCTGAATCCCACAGATTTTGATAACTTGTGTCCCTTTTGTCATTTAGTTCAAGGAATCTTTTGATTTCCACCTTAACTTCCTCCTTGACCCAATAATCATTCAGCAGTAGGTTGTTTAATATCCATGACTCTGTGTAGAGTTGAGTGTTTCTGTTGTAATTGATCTCTAATTTTATTCCACTGTGGTCTGAGAAGATAAATGGTATAATTTCTATTTTTTTGAATTTGTTGAGACATGTTTTGTGGCCTAAGATGTGATCAGTCTTAGAGAATGTTCCATGTGCTGATGAGAAAAACATATATTCAGTACTTTTTGAGTACAGTGGTCTGTAAATATCTGTTCAATCCATTTGTTCTAGAGTCCCTTTTAAGTCTAGTGTTTCTTTGTTTATTTTCTGCTTGAAAGGATCTGTCCAGTTCTGACAGTGGAGTATTGAACTGCCTGGTTCAATACTGCTGCTTTTCATCACTTTGTTTAGATATAGTAGGATTTGCTTTATGAATCTGGGTGCACCTGTGTTAGGTACATAAATATTTAGGATTGTTATGTTTTCTTGTTGAATTGTTTCCTTTACCATTATATTATATAATGATCATCTTTGTCTTTCTTTACTATTGTTGATTTGAAGTTTTTGTTATCTGATATGAGAATGGCTATACCAGCTTTCTTTTGGTTTCCATTTCGGTGGAATACTGTTTTCCATTCCTTCACCTAGAGTGTCAATGAGTTCTTGTGGGTTAGATGTGTTTCCTGGAGTCAGCAGATATTTGGCTTGTATTTGTTTTATCCATTCAGCCAGCCTATGTCTCTTGAGTGGGGTATTCAAGCTGTTCACATGTACTGAAAGAACTGATAAGTGGGGTGGATTTCTGTTCATCCTGTGGGGTAGAACCTTATTGCTCTGTTTTACCTTTTGAGCCATTATGGTATATGGGCTCTGAGCTTTAGCTTTTGTGTGATTTTACACTGGGGTGTGTCTGTTGTGCTGATCAATGTATAATGCAGATCTGAGTACTTCCTGCAGTGCAGGTCTGGTCTTGACAAATTTCCTCAGTGTTTGCTTGTCTGAGAAAGTTTTTAGTTCTCCCTCATATACAGAATTTACTTTTGCAGGATATAAAATTCTAGGCTGACCATTGTTCTGTTTGAGAAGGCTGAGAATGGGGCCCAGTCCCTTCTGGCTTGTAAGTTCTCAGTTGAGAAGTCTGCAGTTAGTCTGATGGGTTTTCCTTGTAAGTTACCTGATGTTTTTGCCTTAGTTTGTAGGAATTCCTCCTTCATGTTAACTTTGACCAGTCTGATGACTGTGTGTCGTGGTGATTTTCTCTTTGAGATGATTCTCCGAGGTGTCTAGTGAGCTTCCTGTACCTGGACATCTAAATTTCTAGCAAGATCAGGGAAGTTTTCTTCAATTATTCCCTCAAATAGGTTTTCCAACCCTTGGGTATTTTCTTCTTCACTCTCAGAGATGCCTATGATTCTTATTTTAGGCCTCTTTACATAATTACATATCTCTTGTAGGCTTCTGTGGGAGTCCTTTTGCTCTGATTTTTCATATTTCCAGGGTTCTTTTGCTGATTCCTTCTCATCTGGCCTCTCAACCCAGTCCTGAGGGTACTGGGTCTGGCTTGAGAGCTTCCCTGGGATCCCAAAGATCAATCCCTGACTGTGCCAGGGAGAAGAGTGCTGGTATCGAGTTGCCTATGGAGTGTTCAAGCAGGCTTGGATCCTCTCGGCTTGCCTCTGTCCTGCTGTCTTCACCTCTTCCCATCAGTATTAATTGTGTTGGGTCCCCAACTTAATCTCCAATATGGCGGGTGGTACTTGTGTGTATGAATCAGCCACACCCTGTTTATTTGAGTTGGAAGATGCTATGATGAACTATATAGCTGTTCTCCCTGTCATTGGTTGATATTTGTATGAAAGAGCCAGCTGCCGAGATGTTCTTTTGTGCCTGTGGTAGATGCTGGTCCCCCAGTTGGAGTACTTGAGTGCCCCAAATTTTAGGAGGGACCCTGTAGCTCCTGGTGGTTTCTTGACCTCCACCACCACCGAGGTAAGGAAAGAGCAAGCAATGCAGTTTGTGGCTGGATTGTGGGAGCCTGAAAGGCTTTGCAAAGCCTTGGCAGCACTCAGAAGTTGTTTTACTGGCCACTAGGAGACTAGGGC
The DNA here is from genome assembly GCA_008086735.1 of Cheirogaleus medius. Taxonomy (NCBI): domain Eukaryota; kingdom Metazoa; phylum Chordata; class Mammalia; order Primates; family Cheirogaleidae; genus Cheirogaleus; species Cheirogaleus medius. The sequence goes on from VBSM01002608.1 coordinate 35,392,379, forward strand.
AAGCTGCTGGTAGGAGAGTCAGGACAAGCTCTCCAAACTGGGAGGGCTGTTCTCAGGGGAGGGTCCTAAATGCTTGTATGCTAAGGCCCTGGGCTGAGATTTTTCCACCCTTATCCAGTAGCACAGTTTTTCTGTGGGGAGGTGTAGGCACTCCCCCAAAAGGCCACACATCCTGTAAAATTGAGTCAGTCAATGCTGTATAGGGCCTGTAAATTGACCTCCCTGTCAGCAGGAGGCGCTTGCTGGAAGGAACAAGCTGCAATGTTGTTTTTGGGTCTTGTGATACCAGCTTTTGTCCCTCAGGAGAAGCACTGGAATGCCCCAGGTGGTGAGTGGAGCCCTAGAACTTACTGTGAGTCCTTATTCTCTGTCACGGCAGAGGTGGGTGGGGGAATGCAGCTGGGCAGGGCTAGGTTGGATGAGTTTGCCCTCAGGTTTTACAAAAGCTGGCAATGTAGCTGTTTTGGTAGGTCTGCTCCCAGCTACTGGGCAAAACCACCAGGGAGGGGCTGAGGCAGCCCCACCTAACCAGCAAGTCTGCTTGTGGAGCCAGGGCTGTCTGAGATTCACAAATGGCAGTCTGGAGTGGGCCTTGTTCCTCTTACCCCTCCTCTACTCTGTAGTGTACTCCCGGCATCTGCTGGCAGGCAGAAGCTCAAGCAAGCTGAGTTCCCTATGACCGTGCTGTGGGTTGGGAGGTTCTCTGCCTAGGATCCCAGACTGACCTGAGAGTGTGGCCATCCCATGGGGGAAAGGGTCCCCTGTGAGCATGCGGCAGTTATGACCTACACTACACTCTCCCCACTAGATCTGCCCATGTGGGCTCCCTTGCCTCATGAGACCAAGAAGATCGATTCCTGACCATGCCAGGAGAAGCACACTGGTCCCAAGTTGCCCACGGGGTGCCTGAGCAGGATTCATGTCCCTCCACCTTGGGGCATGCCCCACTCTGATAGAGCTGCCAGGCAAGCAGCACCAGGGAGGTCCAGCAAGCAGGGAGCTCACAGACTGAGCATCCCTCAATCTGCTGCAGGACCCCAAGAGGAAAGGCCTGAGCCCCACTCTTTGTGGAAGCCTCAGTGTGGTGGCTTAATTGTCTCCCTCAGCAGCCATGGGTGTGGGGAGGAAAAGGGGAGGGAATGAGTCTGGATGGAGGAAAGCTAGCACTCTGGTCGTCTCTAACCCTGCTTGGGTCTGTGGAATGGGAAGCGCTCCCAGGGGCTGGAAGACTGGTGCCCTGTCCACAAGAAGCTCCCAGCTCACTGGTGGTAGCAACCTCTGGGCTTGTTTGGGCAGAAAGTCTTTCCAGCAGCTCAGGAACCCACCGACTGTCAGAGATACAAGGGAGGGAGAAACAAACCACTCCACCTACTCTTCTTGCTGGACTCCAAGCCTCTTGGGGGTTGATCTTTGCCAATACTTTGCTCTTTCTTGTTCTGTTCCATAACTTCTTCTGTGGAATCTCCTGAAGGTTATGGCACCCTTCCTTTAGACCTACATCCAATCTATGTTTATTGTTTGTTCATTTTTTCTTTTTCATCTAAAACTTCTTCTTACTGAGATGCTCTGGCAGCTGGTGTCTCTGGTCAGCCATCTTGCTCTCCAAACTCATAGCATCATTTAAAATGATGACAATGGTGAGACTATTACTGACAAAGTAAAACCCAGAAAAAAAGAGTGAAACTGAAACTAGGGGCCCAAATGTTCATTTACAAACCAAATACAGAGTGCTTTATGAAAATATTAACTGATTTTTCCAAATGTCAAATGGTGACTGCTTGGGCAAGAGTTTTCAACTTTGATTTCTGACATATCCCAAACGTAGATTATAATTGAAATATTTAAGTATCGAAACTCTACTATTTAATGTTTTCTTTATTTAAGCACTCTTAAATGGCTTTATCTTATTACACATAAAGGAATACTTTCAGCTCAAAATGAGATTTATTTCCCAATGAAGAAATTTTAAATAAGAAGGAAGGTGACAGTAACAAATATTTTTAAAGGTCATCTATTATAACTATAATAAATTAATTTGATAAAACATCAAAGTGCTTAACAGTTTGTCTCTTAATTTTAGGACATAATATAACTTTTTTTAAAAACATTACTCACAATCCATTTGATCTTGCCCATTGGAAAAAATGTGTGTTGCATAATACTATTTGTCACTGCAATGTTAATTCTGAAATTTGGATAAAATTTAACCTCAGATATCATAAGGCATTACTGACTTTTCATTTTGTAAGATATAAAATTTTCCCCTCTAGCAACTGAAAGAAATAGCCTTGAATACATTTTGATTAAGCTTTAAAAGGTTTTTGTTTTTTTAAAGTAAGATACATTTGAAGCAGAGATGAAAATGAACTCCTTTTAAGATGTAAAAATATCACTGCCTTTCCTGAATATATAGTATATATATTTTTAAGAAATTGTATTATATTCAATAGTTTAGTAATTCTTGTGAATGTTATTAATTACTTTAATTAAGTCTGGTACTTGCATTAATGTGTGTATTCTTTCTTCCTTTTAAAAAAAACTCTTAGTAGAGGCTCTGGAAGGTATGATCCATGATAGCAATGACCTGGTCAACATCTTTATTACTGTAACCCAGGGCCAAAGACTGTGCCTGGCACATAGTAGGCACTTAATAAATTATTTGTTAAATAAATGACTTGTTAGAATATAGGCTCCATGAAGAAAATGAATGTATTGAAAGTTAATTAGTTAGGAATCTGGCCCTGGGAGTCACATTTGCAGTGTTTGAATTCTGTCTGCACTATTTCCTAGCTGTGAGACTTCTCTAAACCTGTTTCTTCATCTGCAAAATGGATTGATAATAGAATCTGCCTCCTATGGTTACTGTGAAGATTAATCCACATAAACACCTGGCACATAGGGAGCACTCAATACATGTCAGCTGTTATTATCATCATCAACATCATCATCATCTTCTTCATTTGTCTTGTTCACTACTTATCTCCTATCCAATCACATAGCATATGCTCAATAAAAATTTGTTAAAGGAAGAAATGAATCAATGAAGTGCAGCTGTACCTGCATACATGAATATGTTTCACTACTTTCTGTATACATTTTGGCAGGATTCAGACAAATAGCAAAATTTTTTTTAACATGCCTCAAAGTTAGTCTGACTGAACTGTTCTTATTTGAATCTGCTTTTTAGAGATCCAGTCACATAGTTCCTAGGAGAGTAAGTGTTCTTTTTATTTCCTTTTTGAATTTCTGATAGTACCTAACACAGAAGTTTGCATCATTTATACTACAAAACATTCTAATTAGCAACCAAATCACATAAGGTAAAAACTGAAAACAAATGACCACAGATTAAGGAATGGGTAAATGTTAGAATTCTCATAATATTTAACTACATTATCTTAACAAACCAGTTTGTAGCATTTATGTTTCTTGCAATGTTGCTATACATTAAGTGTCATAGTGAGGATCATCACTTTTACATTTTTTATTTTTTGTGAGACATATTCAATTTAATTGAAGATTTCTACATTTGGAATAAAAATCTTATTGAATTTATACATAATATGTAATGTATTTGTTTCTACTGCTCTGTAAATACAATCTGCTCAATTAAAAGAAACTAATACCTTTTAATTGAACACATATGGAAGTAAAACTCAATAGAAATCAAGTAGGTGGGAGGAGGGAAGAGGGGGTGGGTAAATTCACCTAACAGGTACAATGTACACTATCTGGGTGAAGAGAACACTTATAACTTTGACTCAAACTGTACAAAAGCCAATTATGTAACTAAAACATATATACCCCCATATTATTCTGAAATTTTTAAAAAAGAAACTAATACCTATGTTATTTTGTCCTGTGATTCTCCAGGAACCTTCCAATAATATCTCTGGTTTCCTCTGTGTAAATAAATTGATTATACTTCTTTATATTACATGGTTAGTCATATGGATGGGAATTTAAAACTTCAGTTGAATTGTGTAAATAGCAACTGAAGAATTATATTTCTGTAAACTGCCTCATTGTGAGTGGACAACAAAATTAAGTCTCAGGTCATGTAGCTTTGAAATATTTTTTTGTCATTGACTTAAATCATTTTAGGTCTTATATTTGCAATATTTCTCATCTGAAATGGCCTATATTAAAAAGTACTGGTATGTTTTTGAATTTATTTTGAATTTCACTCTGGAAAAATGCTATCAGATTATAAGGTAGCCTTTTTATATGTAAGGCTTATATTACCATTTTTTAAAATTTATAAAATCAATATAAACTTTAGTAGCAAAGAGTGTAGGTTTCCTTTTTTAAAAGAAAACATGAATAATAAATAATTATTTAATTGTGTGAAGAAAAGAAATACTCAGATAGTATTTTATCTTAAATTTCTCTATTTACTTGTGTATATCCTTTGTACAATTATTTTCTGTCTCCACTGTATTTTCAAGACTGAAAATTTTAAAATCTTATAAAATATCCATGAACTCTTCCTCTTCATTATGCCATCTCTCCCACAAACTTACTGAAAAAAGAACTGCAAGTTCTAAAAGCTAATTCTCTAAGCCAGTGGTTCTTAAATGTTAGTATGTTCACTGTACAATAACCAGAGGGTACTTGTTAAAAATGCAGATTCCTGGGCTCCACTCAGGTTTACTGCCTCTAATCTCTTGGAAGTATGGCTCAGGAGTCTGAATGAGCAAATGTGTCAAGGTGAGAGCAAAGAGAACTAACACGTATTTGCTCTTCTATTATAAAATCCAACCTCCTTCTTGTTTCTTCTCTTCTTCTTTACTTCTTTCTGGTTTTCCAGGGCTTGAGTATGGGGCTCTAATTGCTTCTTATATGTATTTCTAACTCTCTTAGGAATTCCAGAAATAAGCTCATATTGAAACTGCCTGGTCACTTATTTGAACCAAGGTTGCTGAAAAATTCCAAACCTTAAACTTGAAAGAAATACTAAATAAATATCAATTTAAAAAATGATTTCCCTCTAATATAGTAATTCCTATAATATACTAAGTATATGTTAAGCACACATGAATATTTTGCCAGAAGCAAGTGGGTGTGGTGTTGTTCTGATTTTGCCTTTGTTCATGATTTCTCATAAACTGACTTTTTACTCTTTAGCAACTGGGGATGAGTCTCTTAAATATAAATGGAGATTGACAAAGGTGTTGGTGAAAGATCAGACATTCAAAGGATGCTTCTCTCTACTGAAGTCCAACTGTAATCCTGGGAGTCTTCAACATTCACATGAATAATCTATCCAATAATCTGACCTCTATATTCCTTGATCTCCAATGACCTTTTCTTCCACTCCACTTCAACTGCTCATTCTTGATGTTGTACTCTGGACATTGCAGCATTCTTTTGAAATAATAAATTTAGATATTCCCCAGTTTGACCACAAACCTCCTAGTTTTTTAACCATTTTACTAAAAATAATCCCCTTTTCCTACTTAAAAAAATCTTACAGGGCTTCCTGACCATTTACCCTTTCCTTTGTCTCTATTAGTCTTTTAGTTTTGTTTTGTTTTCACTTCTCTACCTAACTGTTTGAAGTTCATGGTCCAACATTTTATTGTGTTTTCCTAATCTGCCCTGTCCCATTGTTCATTTAAGGTACTTGTCTGGAAAACCGCAATGGTGAGTGGATGCCGCTGACTGACTTCTCCTTCATAATAGATTCTTGCCCCTATAAACAAACATCATCAACCACAACTCAGCCCTCAACATTGCTCAACCACTGTACCATGTAATCCTAGACAAATCTCCAGATGTTATGATTTAAAAGTTAAAAAAAAACCCATAGAAGCTTTAAAAGAAAATAAAAGAATATATGTATGATTGTGGGGAGGGAGTTAAGGCATGGCAATAAAACTAGAAACTATAGAAGAAATGATTTATATTTTTGGCTACATAAAAATTAAAAACCTCTGTATGGAAAAAACCCCCATGAATCTCCATAAGCAAAATGAAAAGATAAAAGGCAAACTGGGTAAAAATATATCAAATACAATAAATTATCCATCATTTATAAAGGACTCCTACAAATCGACAAAGAAATGATAAAGGCAATAGAAAAACAAAGACCGGGTAATTTACAAGGTAAGTATAAATGGCCAATAATTATATAAAAATATGCTCAACCTTGCTGCTTACCAAATATATATTTAATTGAGAAATTTTGCAGATTAGCGAAGATTAAAATAATTAATAACGAAGAGGTTATAAATATAAACATGTACAGCTATTTTGCAGAGCAATTTGGCTATATCTTTCCAAATGAAATATGTGTCTACATTTTGATCTACAAATTTCACTTTTTAAAATTTATTTTAAGGCTGGGAGTGGTGGCTCAGGACTGTAATCCTAGCACTCTGGGAGGCCCAGGTTGGAGGTTTGCTTGAGCTCAGGAGTTTGAAACCAGCCTGAGCAAGAGTGAGATCCCCGTCTCTACTAAAAATAGAAAAAATTGGCTGAGCATGGTGGTGCATGCCTGTAGTCCCAGCTATTCAGGAGTTAAAGGCATGAGGATCACACTTGAGCCCCAGGGGTTTGAGGTTGCTATGAGGTAGGCTGACATCACTGCATGCCAACCGGGACAGCAGAGCGAGACTTTGTCTCAATAAATAAAATTTATTTTACAGAAACACTAGCAAAAATTTACAAAGATATTTACTTCAATACTGTTAATATTAGCCAAAAAAATAAAAAAACAGGGAAAAAGAAATAATTTCAATAGAGACTCAATAAAATAAATTATAACACATTCAATCAATTAAAATATAATGTGGTTGCTAAAAAGAATAAAGATGTTTCTATATACAACTGATATGAAAAAATATCCAACTATGATATGTAATATTAATATATACATTTCTTTTTTTGGTAACAAGAATGTATTATTTTTATAATTAGAAAAAAGCAATAGAAAGAAAATCAAGTTATAGAGCAATATGCATATGAACCTATTTATGTTTAGTAGATATTTACATTACACAAAAATCTAGAAGTCTGTGTGCACTGTTAACAGAAACAGGTTATTTCTCAGGGGTGGTATGATTAGGGATTTTAATTTCTTTTCATTGTTTGATTTTTTTTTTTTAGAATGACCATTTTTAAATAGAAACATATAGATATTTGCATTTGCAAAACGAAGTCTACCTTGCACTATTCACTTTTCAAACCACAGATTGCAGCCTTCTACTTTTCTTGAGTATATGACCTGGTCTGCTACTTCAAGACAAAACCAAAATTCATCAGAATAGAATTCTTTCATTTTTCACCACCAAATCTGAAGATCTGTCAGGATTAAGCTCATCCTCCTTCTTCTCTCTAATGGCAATTTCTTCCCTAAATTGAGCTCTGGATCAAATCCTGCCTTATCATCAAAGGCATCTTGATTCTATAACCTAATTATCCTTTGCATCTTCACATTCTCACTAGCTATTTACATAATTTATAATCATTCAAGTCTCTTTCATCTTAAACAAATAAAACAAAACCTCCTTTGACTCTACTCTGTCTTCTAGTTGTTTTAAAATTTTTCCTTTCTCTTCCATAGCCATTTCCTTTTCTTTTATTACATATATTTATGGGGTGCAATGTGATGTTTTGATATATGTACAAACACACCTTGCTTTATTGTACTTTTCAGATATTGCATTTTTTTACAAATTGAAGGTCTGTGGCAACGTTGTGTGGAGCAAGTTTATCGATGCCATTTTTCCAATAGCACGTGCTCACTTCCTGTCTCTGTGTCAGCATTTTTTAAAGAAATATTTTAAAATTAAGGTATATACATTTTTTTTTAGATATAATTTCATTGCACACTTAATAGATTACAGTATAGTATGAACATAACTTTTATATGTACCGGGAAAGCAAAATATTTGTTTAACTTGCTTTATTGAGATACTAACTTTATTTTGATAGTCTGGAACCAAATCTGAAATATCTCTGAGGTTATGCCCGTATACATTCTGGAATGATTAAATCAAACTAATTTATATACCCAGAACTTCACATACATATCATTTGTTTGGTGTGAAAAACATTTAAAATCTCCTCTCTTAGCAATTTTCAAGTATACAGTACATTGTTATTAACTATCATCACCATGCTGTACAACAGATCACCAAAATTTATTTCTGTTATTTAACCGAAACTTTGTATTCTTTGACCAACATCTCATTCTTCTCCACTCCCTGCCCCCATGCCCAGCAATCACCATTCTACTCTACTTCTGTGAGTTTGACTTTGTTTGATTCCACATATAAGTGAGATCATGCAGTATTTTTCTTTATGTGCCTGGCTTATTTCACTTAGCATTATGTCCTCTAGTTTCATCTGTGTTGTGGGAAGTTACAGAATTTCTTTCTTTTTCAAGGCTTAATAGTGTTCCATTGTGTATATACACCACACTTTCTCTATCCATTCATCCACTGATAGACACTCAGGTTAATTCTATATCTTGGCTATTGTGAATGCTGCTGCACTGAGCATGGGAGTGCTAATCTTTTTGAAATACTAACTTCATGTCCTTTAGAAATATATCCTCGGCCGGGCTCGGTGGCTCACGCTTGTAATCCTAGCTCTCTGGGAGGCCGAGGCGGGCGGATCACTCAAGGTCAGGAGTTCGAAACCAGCCTGAGCAAGAGCGAGACCCCGTCTCTACTATAAATAGAAAGCAATTAATTGGCCAACTAAAAATATATAGAAAAAATTAGCCGGGCATGGTGGCGCATGCCTGTAGTCCCAGCTACTCGGGAGGCTGAGGCAGGAGGATTGCTCGAGCCCAGGAGTTTGAGGTTGCTGTGAGCGAGGCTGACGCCACGGCACTCAGTCTAGCCCGGGCAACAGAGTGAGACTCTGTCTGAAAAAAAAAAAAAAAAGAAATATATCCAGAAGTGGAATTGCTAGATCATTTGGTAGTCCTATTTTTAATTTTTTAAAAAACCTCCATAGTGTTTTCCATAATGGCTCTTGCTTATTTAGATTCCCATCAAGAGCGTGCAAGAAAGAGTTCCCTTTTCTCTCCAACCTTGCCAACACTTACCTTTTGATAAAAGCCATTCTAACATGTATGAGGTGATATCTCATTATGGTTTTAATTATAGCCATTTTATTTTCATTTCTTCATCTCCAATCTGGCTTTTGCCCCAACCGTTTTATAGAGAGACACTAATCGAAACCAGGGGCCAGCTAACTACTACCTGTAGGCCAGCTGCCTGTTTCTATAAATAAAGCTTTACTAGAACAGAGCCTTGGTCTTTGTGTATATCGTTGTCTAGGGTTGCTTTAGATGAGTGGTTGTGACCAAGACCATATGGCGCACAGACCTAAAATATTTACCATCTGGCCCTTTACAGTGAAAGACTGTCAACTCCTGAGCTAAGGATACCTTTCAGTATCCTTTAGACCTTCAGTAGCATTTGACACTGCTGACCATCTCTCCGATCCAGAGTATTCTCTTCCCCTGGCTTTTCTCCCTCTTCTTCCTCTGATTTTCTCTGTAATTCTCTCGTGGTTCCCTCTTTGCTGCTCCTTAGGGATCTTGCTAAACAGCCACCAAATGTGTGCTTCTCACGGATTGTGTCCTCCCACAGTGACTTCATCTGTCCTATCACCCCCCAATCTCTCTCTCTTTTGAGCTTCAGTCAATGTATCTAATAGTTCAATGTTCATTTCTACTTGGAAATCTTGTAGGCGCCTCAGACTCAGCATGTCACAACCGAACTCATCATCCCCCAATAAATGTGCTTCTCTTTCAGTTTTCATTTTCTTTTTCAATGATAGGGCACATCCCTACAATTGTCCAAACCACAAACCTGGGTGCCACATTGATGCTTTCTGCCCTATCACTCATCGAAGCCCATCAATATTCAGGCCCCGTGGACTCTCCTAAAGAACTCTCGCCTCAAACTATTTTCTCCATCTCCACTGTCTCAACCAGATCATCATGACGATCTAACTAGCCTTGCTTTTAGTCCTGTCATCTTCCAATCCACACCCTTTGTCACAGCTAAAATGTTCACTGACAAGTGGAGACCTATCTTCCCTTTCTTAGATCCCTTCTCTCCATGCTCTTTTACAAGGCCGAGGAAGCTCTCCGTGACCTGGCTCCCACTCACCTCTCTAGCCTCATTTCTTTTTACCTCTCCGCCTCCCCATACTCTACTCTCCAGCAATAATGGACTTTTTTCAATTCTTAAAATGTACTATGTAGGCTCTTGCCTTTGCCTGGAACCTGAAATATTCTTTTCTGTGCTTCCACCCTTACCCTCTCTTCTCACTGACCTGGAATGGCTAACTTTCATTTTTCAGGCCTCAGCTTTTTGAGAGCAGCGGCTGTCTTTGTTGTTTCAGAGTTGTGTCCTTAGCACCTAGTACAGAACTTTGCCCATGGCAGGTGCTGAGTGGCTGAGTATAAGTGAATGAGTATTGTGTCAAGTCCAGTGGTACTGCAGGAATTATTCTGGCAAAATAAAAGGGCTGACGAATCATTAAAAGTCTTACTGCCATCAACCAGACTAGGCCAAATTAGTTCCCCGTGTTGCAAAGACACAATATTTTCCTGGATATCTGCCTACATAACTAACAAATAATGGTATTTACTTGGGGTTAGAAGTCCTTAGACTCACCTTCTGCTCTTTTCTCTTACCTTCAAGTCCAGGAGAAATGGGTTAGAAATATGAATCTGTGGCAGATACTAAAAATTCTTCACATTCAAAAACAAATTAAAAATCTCACCCTAGAAAATCTGTATTCTCCTCTTGTGCTTTTATTGGTTAATGGCAACACCAATCATCCATCTTGCAAAGTTAGGCAGCATTCATCCCCTCTTTAACCTTTCCATATAAGTAGCTGTAGTCTCAGTTGCCTAGATTAATTCTTCCTTCCTCTCCCATCTCCATGATACTCACTTTGATTTAATTCTTATTATGTCCCCAACCCCATAATATACTCCAAACTGGTGTTCTCACATTTAATCTCTTCTCTTCACACCACCACCATAAATGTGATCACACCAGTCCCAAACTTACAAACTTCTGATAGTTCTTTATTTTCCTTACAGAATAAAGTCCAATCTACTCCTTAGCAGAATCCCTTCTATCTTTTGATCTCATTTTCTTTAACACCTCATCCTATGTTTCTGTGCACAGACATATCAGATTTTTGCCATTCCTCACAACTAAAACACTATTTTCTATTCTGTACCCGGGCATATGATTTTTTTTTTTTTTTTTTTGCCTAGAATGCCCTCCTTATTTTTTTCTATTCATTACTTCTGCAACCAGTTCAAATTTTACTTCCTATGAAAACCCTTCCTAAACCCTGAAGCTAAGCTAGTGACATCCCACTGTGATATCACTTTGTATGTTCTTCTAGTGAAAGACTTATCACATTGCTTTGTAATGATTTATTTATATGCTATTGTGGAAACTGCTAAATGGTCATTAAACTTTTGCTAAAACAATTGTAACCAAGCACATGGACGCAAACACATTGTATTTTCCAGCTCTCTTGAGTTAGGTATGGCCATTTGAATAGTCCTTGCTAATGGAACAAGCATGGGATTGACTTACATCACTTCTGGCCAGGGCCTTAAGAAAGTGGGCACACCTCCTCCATGTTCTTATTTCCCTCTTCCTGTGATTCAGAGCGATGATGAACCTGAAGCCCTGCTGTGACCACGCAGATAAGAACACTGCCTGGGTGATGGCAGAGAAACAGGATAGAAGGAATCTGGTCCCTAAATTTGGTTGGGTGGGGTGGCGGAACTATCTGTCCATCTGGAATGCCCACCTTGGACTGTTATGTGAGAAACAAACTTCTAGATCCTTATTTCTCTAAAGGAAGTGGGTAAATGAGGACCAACAACAACACCAGTCGCAGTAACATCATTCAGTAAAACCCTTATCTATGGTTATGGTCTAATTTCCCCCGATCATCCTGCTTTATTGTTTTACTATGTGTAGTAGCTAGGCCCCAAAGCCAGGTACTCTCTCCACTCCTTGCCAGTGAGCCATGCTTCACAGTATCAATGTCTTTGTATAACCTCCTCCCCTTGAATGTGAGCTGCCTTTATGATTTTCTTTGTGAACACAGGACATGGTAGATGTGATGCTGCATGACTTTTGAGGCTAGGTCACAAGTTTGGCAGCTTCTGTCTGGTACTCTTAGAATAATTACTTGCTCCTGGGATGCCCCCTGTTGGAACTCAGAACAAGCCAGGGGAGGCCCAAGAAACACGAAGAGGTCATGTGTAGTGCTCCATTAGACAGTACCAGCTGAATTCCAAGATGATGGCTAGCACCAACTGCCAGCATGCGAATGAGCCATCCTGGATGTCCAGGCCAGTGAAGTTTCAGATGACTCTAGTCCAGTTGGAATATGACTATAACCATATGAGAGATCCCAGGCAAGAGGCTACCGCTGAGTTCAGTCAACTCATGAAACCATGAGCGATAATAATAAATTGTTTTAAGCCACTAAGTTTTTGGATGGTTTGTTATGCAGCAATCCATAACTGGAACACTGTATAATCGATATAAACCTGAGCCTTTGAATAATGTGAAGATTTTTATGTGGATTACTTGGAAGTGGTTTGGGCTACTAAAGAACAGTGTCTTACAGAAGTCAATATAACAGCCTTACTTTTCTCTTGACTTAATGTTTTTTTTTCCTAAGTTTCAAAATCATCCTAAAAAATGATGAATGTTTGAGAGAGCTTTCAAAAGCTCAGTCTTCCTTCAATGTGCTTGCTTCTTAGGGGGAAGAAGACACACAACTACTGCATAAACAACAAATAGACTAAGTCATGCTTACCTACCTAAGGAAAGGAAAGTTGGAGTGGAACATGGAGTCACAGAGTAAGTGCAAACATACTGAGATGATATTTTACAGTAATACACAGATTACAATTGGCAGCACTTATTACTAATTTGATAGAGGTGGAGTATAGTAATTGTGGTATCCAATGAGAACTGTCAAGACTTAATCTTATACCTACCTCCACCATTCTCCATCAAAATAAAACTATTTCCATTTAACCATCCTCAATCTATGTCACTTCTTTCCTACTATGGCTCTGGGATAACTTTGCTCTACAAAATTAGTCATTTGCTTCCAGAGGAAAGCATTCTAAAGGCTTAGTAATCTTAGAAGAAGATAAGATTCTCTGAATCCTCAAATAACTTAAAAATAATATAAAGTCCGAATGCAAGGAATTTAATCTTAAGTCCCAATTTCTATTCCTTCTTCTCCATCAACTTCTTCAGTATCCAGTTTTTTAAAGCTGTTCTCAGCCTAAAACTGCACTGACTTCTAGGCATGCTCCATGCACACAATCTTTTCTGAACTTCCACTAAAATTTCCCTATTCTGTGCCCCATGATTATTTTAGAGATTCCGCTAAAAAACAGACTGTCCTATATGAAGAAAAAATTTAAGTTGACTCTCATGGCCAAGTCACATGGATTCTAAGTCTGTATGTCTTTGGATTGTATCCCTTCTCTTCACTTTCACTCTCATTGCCAGCATTCAGAACTCATTACTTTGTGCAGGGACTATAATAATAACCTTTTAAATGTATTTTCCCTATCTCCGGCCTTTCCTCCTCAATATATTTTACTCATAGCTGCTAGATGAATTTTTCTAAAGGGTAACTCAGTTAGTTCATTTCTGCCCTCGAATACTTTTTGATCTCTGGACCTAAAAAATAAAATATTCATTCCAATTGTGGATACCCCAGGAGGTTGCTCTCTCCAGGCTTTGTCCAAATGGCACAGGGGAGCATAGGGCTCTGCCCCATGGTGTACAGTCTCTTTCCACAGCATTGGAATGATACTGGGTCTGCACCTGCACATTCCTGCAGCTTCTCAGAGTACTGTAGACAATGACTAGGGAGACAAATCATGCAGGAAATATATCTAGTATACTAAAATTTTAAGTTGAAGTAAGAGCTCTTCAGGAGTCTAATCTAAAAAAAAAAAAAATTCCTTAGCCTATGTTCTCTGTCATCTTATTCACACTTCTCTTACAACTTCTATTTTTCCCATTCTCCCTTCACTCCCATGATGCATCTATCAAACTCCTTTTTTGCTATTATAAATATTTATACCACATATCCTGTACTTTGAAGCTCTTGCTCATGCTGATAACCTCAGCTGAAATATTATTCTTCCCTTCTATGAATCTTCAAATCCTACCCAGCTTTCAAGGTTCAGTTTAATGGGCCTTTCTCAATCCCTGAATGTCTTGTTGGATCTTATGATTAGATAGAACTATGGCTTCTTCCCAATTTCTCTATTACTTATATCATTAGCTCCCTTGTGATCCTTATCCCTTTCTCCTTGAAGTATTACAGCATAGCTGGGGATGTTATTGAGCAATATGGTACTCATTCTAGATAACCAATACTTACATTTTGCCATTGGCCACAGAGACACTAATGTGGAAAATGTAGTGGTAAGAGAAAAGAGAGATATGTTTTAGGTGGGAAAATACAAATCAAAAATACTACAATGTCTGTCATGCACATGGCTCTTCTTTGTGTTGTTGTCTTATTTAAAATACAAGTTTAGTTAGATCTTCTTCTTATAGTGAGAAAAATGATAATCCATATAATCTATTATCATGTTTATTTAGTTTTTATTTATCTTTATATCTGTTCTCTTCTCAAACTTTATATTATGGAATAACTTCATCTCATCTGACCTAATAAGTATTAGTTTCCTCATTTGTTTGTTCTTCCCTTTGGCTTTTGATAACTTTCTATACCTCTCCCCTGTATGAACAGCTAGGAGTTACTCTGCTTTCAGTATATAGTACCTGGCTTTCTTGACCCACCCCAGTAACCAATCATTTGCCGCCTTCTTTGAATCTTTTATTTAAACATTTGTTTCTTATTAACATAAGCTTATTTAAGTCATTTTATGACATCATAAAGTAAATAATCTTACTATTACTATTAGTATTCAGCAAACAGAATGAAAATCTCACCTCAGGTATGACACCAAGACTTTATATTTTTAATATGTTGCCTCCCATACAACCCCTTTATTTCTTATATATAATTTTCTTGTTCAACTTTGTGTTTGTGTGGTGCTCTCATAATGTATTTAAACACATAAACACCCAAGTGAAGCTTTAATTTTAATGAACAAATTTTTTTAACAAAAATAATGCAGGGAATTTACAAATCACTTTGTTTTTTTACCACTTTAGCACACTATATTTTCCCTGCTAGCACTAGCGCAACATAGCGTTTTATGCTATAACATGTAAAAAAAAAATAAATTTTTTTGGAATAAAAACCCCTACTAAGCTGGTAGAATGAAACATTTTAATATAGATATTTTTAATTATTCTTAATTAAAACTCTGCAGAGATTCTGCATTTGTGCTCTACAGAAAGTCAATATCCACATATTTAAAGAAGCAGTTTGCTTTAGGGTTTAACTATTTAAAACAATGCCTCTAACACTAGTATCTCATACAACTTTAAAGATATAATCTCAGACATATTTTATAAAATAATTAGCAATATATTATTCAGAATTACCCTTGGAAGAATATTTTGGGGAGAATGATTTTCAGAATTTGAAGACTGGGTTAAAGGGCTTAAGGAGGTTAAAATATGTACCTTTAGCAAGTCAAAAACCATATAGAATTGATATCAAGATAGAGCCCCAGGTTTCTTATTTCTAATTCTTTGTTGATTATCCTTGAATAGTAATATTGCTTCCAGTTATTTCTAAATCGACAGCCCCAATGCATCAAAACTTATTAATTAACTCAACATATTTTTTTTTTTTTTGAGACAAGATCTCACTGTCACCTAGGCTAGAGTACAGTGGTGTGATCATAGCTCACTGCAGCCTTGAGTTCCTGGGCTCAAACAATCCTTCTACCTCAGTCTCCGGAGTAGTTGAGACTACAGGCATGCCACCACACCTGGATAATTTTTAAATTTTTTATAGAAACAAGGTCTCACTTTGTTGCACAGGCTGGTCTTAAAATCCTGGCCTCAAGCGATTCTCCCACCTCAGCCTTTCAAAGTGCTAGGATTACAGGCGTGAGCCACCATTCTTGGACTCAACAGATATTTTTAAAGTGCCTGCCTACTTTATGCCAGGCACTGTTCTAGCTGCTAGAGGTTAATCAGTGAGCAAAACTGACAAAGCTTACATTCTAGTGAGGGGCAGGGGAGGCCAACAACAAATCATACATATAACAAATAACTACTTTATATAGAGGGTTGGTCTATCATAAATACCACAGAAAAACAGAACAGAGAAGGGTCAGAGATGTGATTTTAAATGGGGTAGTCATGATAGGAATAATTAAGAAGGTGACATGTGAATAAAGATCTGAAGGAAATGAGGGGTGAGCTGTGGATATCTAAGGGTAGAACACCCTAGGCAGAGGCCAGTGCAAAAAAGTTGAAATCAACCATCCGTTGCATGTCAGCCTCTGCTAATACCAGGAAATAACATAATCAAAGCAAAATTCTACAAATACTCTAATATTTCTTTTCAACATTCTATTTAACATTTATCCAATATATATTTGTTGAATACAAGTGAATACAGATTATATGCACTAGGCATTGCATTGAATTAATGATAAGACAGACACAGTTTTTGTCTTCATGAAGCTTACAGTTTAATGGAGGTGGGAGAGACAAATAAATAGATACTGCACAGTAACATACACTATGGTAGGGCTGGTGCAGGGTGCCATAGGGGCAAAGGATAGGAGAAGGTCTCCCAGATTATAGGAGATAGGATTTTGGAGAGAAAATTCCTAGAAATTAAAGTCTTTCATTTCTGCTCCCAACAGCACAGATATCAGAACGACTGCATAGAGAACCAAGTAATAAATGCTGTACAATATCCTCACAACATCCTTGGCTCCTATGAGCTAAGCCCTATTATTATCATCAGCTTACAGGTGGAGGAATGGAAGCACAGAGAACTTGGGCAACTTGTCCATGGTTACATGGTTACAGAGATATCAAGTGACAGAGAAAGGATATGAATTCAGACAGTATGGCTTCAGAGCCTCTGCTCTTAACCACTCTCTTCCACACACTCTCTGAGCAGCATGCATGTGTAATAATTTGTTAATGAATAAAGATCTCCAGGTATTTTCCAGCTGCTTATAGGTAAGGTTTGGCATAGGCTATCTGAATAGTTTGATTCTAGAAGGAGTTTTTATCAGCATGACCTAGAATGTAGAAAGTCTGTTTTTGTCTAAAAACTAAAATCAAACCATCTTATCCATACAGTGGTATAAACTTTTGACACTGGTATTCACTAAATGTTAACATAAAAAACTGCACCAGGAGCAGCTCTTTTGAATTCTCCCTTCCCCATCTTCGGACAGTCTCAGTAAAGAGACAACTACCTCCCTGCTAATTTGAGTGCTTTCTATTGAGTGCGACAGATTTTTGCCAAATGTCCATGGGCCATAAATAAATTTAAAAAATCTGCCTTCCTCTGGAACCTCACCCCTGTTCACAGAGAGTGCCCTCACAGTTGGACATCAGCTTGGTTTTTGCTAAGACTGCCAGTGAAGACAGCAGGGATGTTCTGGACCAAGTCCCAAGTTACATGGCTTCTTCTAAGCTACCAGAGAGTTGTGAGATGATAACTATCCTGAGTGGAAATGGCACCAGTGGCCCAGATGAAAAATCTAGGTGAGACTAGAGCAGGGGCTCATTCCAGGGTGGGCTGGGCTATGGAGGCTTGCAGAACAACTAAGTGTTTGCTCTGCTGGATTTCTAAGAACTGATCATTTCCCTTTTTCACCATGCCCCGCTCCCTGACTAGTTAGAGAACTGGCAATTCCACAAATTTTATCTGTTGAGGAAATAACATTTCCTGACAATGATAAGCAACACAAATTCCAATTGGAATTCTTAGAAAAACATAAACAATAGGAAGAGCAATTATATATGAAAATGTGGAAATAGTAGGCTAAGGAATGGGAATCTTATCATTTTTAAGACCATGAATACTTTACTAAGAATATCCATAACTGAAAGTCATTGAATGATTTAGCAAAAGCTGTATGAATATTTATACAACTTATGTGCATATATTTTTACTGTACAACTTGGTTATTTTCAGGTACGATGTACCTAATATTAGATAACGGTGAAGCTTTTTTGTCTCATAAATCATTCTGAAGGTTGGATCCATCAAACAGAATGTCCCAACAGTTTAACTGATGGGGGAGACACAGAATGTTTGAGAAAAGTCAGATTCAGGTACAAATTTCAAGCAGAAAGGGAAGAAAAAGGATTTTATTAATGGAATTTGGGGTAATACTAGTTATAGTGATAGAAGTCAGAATAGGATGAAAGAAATTTGACAAAAATGGTGATCAAAGATTAACACTAAATTGAAAGGGACTACCAGTGTTATCTGAGTACTACCATTTTATGCAGCAGAAAGAATCATGATAACTTATCTATTTATAAAGAGAACCCAAGTTATTGTGAAAAAATATTGACCGGGCTTGTAGACATAGCAACAAGATGCAACAGTTGTGGTTACTAATTTTTAGTTTTATCTTAATCTCTTCTTCCCCTCAAAGCATATAAACATTTCCATATTGTGTAAATAACATACAATTTAAAAAATCCAGTAAATAAAAATTTATAACAAAATATATAAGTGCTACTTCTAAGTACTATTATCCTGGGCAGAACTTATATTGAGACATTAAAAAAACTCTCTGTCTCTAAACACTAGATTGCCTCTGAGAGATAAAGAATTCATAAATTTATAATGGTAACCAAATGAAAACACAGAGTAAACTTTCTAGATGAAAATATGGCTTTCCTAACCAAAGGCTGAAAAACAAGAGCAATGTAATATGCACTAGATTCATATTGCGGGGAATGTGTTTGTATCTAATCTAATGCTTGCATACATTATTCCTATGCTTTGAGAACAGAGTAACAATTGTAATTTTGTTTTGAATCAAAATAACAGAATCTGTCATTTGACATGCTGTAGTGTTTGCACTTTCATTATTGTTCATAAAATAATTGTATGCTTCTTTTTACTGTTATTTTGCAGCAGTTTATCTCTTTTAAAATGCTACTTAAACTATCTTCAGCATGAATCTCAAAGTCAAAATCAGTCACTACGTTTCAGCAGACGTTTTCAATACGCCCATACATATACTTATGCATATCTGTTTTGATAAAATGCTATTCTTACATGTCTAGTATGTTATTTCACCATAATTTGCATTGTTATAATAGGTTATTGATTGATTTTTCAGTTTAAGGGACTAAGGTAGTATTCAGTAATGACTGAGTGCTACAAGTTTATTGCAAGTGCCCAAGGTTCACTCACCCCACACAATTTAGTCAATAACCAATTTTTATAGTTCTGTCTCCTTCAAAATTCCAAACCAATAATCCCTGTTTTTTTTTTAATTATTTCAGTATCAGACTAACATTTCCCATGGAAATCAATATGGGCACGATCCATTAGCCAAAAATCTGCAGCACTGCAATGCAAACATATTAAAAATATTGATCTTGCAAAGCTACTGATGTTTTGATTGACTTTAATGTTTGTAAGCAGCGATAACAGAATTTCAATGACTGAAACAAACTTTTGATTAAAATTATAGATTTTTTTGGGGGGGATTTGCTATTTTACTGGCTTAAAGCATATCACATGGCTTACTTGCCTGTTTAAATGAGTGTAGTGGGATATACTTATCCAATTCCTTATTTGTAAATATTTCAGTCCATCACAGCTTACACATCTTTAATCTACTTTGAACTGCTCTGACATTTCAATTCAACTTCTCATTATATCTCATAGTGTGGTAAAATTTTAGACTGAGAGTGGCAGGAATTGAGAGCTTTAATCCTCCTTTTACTATTATGTAACCTTTGGGAAGGTGTTTTATTCTCAGTTTAAATTCCCCAAATGTAAAATGGAATTAACCTTGGGAATCAATGAACATTTTTATTACATTTTGAGATCAATGGACAATAAAGAATGTAACTTATACATACAAAAGATTATTTCACCCAAAGATTATATCTCTTAAAGAAAGCACAGATTTTTGCAGCCATTTAGTGATCACCTACCAATGCGCTCATTTTATGTACAAAGAGAAGGAGGTCCCAAAAGGTGCAAAGACAACCCAAGAAACTCCTCGTTGAGGTCTTTCCTGATCACACTATCTGAAACATACCACTGTGCCCTATCGGGCACTTTCTTACCTCTTAGCCTACTTAATTTTTATCCTAACATCACTATTTAAGATATAAATTGAGGCCGAGCGTGGTGGCTCATGCCTGTAATCCTATCACTCTGGGAGGCCAAGGCGGGAGGATCGTTTGAGCTGAGGAGTCCGAAACCAGCCTGAGCAAGAGCGAGACCCTGTTTCTACTAAAAAAATCAAAAGAAATTAGCTGGACAACTAAAATATATAGATATATATATTAGCCAGGCATGGTGACGCATGCCTGTAGTCCCAGTTACTTGGGAGGCTGAGGCAGGAGGATAGCTTGAGCCCAGGAGTTTGAAGTTGCTGTGAGCTAGGCTGATGCCATGGCACTCTAGCTCGGGCAACAGAGTGAAGCTCTGTCTCAAAAAAATAAAAAAGTATATAAACTGTATATATCTATTTATTTGTCTACTTATTTATTATCTATTTTTTCTTTTAAAATTTAAGCTTTATGCAACAAGAATTTTATCTTTTTCCCTTCCAAATCCCTAATATCTGGAATAGGGTCTGACATATTGAAGGGATCAATAAATATTATTTGAATAGATGAATGAAGAAAGGAGCCAGAACTACTAATGGAATGGTTGCGTTGGATTGGGGTGAGGTGGGGGAAGGACTAGATTCTTTTAACTTTCAGTCCAGTGCTGCTGTAAGTTTTCCTTCTTAATATGCTCCTTCTACTTCCCTGGATTCCCAGATGTGAGTATCAAAGGTGATGTAGACCCATATCTATTATACATATTTTTGTCCAAGTTCATGAATATTTTCAAGTTTAAGAGTTTCATTATTCAATTATTAATCCTTCGCCTGGATTTTTCTCTCCATTTGTTTGCCCTACTGTCCATGTTAAAATTGTGATAAATTCTCCTTTTTTACTTGTGACATTTCACTAGAATAAAAAAATCAATTGTTTAAATAAAAAATGGAAATTAAAAATTACCTTATTTATCAGCTGCTTATTTCATTTCTACTCTGATCACTTCTATACACTCCTTCTGGGGAAACAACCAAGGGATAACTTACAAATGTGTGGGGACCTTGGCCTCCTCATAAATTCTATTAGCTTTCCCTCAAATTATCCTGAACATGTATACAATATATTTGTAAGTGCACAGTGCAGCTTGAAGACAAATTCCCTAATCCTCTTCCACAAGGCTGCTACCATCATGAACCTTCAGGAACCATCTCTGGTGTCTCTGCTCTCTGGTGGGTTTCAGGGAATTAGTGTGGGTTTGCAACTATCAGATCTGGGTTAGAATCTCAACTCTCTCACTTATGAACTACATGAATCTCAGTTTACTCATCTGTAAAAAAGATCATCACAGTCACTACGAAGATAAGCTGTGAGGAGTAAATAAGACGATGCACAGAAAGTGAATGCCACACAGCAGGTGTGCAAACAGGGTTAGTTCTTTTCTTACCTTCAAACATTAGTGAAAAAAAATAGTTAATGCTTTTTTGCTTCTTAGTGCTATTTTTTTTTTCTTAAGCCACTTCTGTGAATAGGCTGATAGAATTGGAGTTTGTTCATAAAGACTACAGTGCAGAAACTAAAACTGAAAAAGGTGTTTAGATAGTTTTGTGAGACCACTAGTGGTTCTGGGAATCAATAAGAGGCAGAATGGTAGGTAAAACTACTTCGAAGAACTGACAGATACGATCTAATAGTTAAAAGATGTACTTTGGTTGTTAGAAAAGAAGGATGTCACATTTTGAGCAGGGAAATAGCATTACTTTTTGCTACTTGCCCCCACTTCTGGCTCTTCCATCTCTCTAAATGGTCTTGTGCCCTCAGTGTCCTAATATTCTCATACTCCTTAATCCGTTCCTGAAAGCTACCTTCAGTTTCATGAGAAGCTACCCTCAGTTTACCCTTGGAAACAGCTCCCTACCAGCAGCTCCATTTGATTGTCCACTGAGACTCCTGAAGTCTATCAGCCACTCTGGGGTTGCAAAGCTGGCAAGCTTTGGATGAGATCTCAAAGGGCTATCTAAGGTCCAGAAATAATAAGCTTTCCCAGAGGCATCTTAATGTACTGATGCCCACAAAATAGCTTCAAGGAAGTGAAGGACACCTGCTAGGGAACATGCATTGGACTGGAGATCAACAAAATATTAAAGAGAATAAGTTTTCTTAAAGGTTTGCTTTTATTTTTAAAAATAAGGACTGTAACTATGAGATGATGGGAAAGGCCAGCATGCAAACAGGAGAAAATGGTTCTTTTTATTATTTATGTCCAAGTATGCAGTGGACTTGCCATGAACATCATTGATTCTCTGCCAGCCCTCCCTTAACGCTGCTATTACTTCAATCCTGCAATTGAAGGCATGACTGAAATATACTCCTGACTTAATCACACACCACCCAATGTGTCAGTGGCACCACAGAAAGTGTGTCCCCTTTGCTCTCCAAGCCACTGCTGGAACCATCAGATCTTTACTTTTTGGAAACCGTATACCCCTTCAAGAATATGAGAAAAGCTATGATTCCCATCTCCATAAATGAATTGTACCTAATCTAACAATTCAACACAGAATTTCAAAGAATTTATACTACTCCCTACAGCTCGTTAATGGCTTCTCCCAGGCCTGGGAGTATTTTAGGTAATCCTGCTGTGTTGGAAAACACCCAGATGCCTGCTTTCCTCACAGGATTGCAGGTATATAGTATGAAGACATCTGCTTATGGGCGATGAGTGGAAGGAAAGGAAAGGGGAAAGTTTCAAATGCAAAGTATCATTTTTCTTCAAGTTAGAAAGTATTCAAAGGAAGGAAAAAGACCATTCAAATGCCAGGACTTGGATATATGCAACATAAGCTAAATGCATGCAAGTGAGAGATTTGGCTTAATTCCAAATACAAAATATTTCAGTTCCATGGGAAAGTTAACCAAAGGCCAAAATCTCATAGCATACGTTGTAATCCATTTAGTATTTAAAAGGTCCAATATTTTAATTTCTCAAGAAATTCCCAAACTTCCTGAAATTTTAATGGTGCAAACATTTTAGATATAAAGGCTAGCAGTTTTTGAGAAATATTTTGGCACAGATTTTAATGGGGATTTGTTGATCTTTATTCAGGGACATGCTAGAAAATTAAAAACATCGTTACTGAGAACTTAGAAGAGACCCTTCTAATTTATAACTATTTTAAGACACATAAGATTAAGGTCTGAGGCCTTCTGATATTATGCTTCTAAATTATAGGGTAAAGCATTTAATCCTCTTCAAATGAAGACAAAAACTGGAAAAAAAATGTGTGTATATATGTATGTATAGTTAAAGACTGTGTGTATGTGTGTGTGTATTCAAAAGCTCCAAGTCTAGTTACCAACATCCCATATGCTTTTTAATTAAGCAACTATTGGTCAGAGAGCATAGAATAAATGCCCTCCAGTGAGAAGTGAATTAAGCCTACAGAAAGGTGCTTAGTAATGTCAAAGAACAGACTTGAACTCAAATAACTTTGTAGGTGAGATTACTTGCTAAATTTTTCACGGGGGGTTGGAAGTTCTCAATTTATTAGGTCCTCTTCCTATAAACTGGCATTAAAACCTTACATTAAAAATGTAGCCAGAAGAACTAATGATTCTTCAAGAAGTTAAACATAGAATTACTACAGGATCCAGCAATTCCACTCATAGGTATATGATCAACATAATGGAAAACTTCAAAAACTTATACATGACTGTTCATAACAGCATGATTCATAATAGCCAAAAAGTGAAAACAATCCAAATGTCTTTCAATTGATGATTGTATAAACAAAATGTGTTATATTCCTATAACAGAATATCATTTGGCAGTAAAAAGTAATGAAGAATTGATACATACTAAAACATGGGTGAACCTTGAGAACATTATGCTAAGTGAAAGAAGCCAGACACAAAAAGTCACATATTGTATGATTCCATTTATATAAAACGTTCAGAATAGCAAATGCACAGAATCTTAAAGCAGATCAGTAGTTGCCAGGGGTTGAAGGGAAGAGGGAACAGTGAGTGACTGCTTAATGGGTGTAAGGTTTCTTTGTAGAGTGATGAAATTATTTTGGAATTAAATAGTGGTGGTGGCTGTACAACACTGTGAAGGTACTGGAGGTCACTGAACTGCATGGTTTACAATGGTAAATTTTATGTTATATGATTTTACTTCAATAAAAAATGTGGCCAGAATTCTTTTTTCATTTTATTTATTGTATAATAACTCTAGTGAAGAAAGACAGTAGTGAAAATAATTTTTGCTGAAACTAAAAATTGGATATGATCATAGGTGTTCTTTTATAGACTCATAACACATTTATGTGTGTTTGATTAGGTTGTGCCTCACTGAAGTGGGGAATTATTGAATCATCTAGATAGTTATGAAAATTCTCTTAAGTACACACAGTACTTACAATTCTGGCAAAACAAGACAAGGAAAATGGGGAAATAAACTACTTTGTCCAAAATTCATGAGGAGGCTAAACAACTCTTTCACTTTAGAAGCACCAACAAAATTTTACTGAAAGGTAAAGATTAAATTGACAAAAAATAAAGGATTTACTGCTTTATGTTTACTCTACATTTTGAAAACAGCTGTTTTTTTTTCTCCCTACAGAATACAATGAAACGTCCACTTGGCTAAGATTTGGGAAGTTTGAAATGACGTAAATTTACCAAATACTAATAAAGCACCAAATTACATATGTATACGAGAATCCTTATATTATACTTAATTTTTGATATATTTTTATTATAATTAATTTGTTTTAAATTTAGAAAATTATTACCTTTTAGCATTCTTTTTAAATATGAGCATTGAAGGGTATAAATTTCTCTGCTTAGCAATCTAGCTACACCAAAAAGGTTTTTGTTATTTTTATTATAGCTCAATTCTAAGTATTTTCTAAATTTATTCTTTGATCTGTAAGTTATTTGGAGGGCTTTTTAATTTTTTCTCTACTCTTACACTCCCATCCTCAACTTTTATTATAAAAATGTTTAAACCTGTAAGAGTTGCAGTAGTACAATGAATGCACATATACCTTTCCCCTAGATTTAATAATTGTTAACGTTTTGCCAAATTTGTTTCATCTCTTTCATTCTCTGTACATGTACTTATCCCCCCTCTGAATCATTTGAGAGCACTAAACAAAATAATTTAACAACTGAATCTCAGGCAACTGAATTTTCTGTCAAAGTCACAAGAGTTGAATTGGGATATATTTTTTATTATAGTCATCCACCTTCATAAGAGTAAAAAGCACTATAATAATTATGTTGACTTTTCTATAAAATTTCTCACTATACTAAAAGCTCTGAAAGCAACATATCTTTTATTTCTTTGGTATGATAACACTCTCATTTCTGATTTTGAGACACTTTTTCACCTTCAGGAGACCTCTGTATCTTCCAATTCAAATCTCCCTTATAAGAGAATGTCTTGTGTGTCAAAAAGAAAAAAACAACAACAACAAAAAAAAATATACAAATCTCCTTTTTTCCAAGTCCCATCTTCTACAAACACACCACATATATTCATATATTCATTCTGTTAGCCTTAGAAGAGGTAATGCATTTGTTTTGTATATCTCTCATCTGGGTACCTATTTTGGGCTCTTAATTTAACATTTAAAGGGTATAAAGTTTTCATTTATAAGATGAATAAGTTCTGGGGGATCTAATGTACAGCATGGTGACTACAGTTAATAATACTGTACTGTATACTTGAAATTTACTAAGAAAGTAGGTCTTAAGTGTTTTCACCACAACACATATGAATATGTAAGGTGACAGATATGTTAATTGGCTTGACTGTGGTAATCATTTCAAAATATACACAATATCAAATCATCATGTCATACACTTTGAACATGTACAATTTTTATTTGTCAATTACATATCAATAAAGCTGGTGGGAAAAATATATTTTATTTGCATGTTGTATTCCCTCAATGAGATCACAAGGTCTTCAGGATAGGGTCCAGACTTTTTTAACCCCATGGATAGTAGATACTAAAACTTTTGTTCAACTCAATTGAAATCTTTATAGCATGATATGTGTTAAAGGAATATAAATGAATTGAAGATTATATACAATTACTTTTATTGTGTTACATATAATATGTGCTATATAAATCCTTACAAAGTCACACTGTAGTCTAGTTGATAATTTATTTTTATTCCATTGAATCCAGATGAAAGTATTTTCATGCTGCAAGGGTTTTTAGAGATTATCTAGCTCAATCCTATACATATATGTGTGTGTGTGTGTGTGTATGTTTCTAATCATATAATTTTTCAAGTGATGAAACAGACCTATACAAGTTAAATGATTGACTTCAAATTACAAAACTTTTAAAAAGCAAAACTAAAACTATAATTAAATGAGTTAATACATATTAACTGCATATGCCAGGGCCTGGTTAATACAGGAAGGGCTCAAGGAGTAATTTTAGTCTCAGAATAAAGGTTTACGGATGTCTAGCTCAGTGTATTTGCCAATAAAACACATTACCTCAGAATTTTACAGTAACACAGTGAAGACAACCATTTGGAGAGCATGTTATGCATTTTTTTAAATGAGCAAGAGATACACGACAAGAAATCAGGCAAAGACTATCATCAGAACAGGTTGTGACTACTTTTCCCTACCATAGGTCGCAAATTGGCAGCTTATGTGCTTGATCCTGATGGCTGCTATTTTATTCAACCTATTTAATAGTTTTAAAAATGTAAGTTCGTTGCAACACTTAAAATTAGAGCAATGTAAAATAAATATGCAGACTTCTGGCTTTTTTGGGAAAACTGAAAAATCTGACAATGCTGGGCTTGCATTCCTGCATGTCACCCATCAGTTGGGGTTTGCAGTTTCTATCTCCTGTCCTTCGGCTAAGGCCTTAATTATGATTAATGCACAGAATGATAACTCTGAATCATGTTGTATGAACTACATTAGTCAGAAAATACTAAGAGATATTTGCTAGCTATACCTAATTGCTAGCCATACATATACAGCTGTTTTCTAAGTAAAGAAAATGTATTGTTATAGTAAGGATAAAGCTGTGTGCAGTGGCACTCGCCTGTAGGCCCAGCCACTTGGGAGGGTGAGGTGGGAGGATCACTTGAGCCCAGTTAGATTGAGGCTGCAGTGCCCTATGATAGTGCCCATGACTAGCCACTGCACTCTTGCCTGGGCAACAGAGATCTCATTTCCAAGAAAAACAACAACAACAAAAAAAGATAAAAACAAAGAGGATTGTACTGCTTAAACAGTTAACTGTAATTTAACTGGCATCTTTAACTCAATCCATTTGAAGAGAAGAGCCCATTCCCTGGTGTTCAGCTACATAAGGTACCAATGTATTTTTCTTTTATGGGAGGCACTGGTTCAATAACCTTGATTCATATGCTAAATAAAAACAAAAGACACAACTGTATTTGGAATAATTTTTTTCCTAATTTAAATATAGCCCTTAAGATCTATAAACATTTTAGTTAGCCTGCTTTTGACCTGAACTAAGCAGCTATAAGAAAAAAAAATTAAAAATAAAAATAGGTTACAACACATTAAATATCCTCCCTCTGCCACCTTACACTTTTTGGTGCTAAAACATATGCTCAGCCACCTGCAGATAAAAGTCACACACTGAGAGTGTATATTCTGACAAGAATTACTAGTTTCAAGCATGCCTGGTGATTTTGGACAGTAGCACTTAAGAAACCTTCAATCTGGCAGTTTTATCACCACACATTTTTCTAAAGCATTCCTGCAGTCTAAAGTTGTACAAATTTTGGGATCTGACCTTTGGAGAAAAACAAAATAAAATGAAACAGAAAAGATCCCAGGATAGCATCTTTATCTAACTGATTCTATTTTTTGTTTGCTTGTTTATTTGGGTCACACACATACTTTTCCCCCCTATATATTTTACATCTCAATAACAAGTTACCAAGGGTGATTGGGATTTTTGTATTTTCTGATAGAGTAAAACTCCACTGTAATACTAAGACAACATCTATTCCTAGACACAGTGAAAACATCTG
This sequence comes from Cheirogaleus medius, assembly GCA_008086735.1. Classification (NCBI taxonomy): domain Eukaryota; kingdom Metazoa; phylum Chordata; class Mammalia; order Primates; family Cheirogaleidae; genus Cheirogaleus; species Cheirogaleus medius. Next base: position 35,420,680 of record VBSM01002608.1, read on the forward strand.
TCATAAGAGTTAAAAATCATTGTTGCTCAATAAGGAATTTATTTTCCATTTTTATATTTCCTTTACCCTCATTTACTTTTCTATTTTATTTTGCTCTGTATTTATTTATTTGTTTAATCTTTCATCTTGTTCCAGAAAGAGTATACAAAAATGAAACCCAGGCAGGACTTCCAATGATGGCAAGTAAAGAAGTTGGCAGATCCTCTTCCCCAAAACAATGAAAAAGGGAGCAAAATTGTCAGATACTACTATTTCAGCATTCTAGAAATCAACCAAAGGCAAACAACAAATTGAAAAGTGTTTATTTAAGAAAATCTGCTGAACTACAGGTAAGAAGAGTGGCAATCTGTGGTGGGCAGCTTGGTAGGCACAGCAGTGATTCCAGGGTGGGATTGGCTGTGAAAATCTGCAGTTTCATTGCGAGACAGGGCTGACTTGATTTGGAGCAGAAGGAGAGAAACCCATGCCCAGTGGTTTTATCAGCAAATAACGCAAACTCGGTGGGAAACCAACCACAAAAGTCCCTGGACCTGCTAGAATGAGGTTGTGGTCTAACTTGGGGAGAGTGGTAGACCAGTGGACTAGCCAGAAATTCAGTAGGGAAATCCTGGAAATAAGAGAGCGGTTGAGGGACTAGATGAACTCCTGCATATTCCTGGCTGACTGGGAGGCTGAGTGCTGGCACAGAAATCCCAGGAAAGCCTGGTACAAAATAAAAGCTTAGGACAGACTTAGAATCTTTGAATGCACTCTGCAACTCACATGCAGATCCATCCACAGAGCCTTACTAGCCTGGGGTGATTAAGCAAAAACTTTGACCATTAAGCTATGAAGGCAAAGGGATTATCTCTAGGAAGCCTGCCTAAAATAAAGTAGAAATAAGAATTAAAAAAAGAAACTGTGATATCAGCATGTGCATCCTGAAGAGGGGACGGATTCCGCAGATTAAGTTCTTACAAGTTTCCAAAAACAGAAGAAAACAAAAACCCAGCAGCAACAACAATGCTCAGGGTAACAAAATCAGAATTTAGAGGTGCTCTCACAACTTCTACTCAACACTGTACAGGAAGTTATAGTCAGTATAGTAAGACAAGAAAAGAAATTAATGGCATGCATATTAGAAAGGAAGATGCAAACTTTTTATTCACAGATGGCATGGTTTTGTATATGGGAAATCCTAAAGATTCTATTAAAGAAAATTCTAGGACTAATAAACAAGTTTTAGCAAGGTCACAAAATACAAAATCAGTATGTAAAAATCAATTTTAATTCTTTATACTAGCAATAAGCATTCAAAAATGAAACTAAGAAAAGAATTCCATTCACAATAACATTAAAAGGAATAAAAACTTAGAAATATAGTAAAAGGTAAACCAAAAACATTACTCAGAGAAATTAAAGATTTTGTAAACAAAGAACAAAGTAGAAAAACTTACACTACCTAATTTCAAAAATTACGATAAAGCCACAGTATTCAAAACAGCATGCGTGGTACTGACATGGAAACAGACATATAATGGAGCAGAATATAAAGTCTATTAATAAACACTTGCATTATGGTCAGTTGATTTTTGAGAGAGGTCCAGTGTAATTCAGTGAGGAAGGGATAGTTTTTTTCAATAAATGGTGCTGGTAAAACTCATATCCACATACCAAAAAATGAACTTATACCCTTACTACATATCATATACAAAAATCAACTCAAAATGGATCACAGACCTCAACATAAGAGCTAAAACTATAAAACATCTACAACAAAACATAGGCGATAGTTTTTATGATCTTGAGTTTGCAAAGATTTCTTAGATATGACACCAAAAACATAACCCATAACAGAAAAAGAATGATAAACTGAAGTTTATCAAACTTTTTTAACTGATAAAAATTTCTGCTCTTCAAAAGATACCATTAAGAAAAGGAAAAGACAAGTTATGGCTTGGCATAAAATATTTGCAAATAATAAATCTGATAAAGGACTTGTATCCAGACTATATAAAGAACTCCTAGGACCTGATAATAAGACAAACAAGCAAATGAAAAATAGACCAAAGAAATATGGACATTTCACCAAAGAAGATATATGTATGGCTACTAATCAAATGAAAATATATTCAACTCAAGTAGTCTTAACACAAATACAAATTAAAGTCACAGTAAGATAATACTACATGCCTACTAGAATGGCTATAACCCAAAATACTGACTGACCATACCAAGAGTTTGCAAGGATGTAGAGAAACTGGAGCTGGCGTGAATGTAAAATGGTGTAGCCACATTGGAAAACAGTTTTATAGTTTCTTAAAAAGCTAAACATAAACTTACCATATGACCCAGTAATTCTACTCCTAGGTATCCATCCTACTCTTAGGTATACATCTAAGAGAAATGAAAACATATACCTACACTGATTTGTATGTAACTGTCCACAGTAGCATGATGCAAGATAGCCAAAAAGTGAAAACCACTCAAATGTCTTTCAGTTGTTGAATGGATAAACAAAATGTGGTACATCCACACAATGGAATACTATTCAGCACTAAAAAGGAAGGAATTACTGAAAAAAGCAACAACATAGATAAATTTCACAAACATTATTATAAGAAGCCAGACACAAAAGATCACATGTTGTATGATTCTATCTGTATGATATTTGCAGAAAAGACACATCTATAGAGACACCAGATCATTGGTTGTCTGGGCCTGTGAGTAGGAGCAGGACTGCAAACAGGCACAGATAAACTTTTTAGGGTGATATAAATATTATAAACTTGGATCATGGTGATGGTTGTACAACTCTAAATTTGCTAAAAAATCATTGAATTGTATATTTATAATGGGCATATTTTACAGTATGTAACTTATACTTTAATAATGCTATTAAAAATAAACACAATATAAAATTATACAAAAGTACAAAAACCTTTAAACAAAAGCAAAAAATGGATAAGAAAATAGACCAGCCTGGGCAACATAGCAAGACCCCTTCTCTTAAAAAAAATTAGCTGAGCTTGGTGGCATGAACCTGTGGTCCCTGCTACTGGGGAGACTGAGGTGGGAGAATCACTTGAGCCCAGGGGTTCGAGGCTGTAGGGAGATGTGATCACACCATTGCACTTCAGCCTGGGCAACAGAGCAAGCCGGGTCTCAAAAAAAGAATAAGAAAATAATGAATGGGTAGGATTGATCCTAGTTAGTTGATATAGGTGAGCTGCAAATTTAGCTCTAAGCTTTCAAATAGCTAAAGCTAGGAGAGAATACAATTGGTATGTCAGTGGTTCCTAAACTTGGGGCATCACTTGGGATTACCTGGGGATCTTTGAAAAAGACCAATACCTATTCCCACCCTAGACACTCTGATTTAACTATAATACAGTAGAGAAGAGGCCTCAGCTACCCAGGTAATACTACTGTAGAGTGAAGTCTGGAAGCCACTGGAATAACATACTATGAGATTATCATCGTCCATAAGATCAGAAGAAACAATTGTTCCAGGAAACACTGAGTTCTGGGAAGGATTTCTCCTGTGGGTCCTCCTAAGAGAGGATGTCATGAAATACAGGGCACTACTTCCTTTAAAATAGCGCCTCCCCAGTGTTGGGCCCCGAATAGGTTACAAGGGTGCAGAGACAGTGATCCTTCAGCCCTTGGTGGGCAGCAGGACCATGGGCATTTGAAGCCCCTGTTCCAAATATTTTTGTCATATGTGCCACAAAATAAAAAGCACTCAGTCTAATGAAGCCAGATATCAAATAGCCACACATCTTTGGCCCCTTGCAGAAACATTTCAACTAAATTGTATTTGTTTTATAATTAGCTTGTTAAAAGAAAATTATATAAAACTCCCTGTTACAGCTGTTATGGGTATCTTTTAGATTTGGCTAAAGGGCCTGGTCATACTGCAAAATGAATGCTCCTCAATGCCTCAGAAACTCTGAGAGGCTTATGACGCCCACCTCTCCAAAGCCACTTTTTTTTATTATTTCAGCATATTATGGGGGTACAAATATTAAGGTTACGTATA
>VBSM01002608.1:35424800-35441253 GCA_008086735.1 Cheirogaleus medius
AAAAAATGCTCAACATCTCTAATCATCAGGGAAATGCAAATCAAAACTGCAAAGCCACTTCTTTACTTGCAGTTTTTAAATTCACTGTCACCACAGCATAAACTACATTGCCTAATATAAGCTAGGTAGCATATTCATATTATTTATGAGAAACTGACCTTAGATTAAAAAAAATTATAGTTAAACTTTAGTTTGAACCTTCCCCTCCCCCTCATTTTAAGTTAATTCCACACAGGTGACTGTTTATAATTCGTGTCACTGGAGAGCATTAACATTCTATCCTTCAGAATTTTTTACAGGGCATGAAATTTCAGGTAAAATTGCTGGTACTGAGGCCCACCAATATGGGCTATGGCTTATGGCCCCATATAATCTCCTGGTCACCTGCAAACCTTACTCAGGAGAATATTCCTGTTGGAGTTTTCCCACCAAATATGACTTTGTAGAGACAGCCTTGATAAGTACATTATTTAATCTTTATGGTTCTTTACCCCATTAGTCATATCACCGTACTAGAGTCACACCAACTACAGACAGTAAAATCATCTTACATATTAATTTCCCATATGGCACATCAGATTCCCGCATCAAGGGCTCCTGTTTTAAATCAAAAAGTTAGGTTCTTGCCTATATAACTACAATGCTCCATTTAACTATAAAGAAATTCCATTCTTCCCATAATGAATTTTTACTATCTATAAAAGTGAACCAAGAGGATTTTACTCTACTCAGATAAATACAACAATCACTTTTGTTTATTCTGAAAATGAAAGAAATCTATGAATACACCTTTATTCCTAAAATGTATATATAATCAAAAGGGGATTTTAGAGAAAAGTACAAATGAGAACAGCAAAAAGGAAAAAGTAGCACATGACTGTTCATTCAGCATTTATGAATAGAACTTAAGCAAAAACAATAGTTAAAAAAATTTAAAAAGCACCCTAAGTCTCTTTATTAATTCAAAATTTATGACAAATATAGAACTGCATTCTGCTGCAGTCCCCTTAAGTCGTCTTGTTAAGTTTTGTCATAACACGTGTTACTGTAGTTCTACGCTTTTACCTTTGCACTTTGTAGTGTGTAGCAGAGCAACATAATTAACCACTGGTAGGTAGTGTTTACGTTAGTTCTCAAAAGGTTAAGAAGCTGATTATAGTTAAAATCAGCTTTGCCTGAGGCTTCAGGGGCTCTGTGTAATCAAATTAGACAAGCAGGGCACAGTGTCACCTAACACAAACCAGTGGCACTTTCTTCTTTGCTCTGACCCTTTCCCCCCCTTTTTTACTGGGGGAACAACTCATGTTTTACACCAGGGGTGGGGAACCTGTGACTGTAAGATCACATGTGGCCTTATAGGTCCTTAAGTGCGCCTTTTGACTGAATCCAAATTTTACAAACAAATCCTTTTATTTTTATTAATACATTTATTATTATTATTATTTTTTATTTCAGCATATTATGGGGTACAAATTATTTTTACTGATACATTTTTATTCATCTTATATATTTTTATTTTAGTTTTAAAATGAACGTATTTAAAATACCAAAGAATAAAATAAGTTTCAGCAAAATAATCCTCCCAGATTGACCTGCACAATTAGAACATTAGTAAAGCCATAAGGGCTAAATTGACAGCTGCTACGCTCATGCTTTAGTTCTAACTTCCCCTGCCTGATTGGTGCCACTACCGTCCAAGGCTGGTTGGCGAGAGTTTGTGGGGATCGAGTATGCCAGCCTGTTATTAGCTTTTGAAGGCAGTGTACTATGTTTCTGTTTGAAGTGGAATTTGTGAATAGTTGCATAGCTTGATAGTATTTTTTAATTCTGTCTGTTTAACAGCCAATCACATCAAAGAAGACCAAGAGAACACTGAAGGAAGAAAATAGTTTTTTAAATGAGGATTTTGGGAACTGCAATATTATCTTCTTTCTGCCACAGATAAGATGATTTGTTTGCTTTGTGATACTGCAATATCAACATTAAAGAAATTCAGTGCTCATCAGCAGCATAACACTCATAAGGACCACAAATATGTTAAATTAGGGAAGAGGCGCAAAAGGTTGTATTGCAGAAATTAAAAGATGAAAAGCAAAAGTAAAGACAATTCTTTCAAGCAGCAATAAGACCTGGAAATAATGCCACTGAAGCAACTTATAAAGTAGATTATATACTAGTGAAAAAAGGAAAACCATTCAGTGATGTAGAAATTGTGAAAGAATGCATTGTCGAAGTTGTAGGATGCTTAGACTTGGATAACGTTTCAAAGCACAAACAACTGCCTCTTTAAAGAAGAACCATAACTGATCAGCAGCATGAATTAGCCTTCAACTTAACAGAACAACTTCATACAATACTTCAAAAGGAAAATATATATTATTCAATTGCTTTGGATGAATCAATTAATACTGCTGACTTGGTGCAGGTTTTATACTTTATTCGGGTCATAACAGAAGATTTTTCTTTGCTATGAAGGGTAACTCACTCTGGGCACTCTTGCTAACAGAATATGGGGAATAGATATCTTCAACAAATTTCAAGATAAAATGTCACGAAGTTGGGTTGAATTTGGCAAATTTAGTGAGTGTATGTATAGACGGTGCACTTTCTATGACAGGAAAATGTGAAGGGTTTATTGCACAGATAAAATAAAGTATTAACAGATCTAGATGCTCTCATTTCTTTTCATTGTATCTTGCACCAGCAAAAAACTCTATGGCCAACAAACATATGACAAAACTCTCAACATCTCCAATCATCAGGGAAATGCAAATCAAAATCACAATGAGATATCACTTAACTCCAGTGAGAAGAGCTTTTATCAAAAAGTCCCAAAACAACAAGTGTTGGCATGGATGTGGAGAGATAGGAACATACACTGCTGGTGGGACTGCAAACTAGTACAACCTCTATGGAAAGTAGTATGGAGATACCTCAAAGAACTAAAAGTAGAACTACCATTTGATCCAGCAACCCCACTACTGGGTATCTACCCAAAGGAAAAAAAAGACATTCTATAAAACAGACATCTGCACTCAACTGTTTACAGCAGCACAATTCACAGTCACAAAGATGCGGAAACAACCCAAGTGCCCATCAATACATGAGTGGATTAATAAAGTGTGGTATATGTATAACATGGAGTCCTACTCAGCCATAAAAAAAAATGGTGAACTAATACCTCTTGTATTATTCTGGATGGAGCTGGTAGACCATTCTTTTAAGTGAAGTATCACAAGAATGGAAAAACAAATACCACATGTACTCACCATTAAATTGATACTAATTGATTAACACTAATGTGCACATATGGGAAATAACATTCATAGGGTGTCCGGCAGGAGGGGTAGAGGAGGGATGGGGAAATTCACACCTAACGGATCCCGTGCATGCTGTCTGGGGGATGGGCACGCTTGTAGCTATGATTCAGATGGTGCAAAGGCAATTTATGTACCCAAAGCATTTGTACCCTGGTAATACTCTGAAATAAAAAAAATCTCTGCTAAAGCTACTATTTTAAGACACACTTTGCAACAAGTTATAAGTATTGTTAACTATATTCCTGCAAATGCAACAGGGCATCCATCAGTTTCATAACATGTTAAAGCTGAAGGATGGGGAATTCAGTGTGGAATTGCCATATCATTCTAAGGTGTGTTTGCTATCACAGAGACAGGTGTTAGCCAACATTTTATCTCTGCGAGGATAGTTAAATTTTATGAAGAACAGAACCAGCAATGTGAATTATTGAAAGAAGATTTCTATAGGAATGCAGTATTTCTGTGTGATATCATGTCAAATCAAAATGACTTGAATATTTCTTTGCAAGGTAAAACGAAGTCTATAATATGTGACAAAAAATCTAAGCATTTACAAAAAAGCTATCTTTTTTCAAACACTTCTTCAAAAGGAAATTCTGGATGAACATTTTCCCCAGGTAGCAAAGGTCATTGATGAGCAGGATGATATATGTGAATCATTTGAAGAATACAAGTTGTTATAGACATATTAATTGGAGAATACAATGAAAGGTTCACTGACTTTGAGAGATTCATGACAACACACTCAAATTAGCATTTCAGCCTCACCTAGTTGATATCACCAAGGCACCTAAAGAACTACAGATAGAATTGATTGAGTTCACAGTAGACGACATTTTAAAGTCATTGTTTGATGCTAAGAAAGATCCAACTGAAATATGGAAAAATGTAGTAGAGTACCCATGCCTTCAGCAACATGCCCCCAAAATGCTTTCTTCCTTTTCAACCTTTTATTGCTGGGATTCTACATTCTCCTACCTAACAAATCAAGACACCTTTAAGGTCACAAATGACTGATACACATCTAGAGGATCAAACTGAAACTGCAGACCTCCAGGCCACAACCAAATATTCAAATGATTTCCAACAAAATGCAGACACAAATTTCTTGAATGCAGCCTTATTTGATTACAGCTAAATTACTGTGGCCCTCCAATATGAAAACGTTCCCCACCTCTGTTTTATGCTTTTGCCAGATAATTTTAGAAGGTGTGTTTTTAATAAATTTGGCATGCAATTTCATAAGATGTCCACTTGTTTAAAAGTAATAAAAACATGTAGAGAAAATTTTGAAATTTTTCTTTTTAAATTTAACTTCTCAAAAAGAAATTTACATTTAGAGACACTGAGATGTTTTCAAGAAAGTATTTTCACAAAAGGCAGGTGACAACATTATCACGTGCTCGTGATATTACCAACACTTTCTAGCTTTACACAGACTGTCAGTTTTGTTCTGCAGAAAAACCTCACAATGCTTTATCTGCCTCAGAGAGAACTCAGAGAACTTTATAAACATGATAGGTAACACATTAGCATTTCTAAGAAATCACAGGAAGCCACTCTGCTGAGTGATAGCTCATCCTCTTTCCATCTCTACTCTTTGAAGCCAGGTAAGGTGAACTGGATAAGAGATGTATTTAAGAAGGAGGTTTAAAATAAGGTGGGAGGAAGAGCAAACCAGCCTTACTTCAGAGACACTCTTTCTACGAGGTGCTATATTTAAATACGTAAGCAGTATTAGTCAAGTCCAAATGTTGCTACCTTTAAGCCGTAAGAGAACAAAATCATGAACACTGAAAAGATATTAAAAAAGAAAAGAAATGGCAAATTTAAATAAAACTCTAGAATCTTAAAGTAACATTTGCTACCTTATATTCCCATATTTGACTTTGAACTTTTGGTTCAAATGCTACATTATTATTACTTTGCTTGAAATACAGAACCAAAATGAATGTAAATATCCTCAAATGAGTGATCAGGAGAAAATGAGTTTTGCTAATGATTTATTCTGGGCAATAAAATCAAAACTTGTTATTTTAATTGATTAAGTCATAAAGAGTTCCCAGAGAAGTCAAATCTTGCTATTTGCACAGTCAGACAATTTCTGCTAATCCAGCAGTACTTAACAAATTCACATGTGGTTAGCTTGTCTTGCCATAGCTGTATATCACATTTCTGTGCTGCAAGCTGTGCAAAAAAAAATCAATATGCCAAGTTTAACAAAAGGACAGAAAACATGATGCTCTCCTATATTTTCAATGAACCTCAAATGACTCTGCTGTTCATACTCAGTACAATTTATGGCAGAGAAATGTATTCTTCAATGAAAAAAATCTACAATGGAATGGATTATATAAATTCAGAACTGAAGCTCTGCCTTATTCCATAAGAACAATTTATTTAGAAGATTCTGACATTGTGATTCAATGTGCACAGTATAATCAGCCATTCACAAGGCATATTTTTTTCTTGATGAAGGCTGAAGTAGTGTATATTCTTCAGATCAAAGAAATGTATGCTGTCTATTTATGATAATACTATGATATACATATTTAATTTAGGTTTTGGAGACTTTTTTCTAATTTCTCTTCTCACATGTGAAACTTATGATGAGATAGTATCTACTGAGCAAATGCTTTAAATTATAACACTAAGAAAAAAAATCCCAGTGGATCCTGAGCTACTGCATTGGTTAATTGATTCTAGATTTTTACATCTTCTTTTACTGCTGCAGAAGTATATTATGTGTGGAAGTAGATTAGGATGAAAATGCTAAGAATGAGGTAGGAGTGGTCATGACCAATAGGTCAGCAGAGAGCGGTGCCACCTCTGCCTTCTCAACTCAGTGATGTGGAACTAAGTGTGGCAAAACAACTAGGAAGTTGGACTTCAGCCAAGGGATTCAGAACTGTTGCCACAGTTGCCTTTTTTTTTTTTTTTTGAGTAAAGAGAGAATTGGCTTTGGAATCTTTAAAAGGGCCATACACACAGAAAATACGAAAGCAAAACAATACACATACACAGAGGAATTCACTTACACATATGGAAAATTCTTTGGTAATTTCTCTTCATTCCAATAAGCAGCAGTAAATGGAATAATGACACTTAGCTGAGGAAAGCATGTCACTGATCAGTACTGAATGTATAAACTGTTATATAAAACACACTCAGAGAATTATACTTGTTCCTAACTTTCTATTAATATGTCATTTATAAGACAGATTTCATTCATAGATTAATGTGTCATTTAAAAGAGGATAAGCATAAATTCCCAATCAGAAAATAAGAATGTAATGATTTTGTATTCAATAATATTAATGCTGTTATAAATAATCATTTCAGTATAATTCATATTCTTATTTCAAAATAGAATATGGCTCAGAATAGTGATAAGAACATGGCTCATGATAGTGATAAGATGTTTTTGTATGGATATTCAGGAAACTCAGAATAACATAGCTTGGAGAAAAAAATATACCAAGGCATACAAATCATAAATTAATTGTATATTAAAGTAGACTCTTTAAAGTCTATAACTACACTGATAGTCATATGTAAGGCCCAGTTAGTTGTATGGCCCTTAGTATATAATCTGTTCCCAGGAAATGGGAGATTTAACACTTTTGAAAAATGCTTATTCTAACAACAATACAAAACGAGTCTGTCCATTTCACTTCTGGGGAGTGGTTTATTATTGAGAAAAATGTAACAGGTTACTGATTTTAGGTTAAATGGTGATTCAAATGATTTCCCCACCCTTATGGATTTAATATTTTCCAGTTTTTTCTCAACTCTCTAAAGACTCTTTGGTAGTACCTCTTCCTTCTTCACTGGAGATCATTTATTAATGAGATTTCCCTGTCACTTTATTGCCAATAAATCAAACCTACTGATTCATTTCTAATGCAGATGCCTGATCTCTGTTTTTGAGGCAACACTGACAGTATTGGATGTCTTCTTTAGACATCCTGTCATTTCTTTAAACTCAGTTGAGTGGGGCTCACCTTCACTTTTCCTAATGCTACTTCATTCCTGCAGCATCCCCTGGCATTCTCATTTCTTGTCTACCCATACAGGAGATTTCTCCATAACTTTTATATTCCTTAAAATATAGGGGGGAAAAAACCTTCACAAAATTATCTACCATGGCAATAGGCCAAATATAAACCAGCTGTTGCAAGCTGAAACATTTGATCTGAGTTCTTAACCTATAGAGAGCTTATTTAATTCTGTCTGAATTAAGGCATTAGAAGAGAATGTCAGAACATGGAAATTATCTACCTATCTAATATTTAACATGATCAGAGAGGTTCAGCTGGCCCAGAGCCACATATTGGTTAGTGACTCTTATCTTTCTGCACTCACATTGTGTTTTTCTAGTCCCCTGTAATTATTATGCTCCTCAGAACAGATTAGGGAGAACTATCAATTAAGAAATTTCCTACAAATAAGATTTCTACTGCTTTGAATCAACATATTCCTTCTGTTTCTACTGTTATATCTTCTGTGCACTTTTTCATCACATCTCATCATGACTCTTGGGTCCTCTTCTTCCTTGGTTCTCCCTTCCCTACACGCCTGTTAAAAGACATGTGTAAAGCCTGTCTTGCTCACAAGCTGTTGTGATCATGATTTCCTTATAGAAACTGTTGAAGTCAAACTTAACATTTCAAAATATTCACATACTATTTATCTCCCCAAACTAAAATTTTAACTTCTCGTTTTCCTACCTGTTTTGTTCCCTCCCTTTAAGTAATACAGATTAAAAAAAAATCCTTTGGTTTCTATTTTCAACACTCTGAAAATTTATTTCGTTTCTCACTCTTTTAAAAAGCTTCCTTTCTCATTTTCCTTATGCTTACTTTTCTGAGCATTTCAGAGTAGGTTCCTTTCTCTTCCAACCTTTAGCACCAGAAGAAATGTGCATGATTTTGTTGTTTTCTCTTATCTACTCAGGCCATCATGCCTTTTCTTTTCACATCTCTTCACTACACCCATTTATGAGTTCTTTGTAAAACCCACCTAATTACTTGACTGCAGTCAATAGACACATGCTACTGCTATCACTTAATCTTCAATTCTCTTTCCTTATGTTCTTTAATCTTAGAAACATAGAACCCTAGAATTGAAGTAGATATGAAAGATACTAAAGATTCTTTAGTATAATCTACCCAATGTAAAAATTCCCTCTGTCAAATTCCTGAAAATTGGTCATCAAGTCTTCATTTGACTGCTTCAAAGGACAGAAAGCAAGACTATTTGCAATGCAGCCCATTCCACTTCTTAAAACAACTCAACCATCATAGTGAGCCTATTTATTTTCCAAAATGTACAAAGACTTTGTCATCATTTCTATTCAGAACCTCATGTGTAGTTTGGGGTTGAGAATAGCTAAATCATTAAAGTCTTCTGTGAATTCTTTTGGTCCAATATCTTTAAGATCTAGATGCTACCTACTAGATCTCAAGAGATTCTGTCCCCCAGTGGTACTGAATATTTACCAACTGTACCAAATAATTCAATAACTTAAAAATTTTAACTGGACCATTAAAAGAAAAAATGAAAATTTTCAACTGGTGCTAGTTCTACAGTTCTCAAGAAACTGGTCTACATAAAATTTTAGTGCCTTGTAACAAGGAAGATACTTGGTTAAAAGTCCAGGACAAGGCCAAATGTTAATATTTTAACTTTTTTTTTTTTTTTTTTTGAGACAGTGTCTTGCTTTGACTCCTGGACTAGAGTGCAGTGGTGTCATCACAGCTCACTGAAACCTCAAACTCCCTGGCTTTAGTGATCCCTTTGCCTTAGTCTTCCAATTGGCTGGGACTACTGGTGCATGCCACCACACTGGGCTAATTTTTTCTATTTTTTTGTAGAAATGGGGTCTCAGTCTTGCTCAGGCTGGTCTCAAATCCCTGCCCTCAAGTGCTTTTCCCACCTCAGGCTTCCAAAGTGCTAGGATTACAGGCATGAGCCACTGCGCCCAGCCGCGGTATTTAAACTGTCATGCAGCAAGTAAACTATGTATTCATGAGACTTTATTTCTCTTGTTGAAGAAATCATATGCTTCTAAGAATTACATTTCAGGCATGTCTGATGGATAATCCATATTTTGGACTTCCTCCTTTTACTTTGTTAATTTACAGAGTCACATACCAGACTCACCATTTTATTTTTCATTTTGTGATGCCTCACTAAGGTGGTAGATGTATATACAATATTACCTACATGTGCATATTATACTTTTGAAATAAAAATAAAATACATTATATTTAATGTCAACATATCCCTTGGCCTTTGGTAAAAGGCATAATTTTGGGAAAAGTGAATAAATAAACAATAAGTATGGTCTACTTTAATGGTAAAATCTTAACATTAAGCAAACATGCTAACTTCCTGGACTGGTTTAACTTTAGGATTCATTGAAGAGGTAGTCTTTAATTTGATAGGTTTGGGAGAGAGGGGGGTGGGAAGCAGAGGGGTGGAACCTCGTGAGGCAGCTCTGTAAGATGAATTGCTGTCAGGGTGAAGCGGCTGGTTACAGTAAGAGCTGGAAACCGTAAGTGTTACAGGCTTTGAAGTCAGTTCAGCTTTGATGTCTTACTCTCATAGTTAATCGTAAGATAGGATGGAAGGAAAAAAAAAATAAGACTTTTCAATAGTATCCTTGGTGTCTGTCATAGCTTAGGAAATCCTGGCATGAAAAAGGATTGGTGTCTATGTGAAGTTTAAGTAAACATTTGTACCCCTGAAATATGCTGAAATTAAAAAAAAAAGAAAAAAAAGTATAGCATTGGTTTTCTCTTTATTTTTTAAAAAGTGTTAAATCATTGATGAGGTAATTAAAATTATTCGTTAGCTTGAGGTATATACATGGATATGCACAAACATTCTTAATTTTGTTATCAGAACATGTGAATCAATAAGGACACACATTGATGACTTGGGACTGTTACTATGCTAGGCATAGCTTAGATCAAGTTATATAGATATGGTTTCCAACCCTGAGGAACTTATTAGCTGAGAATTTGCTGTAGGCAGCTAAAAATTCATAGGAAGGAGTCTTAGGCATTGTTTAGTCCAAAACTGAAGTACAGAGAAGACGGCTTGTTTCGGAAACAAAAGACCAAACTGCCACAAGCACACATGAATTAAATAAACCACAACCAATAGTATGTAGAAATGAAAGGACAAGTGAGTTCCTGGATAGAAGAAAAATTATGGCAATTTCACATTTAGATAGAGCACCGTTTCCCTAACTTCAGTCATTTGTGAACACTTTCATGAATTTTGCCATATATACAAATTACCAGCACTATTAAAATACTCACCATTTTCTTTACATCGACTAACTTTCTCTATTTGCCTAGTCTTAAATAATAATATCCATTAAATGGGTTTCATGTGTTATTCATATCTTTTCCTAATACATGTTAGAATAAGCAAATAACTATTAAAATAAAAAATGGTTTACCCATGAACCACCAGTGGCACATGCATGTAACACTGAGATGAAGGACTCAAGGGAAGAATATATCTTAATTAGTTCTTGTGGTACTGAAATGAGAATTATGGTTTTTAAGTCTATGCTCTTAAAGTATCTAAATGTCCATATGTCCAGTGATCTAGGGATAATCTGAATTTTTAAAAATTCTTTTCTTTCCTTTGGGGTTGTGTGGTTTGATGCTTCTCATCTTAAAAATCTGTTTAGTTACTGGGGCCAGGTATGGTGGCTCATGCCTGTAATCCTAGCACTTTGGGAGGCCAAGACAGGAGGACTGCTTGAGGTCAGGAGTTCGAGACCAGCCCAGGCAACATTAGTAAGGCATCATCTCTACAAAAGATATATAAAAAAAAATTAACCTAGTGTGGTGGCCTGTACCTGTAGTCCTACTTACTCAGGAGGCTTAGCCAGGAGGATTGCTTGAGCCCAAGAGTTCAAGGTTACATTGAACTATGATCATGCCACTGCACTCTAGCCTGGGTGATAGAGCAAGACCTTGTCAATAAACAAACAAACAAACAAAACTTTGTTTATTTATTGGAACCTCACCTAGTTTACTTTATTAACAATAAATAATCTGTATTTTTAAAAAAATAGTACAATACATATAATAGTAACGACAGCCTGAGACAAAGGTAGCAATACAAAAAGTTGAAAGAGAAAGAGTTTCCTTTTGACTCTTTCTCAGTAGTGCTATGGTGCTGCCTGTTGCTTTAAAAGAAAAAAAAAAACTTTCTAGCTTTGCTAGATAGAAAGGAACTATAGAAATAACCTTATATGCATGACTTTAATGGGAAAAGAAAAAGAGTGATTAAAATTCTATGGCTTTCCTATATGTTACGTGTTGGTATCACACAATGAGATGAGGAAGAAGCCAAAGCCAAATACTAGAAGAGAGGAGTTAACTACACTTCATGAAAGCAAAAGATTTCTCTGTTAAATTCTTATCTTTTAAGTGTATTAGAATTGACTGCAAACATACACAAAATCCACTGGTGGGCAATTAAATTTGAAGAAGTAGCCCATAAAAAGTGGAATATTCAGTGTGTATTAGAATCAGTTACACAACATCTGATTTAATAGTTCGATTTTCAGTGTTCCTCTTATAATACATGTTAAATGTTCTCAACAAATCATATTCCATAAATGTAACAAAATGACAATTTCAACGTAGTCTAAGGCTGGTAGGACAAGAACATTAAAGCAAATTAAACATAATCTCTTATCTATATTAAAAGGTTAAAAATCTGCAAGCATTTGTGACAAGAACTTTAAAATGAATTTGCCATTCCCAAAGTCATCTCACTAGACAGGAAGGAGGAACTTGGTATGTGAGCAACAAATTATGAGAGAGCAACACCTCGGGGTTAGAGGGCACTGATGACTTCAACAAATCTCACCAGCTAAGGCAACAGATTAAGCTGGGGGATAGAATGCCCTACAACCTTAACCTGTTAATACCTTTAAATTCTTAAGAGTGACCTCTAGTCTGCTCTTTCATATTAGTTGTTAGTTACACTAATTACAGCTTAACGGTATTGTTGGCACCAGTTTTTCTCCCAAAAGACATGTAGAGAAAGGTTATCTCTAACAACTTCAAATAACTTTAGCCAAATTCTGTTGTGCACATTAGGAGCACTTACCTCCAGTTTTGAATGGGCCTTTTATAGACATCAAAGGAAAGACACTAAAAGCAATGTGTGTTTGTGGATTCTATAAAGCATTTCATAAAGGAAGCTATAAAAATAAGAACAGTAGCTTCTCCTGTAACTAGAATTTTAGAATGATTTAAAACAAGGTAATTTATTTTATTTTTTTATGTTTATTTTCTACATACAAGGGCTGGTGATTTCAAATATAAGGAGCTGGTTATACCTTAACCATGCTAGTGAAGTAAAAATACCTAGCCCATGAAATCCCCTCAAAATTTATGGTTTTTAGAAAGGAATAGTGAAATTTCTATTATGATCTTTTAGAATTGTTTTAAGTTCAACATTTACATTGATGTTAACCTCAGATTATATGGAGTTGTACATAGGATTCCAAAGCCCATTTACAAAGATTCAAATACCATCTGTGAAGGTGCAGTAAATTACCCCGTAACATTAATCTTTAAACAAGGCACTAAATCAGAACAGAAACATACCAAAGAGATTTAGAGCAAGCTGAATTATTGAGATTAATATAAATAGCTTCACACATAAGAATTGCAGGTTCTCAATACCACAATATTTTTGCTTTGAATGAAATATAAAGTTTCTTCTAAACCTTAAAAATAAATTACTAATATCTAAATGACACTGAGCATTTTTGTAGACACAAAAAAAACATGAAAATGATGGGTGAATGGAGTTGTTAACCTAAGGGTGCTCTGAGTTAAGAAATACAATAATGAAGAGCTGATTTTATAAGATAGACACATTAGGAAGTAATTGTTAACATTACAAACAGAAATTTTGGTTTACAAAAGGGAATCTTTAAACCAAACCTAGTGCTCTTAACAGATGATAACCAAAACAACAACAACAACAACAAAAAACTTGACTTAAATGAAACTCTTTGGGTAAATGAAGACCTCTAACAGTCAATCACAGTATCATGTGTCATCAAATCCAAGATACCATTGATTCTAAGATTCATCATTACTGTACGTACCACTTAGGAAGAAAAAAGACTGCCAACTAAACTATGACATAATGCTTTCTTATGACACTGATTGTAAGATGTAGTCAAATTTTATCTAGTTAAAATTATGTCTTGTAATTAATGAAATGCAATATTTTATAGTAAATTGACTTGTCTATCAGTATATCTAATGAATAAGCTGTTTTTGTGAGAGCAATCTGATTTTGAAATATAGTCACTGGGTGATAGAGTAGCCCTTCCTTACCCCCCAGTGGATGCCTAAAACCGTGGAGAGTGCCAAACCCTATATATACTATGTTTTTTCCTATACATACATACCTATGATAAAGTTTAATTTAAAATAAGGCACAGTAAGATATTAACAACAACAAAAATAAAATAGAACAATCATGACAATAGGCTGGCATCACTACTCTTGCCCTTTAGGACCATTATTAAGTAAAATAAGGGATACTTGAACACAAGCACTGCAATACCACAACAGTCGATCTGATAACCGAGATGGCTACTAAGTGACTAATGGGCGGGTGGCATATACAGAGTGAATATTCTGGACAAAAGACAGGATGATTCACGTCCCAAGCGGGATGGAGAGGGATGAAACGAGATTTCATCACACTACTCAGAATGATGCACAATTTAAAACTTATGAATTGTTTATTTCTGGAATTTTCCATTTAATATTTTCTGATCACGAATGACCATGGAAAGCAAAATTGTGGGTAAGGTGGGGGGGGACTACTATATTAAATAATTTAATTGTCCATAAAACATTGAGAGGACAGTGACCATGTATTTTCTATCTTCTCTGATGACAAAAGAGGAGGAACAGTAGCTTATATAGTGATTTCAGTTTGCTTGGCTTATCTGTTGATAAACTAAATGACTGACTGATAGTCCTACTTCTTTCCACTAGGGATTTAAGGCAGACAATCAGAAGATCATATACAATAATTTGGGAAATGAAAAACAGAAAAGCAGAATTGGAGAAAAAGAACAAAAACAAGAAGACTGTAAGAACCCATATTATTTTAATTAGGTGTAAAAATCATTTGTGAATAACAAAGTATGTCCTGGATTTTTATTTTTACTGCAATTTAAAAAATAAAACATTATATCTTTTTCTGTGAGATTTTAGGGATTTTGCCTGAAGCATAGGAACAAATGAGATGACAAATATATAGACCCTGCTAATCCCCAAAGTTTCTCTATAAAACAGATTATTACAATCTATTGTCATTTGTTAAAAAATAGATACCAAATGAAAGCATGATCAAAAAAATTAAATACTTATAAAAATAACTTCAAAATATCAGCAGTTCTCCCTCGAAAAGATTAATTTGGTTGTACCACTAGATAAAGTAGGATTAATATGAAGAACTAATGGACCGTCTCTGTATGCTCACATGTCAAACTGGTCCATGGTGCAGATGCCATTAAACTATCTTAGGATATACGTAGGTAGATGAGTGGGCTCCCCTCAGGGACTGCAAGTTCTGAGAGAAATGAATACTACTGCAAGAAGGCCCTTCACATAGCAGGCCTCAGACTTCATGTGGTAATCAACAAACACAGCAAAAATGACTTGTGCTAGCATTTAGACCTATTTCAGAATCATAGACTCGAATATCAGTCAGCTGATGGATCAGTTTAAGTGTTTATAATAGAGGATCTCCTTGTGTTTGATTATCCCACACTTTCTCTTCTCTATGCCTCAGAAGCTAAGTTCTGATTGTGATACATATATTAAATTGTTCAAGAAACTGGATAAACTGACCACAGGACAACTTGGTGAACATATCCAAAACCCTTCTTTGGGGAAGCACTCCTTCTCAACTCCATACAGTCTTCATTGGACTGTCAGTTACAATGCCATGCCCCAACCCAAACCCTTCATAGATATGGGTACTGGTCCAAGCTGACCAACCATAGCCAATTCTAATATTCCATCTTCTTGGCTTTGGTGATATTTGGATGCTAGGGCAAACAGACACTGTTTCTCTAGGATTATGTTGAATAGAAAATGCTGCAACTGCTTGTACTACCCTCCCTGTTTGTGTGAAAAAAGCCCTGTCTGCAAGAAAGAAAGAATGAAGCCAATAGGTAAAGAAAAGTAGAGAAGGAAATGAAAGGAGAGTTTTGATGATGGGTTTGAGCCCCCGTATCTAGTGGTACTAGAAAAACTGGGTTTTTCAGTTTACATGAATCATGAACCAATACCTTTATTTTGGTAAGCAGCCTGAATTGGAGTTATGTAACTTAAAATAAAGAGAGTCTACACTAGTACAGTAATTGAAAAGAGTAGATTGTATTCAACCTTTTCAATTCCTATACAATATGAGCTTGATATTCATGTATGTGTATCTGAATTCATGCGTGCATGTTTGAATCTGTAAAACAACTATGCAGTAAATTTTAATAGTGGGATTTTTAAATGCTAATATGTGTTTAAGGGCAAGAAGTTTCTGGATTATCCATGTAAATGCTATAAATAACTAAAAAGGGTAGGCAATCCAAAGTAATTCATATTCAGTTTTCTAATACTTTATATTATAATAATGAAGGAAAGAGGGTTGTGGGAGAGGAGAAGGAATTTATTCTCCTGATTATGTTTTTCTTGGCACAATTAAGAGTAGTTTGCATTTGCTGAGAATATACTAGTTTGGTATTGGGAAAAAGTGACATAGAAAATGTACTGAGAAACAAGGGAAAGCTAGTCTAAGATTATGGTTTTGTTGTGGATAATTCTCCAAATAAACAATGTACTCATAAACAACTGAGAGTTGGTTATAACTATCTCTCTTGGGTAAGAAAGCAGAAGCACTGGACAATAAAAGGTTTAGTAAATGGTTTTCCAGAATGCATTTTCGTATTGCTTAAGCTGTAACACATAAACCACTTTAAGAGCTGGTTGGAAAATAACTCATCTGGCATTATGATTCGGATGAGCTATATTCTACCTCAAGTTGAGTTACAAATAACT
>VBSM01002608.1:35441263-35453274 GCA_008086735.1 Cheirogaleus medius
CCCTCAGTGTTCTAGAATAATTACTTAACTTCTACTTTCTGAATATTCTTATTAAATTCCAACATAGTTAACTTCTAGAAACCTTAAGCTATTTGGCTGTATACCTTCTGGCTATTCTCTGTAGGTGGTAAGGGTCTAAACATGCAATTGTCCAGTGGAATGCACTGAACATGAGCCCACTACCTGAGCAGACCTTTCAAAATTATTCACCTAACATATGTTTCATTATATATATTTTGGAGATTTTTAGAAGTAATAGATATTCATAACAAATACATATATCATTGCTGGGTCCTTATATATTTTTGGTCTATCTTCAAAAAAAATTTATCTGCTGAAATAACTTATTTTAACAAGTGTCACTGGTTTTTAGAGACAAAGCATAGTGTCAAGACTCATGCATTTATTGATGGCCACTGACACTGGCGAGTCTGCATGATTTGGGGGAAAAATTAATCTTTTCAAATTCTACATAGATGTTAAGAACTCATTTTAGAATGTTTTGTAAGAATTAACATATATATTAAGGTATTTCAATATTTATAGATGAAAGTAACCTTGGAATTAATACTAACTACTATACACAATTTCCTCATTTCATAAAAAAAGCATTATTAAGAACTGTGTTGTTCTTTATGCCTTGCTAAATAAGTTCTTTTCAATGATTCTTATAAAGGCTTTTTGCTGTTGTCCTAAGAATGACTCTGGCCAGGAGTATATCTATCATTTTTATTTCATGTGAGAATAAAACATAGATGAATTAATTATTTATCTTAAGTAAATTGTATGGTATGCAAATTTATTGATATCTATCTCCAGTATCACACTAGGTACTCTCTCATATAATGAGCTATGGGCAGAAACAGTATGACTATGTTCCATGACAGTCAACAGGGTTTCCAATCAGATATATATTTTTTGCAAACAAAAGGAACTAGGCTTCTATTTAAGACACTCTTTTTGGTATCTGACAGTTTTTTCAATTACCAAACCTTCCCGGTAGTTTCACTATGATATTGTGATACTTAAAGGAACTGATTAACAGTTTTTTATCAAAAGCCTTGTAGAGACTACTGACTCTTGAGAAGAATAGGCCAGTGGATCTGCTAAACCATTGATTTCTCTAGATTTGCTCATCAGTAGTACCAAGGCAAACCATCAGGAAGCTTTATGTCAGTGCTAAATTATTTTAGTTCCTAGAAAAACAGGCCTTCACAACCTTAGGCTATTTGACATAAGTCAGTAAGAACCAGCCACATGAAGAATGATTTCGTGTCTTGAATGACAATAACAACATCATTAACAAAAGTACAATTAAAGAAATTATCTATTGTGTTGTTCTATGTCTTCTTAAGATTGACATATTAATCTGTAAATTTAACATTAAGAAAATATTTCTCCTGATGCATTTTGGAAGGGTCACGCAATTATATGCTGAGGACTATATAACTTTCTGGCTGTAGCTGTCAGGATTTTTACCACTACATTTAACTCTCAATTGCAGTAACTAATCATAGCCTAGATCTTCAGTTGAAATTAACTCCCTTCACTTTTCCTCCCCTTCCTGAATTTTGGTCTTCTGTCTCTCTCTTCTTACTCCCTCCACTCAACAGCTCCTACTTATCCTTCAAGTCTCAACTCAAGCTGTTCCCCGCTCTTAAGAATCTTCCCACATATCCCTCACTGAATTATTTGCTCCTTCGTGTTGTTCCTTTGCCCATTCCTCTAACACTGGTCACTTGGTGAATCGATCCTTGATTTTCTCACTTCTTTACTTTATCTAGCCTATGTGCTCCTTGTCTAATTCTGAAACTTCAGTGTCTGGCCCTTAACAGGTGCTAAGTAGATATTAGGTCCCTGAGGAAGAAGTACAGAGGTACAACGTCACTGTTTATGAGAACGTGAGGACACAGAACCTGAAGGAGAAGCAGGAGTTAGGTTAAGGCCACAACAAGGATGCTGAAAGTTGGCCCAAACCTGCTCTGCTGTGTATTATCATTTTCCTTGCATGTTCTGATCTACATAGCTCATATTTTACATAATATATTTAAAATATGATTATTAATATATATGTATACACGTTTTTAGAAGAATAATGTGAGAAAACAAATAACTGCTTATATATAGTTTCAAAATTTAATAATATCTGCAGGAAAATCAGCAACATAAAATATGTACAGTCAGATAATGTAATAAATGTATAAGCATATTTGTGATTAGGATAAGTAGAGTTTTATGGTGAGTCTTAGAATGCATATGGAGGCAAACATGCTAAAGATTTATAGGATGTTCTGACTAAATGGCATCATTATTGTCCTCATTAAAACAATGATAAAAAATCTATGCTTGCATTTTAGTAGAAAGTGGTATTTCATTTATATATGGTTTTATTTCAACTGTAGTATCACTGGATCAACTGTGAGAAAATATTTAAATCTCACAAATTCAAGCACCTTCTGTTTCCTAAATGTTCACATGGTGTATATATGTGCACAGAGAATGTTCACCAAATAAATTGTTTACTGACTAATGCAACAAACTCAGTTTAAAAATAAAAATGATGTAATTTTTTATGGAGTATGCCGTTTCTGGAAACTCAAATAAAAAGGATAAAGGTTCTTTCACTTCTCATTTAAAAGCATTACATTTTTGTTAGTATTTTACTTAAAATTTCTTGGCCCAGAAGACAAAAATTTATGGCTCTAGATTAACTACTTTAATGATGTGACACACAGGCAGCAAAACATTCTTTTTTTTTAACTTGTGGTACTGGTGTGATTGCCTTTTCAGGAGGGTAAAGAACAACACACTAAATCCCCGTATGGAAGTTTTTTCCCACTTCTTCTCTTTACTTGAAATCTCAAAGGTAATACATATTTAACAAGTAGACTGGTGCCATAAAAAAATGTTTGAAATGAGGTGATCATTTATACTATCTGCATGTATTTAATGTCTGATTATTACAGAAAGAGTGATTTGTAATTAATATTAATATATTTTTAAAAATGTTTGATTTAGCAATATATATTTTTTTTTTTTTTGAGATAGAGTCTCACTCTCTTGCCTGGGCTAGAGTGCCGTAGCATTAGCCTAGCTCACAGCAACCTCAAACTCCTGGGCTCAAGCGATCCTTCTGCCTCAGCTTCCCGGGTAGCTGGGACTACGGGCACGCGCCACCGTGCCCGAGTAATTTTTTCCCTTTTTAGTTGTTTGGCTAATTTCTTTCTATTTATAGTAGAGACAGGGTCTCTGCTCTTGCTCAGGCTGGTCTATCAAGCAAACTGCCCGCTTAGGCCTCCCAGAGTGCCAAGATTACAGGCGTGAGCCACTGCGCCTGGCCAGCAATATTCTTAACACAGTTTATGAAACCAATCACTGCCTAATGAACTTTTGTTCTCTGCTGTTTTAGCTCTGTTTTGTGTAAATATGATGACAATGACAACAGATTAAAGGTGAGTCACTTGATTGTCCTGTTACATTAGCTTGATGATATCAGTGGCTGACAATGCTTAGCAAAAAGTGATAGGGCTTTCTCAATAGGTTCACATATCAATTTTTCTGGAAAAATTAAGGATCATATCTTTATCAAAATATTCAAAATTTTCTCCCTAAAATAAAGCTTCTCAATCTCACTGATGAGAGTTCAATTGTTCTGCTCCCAAAATAGACAGAAATAAGTAGCTACTGTAATTCTTCAGTCCATAAGGTTATTGCTTGGGAAGGAAGAAATCTTATTTTTCTTAAAAATTTCCTCAGAAGGTTAACCCTAGAATGGTGGTATTATCTGGATGCAGATCTGGGACTACCCAACCTTACCTTTCCATCATACCATTTCCTTTGTAGGACATATCATTTAACTTCTCTACAGAGAAATATAAAATATAAAACATGTCTCCTTGCCTTTCTACACCTATCCTCAACACATACCTATCTTTTCTCTATATCAGGAGTGGTAGGTGTTATGGGTTGAATTGTGTCCCCTCGCCCTCCAAATTCATATGTTGAAGTTCTAGGCTCCAGTATCTTAGAATGTGATCTTGTTTGGGACAGGATCTTTACAGAAGTAACCAAGTCAAAATGAGGTCATTGGGGTGGGCCCTAATCCAATATGATTGGCGTCCTTATGAAAAGGAGAACTCTGGACACAGAGACATGCAGGGAGGGAAGACAGTATGAAAAGATATATAGAGAAAATGGCTATCTACAACCCAAGGAGAGAAGCCTAAAACAGACCCTTTCTTCACAGCCCTCAGAAGGAACCAACCCTGGACACACCTCGATTTCTGACTTCCAGTCTCCCAAACTGTGAGACAATGGGTTTCTATTGTTTAAGCCACGTAGTTTATGACACTTTGGCAGCCCTAGCAAACTAATATAGCAGGGTTTAGACAGAAAAGCCTCTAGAGAGGGTGCCCATTTAATGAAGCAACAGTGTGAATGAAGGCAGGATTGAGCTTGCACTTGGGAGAGACAATGAGAAGCAGGTGATCAGGAAGGAAAAGCTAGGTGGGAATCACAGCATGAGGACGAGTGTCACCCTATTCTGTCCATTCTTGTACTCTGTACCCTCTTAGCCTCCACATTCAATCTGTGGTGCATTGTTTTATTCTTAGTCATGGAGACTCATACAGTTATTCTAGGCTGGACACAACCTCAGAGGTCATTTCTCCCAATTATGTAATGCTATGTGGTTTTTCAAAAAGTCTTCTAAAATTTTTGTATCAAAACCTTATTATCTGTTCTTTTACCTAGTTGTCATCTGACAGCCCCGGAAATGGACTTTATAATTGCATTCCAATTATTATTAATATAATACCAAAAGTCACTTCCCAATATCAGTAAATTTTCTGGCAACTGAGACAAGTGGCTCTACTTTTTCTGTTCTTTCATTTATTCTGTTTTGGCTATCAATCGTTGAGTACCTACTATGTGAAAGTTCCTAGGGATGTACAAGAGTGATTTATGAGCTATAAATAAAGCATAGACAAGGTACAGTTGCAGCACAATGGAGAGAAAATTATTGAGCACCTACTGTATAAAAGGGAAGTCCTAGAGATTTCTTTCTATCTGACCTAATTTTATCCTTCTATGAACTCTCACGTTGTGGACTGCTAGATGTATTTTACAAATGAGAAACTAAGGCTGAAAGAAGAAACTCATTGGAAGAAACAGAGACGATAGGTTACTGAGCTGGGATTTGAATCCATAAATGCCTCTTTCCCAAAGTATGCCTTGGCTACAGGACCATAGTTTCTCTGCAGGTCCCTCTGGTTTAGGATATTTGTCAACAATTGATGTTATCAGAGGCAATATTTAAGAGGAGGGCTACAAATATAAATCTAAACGAAGATCCCCAATACCTTATTGTCACCCCTACCACAGTATATTTATTACAAGTTGTAATCACATGTTTATGTCATATCTAGATGCCTCACCATACTTTAAGCTCCTTGAGGATCAAGCTGACACTGTTATTGGTCACGAATGCATCTTAGTACATAGGGTACTCCCTGCTATATAGGGTACTCAATATTTGTTGAATAAATACATTAACAATTAAATGCATTTAGTTTAAATTTTAATTAGGCTGGTATTACAGGCTGAATGGTTTCCCCACAAAAATTCATATGTTGAAGTCCTAACCCCCAGTACCTCAGAATGTGATGGAATTTGGAGATACAATCTTTACAGGCGGGTGTGGTAGCTCACACCTATAATCCTAGCACTCTGGGAGGCTGAGGCAGGATGACTGTTTGAGGCCAGGAGTTCAAGACCTGTCTGAGCAAGAGTGGGACCTCATCTCCACAAAAAATAGAAAAACTAGCCATACATGGTGGCACATGGCCTGTAGTCCCAGCCACTAAGGGAGGCTGAGGCAGGAGGATCGCTTGAGCCCAGAAGTTTGAAGTTGCAGTGAGTTACAATGACACCACTGCACTCTAACCCAAGCAAAAGACAGATGTAAAAAAAAAAAAATCTTTACAGCAGTAATTAAGTTAAAAAGAGGTTGTTAGTGTTGGTCTTAATCTGACATCGCTGACTGGCGTTCTTAAAAAAAGGGGAAATACGGACACAGACACACACAAAGGAAGACAATGGGAAGATATAGGGAAAAGACAGTCATCTGCAAGTCAAGGAGAGAAGACTGGAACAGATCCTTTCTCATAACTCACAACCAATCCTGCCCACACCATGATCTCAGATCTGTAGCCTCTAGAACTGTGTGAAAATAAATTTTTGTTGTTTAAGCCGCCCAATCTGTGGTACTTTGTTTGGCAGCCCTAACACGAATATGGTTGTATATTAGAACAAATTCTCTTCCAATAAAAAAGGTATATGTTAAGATTTCCTGCAACTCAATCAATACTATTAAAAGTTTTAAAGCTGATCCAGGAGCATTATCATCTGTTCTAAAATAATTGATCAACTTAATACATCCATATACTGCCTTGGACACTGGACCTAGTCCTAGAAGAGGGTATATATACCAGCCATCCTGGAAGGAAAAAGAGGACAAACTGTTAAACAACACAGTTTTTCCTCTGAAGAAGAAATGACATTCAGGCTGTACTGTTTAAGGAAAGAATATTGAATATTAAATGTAGTGAATTCTCAGGAAGGCCCCAATTTTTCCTTTTTCAACCATAATCTTTGGCAGTATTTTGTCATTTTGTTGGAAGCTGGGGGGGGGGAAAAGTCCAAGTTCACGACTAAAGTAGCTAATTCGGCCTTTAGCAGAATTCACAGCTGTGCTCCTAGCTAAAAAGTGGAGGTGACAGGGTGGCAGCTCAATAACCTGTGTGCTAGATTAATTTTTTTGGAGGTAGCCCCTGAGGTAAACCGCGTAGCTTCTCCCAAAGCTTCCTGTCATGCTTTTCGTCACTGGTGGAGCCATGATAATGCTAATGCCTTGTTTTAAGGATTTTACTGGGTCTTGGGCTGGATTCACTTCATGACAGTTCATCTTACAACTGGCTGGGGACATAATCACAGGAACTGACCCTGCCTTCCAACTTAGAAATCCATGGAGCTCATTTAAATTCACTTGGTTTCTTCAAAAATGACAGGCAAAAGATTCTACTGTGTTGAAATCAGGATTTTGGTATTTTCAAATGCTTTTTAAAATTGAAAAGTAAACATTCAGAAACATGGAAATGATTTGGACTTATATTCTAAATATGGGTTAACTACACAGAGGTTTATAAACACGCTAATTGTAATTGTAAATTACCATGTTGTACAGGAAAACAGACATATGGCAGGTGTCTTCGCTCACTGTGCTACACTACAGCTCTCAACGTTAGTGGGCATGTGATTAAAAACAACCCCTAAAGCCCTAATTTTTAGCAATGTCTTCCTAACTTATGTGCCCTCATACTCCTCTATTTAGAGAACTGCCTTTCTTTTACAGAAACTACAAATGTGACTAAAAAGGAAAAAAGGTCAAATTTACTCTTTTAAATATTGCTTGATAAGGAGAAATTACTATTTTAAAGACAGAGAAGACTGGGAGAATTAATATTTTTTGAAACCCTAGATTTCCTAGAGCCTTCCTTGGAATTTTTTTATGGTATAACTAATACAGCAAAAATTCTAAAAAATCACCAATAATACCAATAACCATGATATAAATTTAGATTGTTTCTATATGTAATATAGCTTATTAAAAATGGTATCATGAAGCTTCATAAGCTGTTTTGTCTCATTCAAAATCTACTCTGAACTTTCTGTATGCCAAAAATTGCAGTTCTGAGACAGAATCTTAATCATATATGGTATACCATTTACTTAACCCTTTGTTAACCACTTAGGATTTTCTAATTTTTGGTTAAAAATTAAAAAAAAATTTTGCCTTAATCACTTTATCACTAAAGTTTTAGGCACTTTCACACGTATATTTTCTTATAAAAACTCTTAAATATTCAAGCGATGGGCCAAAGGGAACACCACTTTGAAAGTTTGTCATGTGAATTACCTAACAGCCTTCCATAAGGTTGCACCAATTCACATTCCAATGAATGGAGTAGCCAAATATTTGTTTCTGTTATTCTGTCCACAATCACCACCACCACCACCACCACTACCATACTGTTTAAATAATTATAGTTTTGTAACATCTAGTAGGACGAGGCCACCTAACTTTTTATCTTCAAAATTTCATTAACTATTTTCCCAAGTTTTATTCGTTCAGTTTAAAATCACTTTGTCAAGTACTGTGTTCCACTAGGATTTTATTGAAATGGCACTGTAATTTTCACTTTAAAAACATTGTTCTACATAGATAAAACCATTTTGCACTCTAAAAACAATTCATCATGAATAGATTCTGCCACGAAAATCAATACTGTTTAGTAAGCAAGACTATTTCTAGGAGAAAGCCATAAACAGGAGTGGCTATTATAAAAAACAAGTCTTCATGACACAGTTTTAGTATAACAAACAAGGATATACAGTATATATATTTAAAAAATATTAAATTATAAAAACAGATGCTAATTTAAGAAAAAGATAATGTTTTGGAATAAGGGCAGATATCCTAATACCTCATGATTTCATAGACAATAAATAGGACTTCCAGGAAAAATAAATTGTTCTTTATGATAAGAATTTAATTAAAGTGCCAGGAATTAATACAAGTATGAGGACAAGAAAGGCAATAATCAATGCAATATTTAGACTAAACTTGAAAGGCTTATGTAAAAACTGAGGTAGGGTCTTGATACTACACTGAGCTAGAGATATCCAGAAAATACAGATTTGAAGAAAACAAGAAATTATCTATTAGATGGGTACTGTCAAAGGAAATCTCTTGAAAAGGTGGCCAAAAAGAAGATGTTTCTTAAATTTTGAATTTGTAGATCTCAAACCAGTCATGGTCCCCTATTAAGGTTTGATGAAGGCTATCAACCATCTTTAAAGAAAATGTGCATAAATACAAACACACTCTTTTGTTTATACTCTTTAGGGTTCAGGTTAAGAATATCTGCTTTGTGTAAAGGAAACACAAGATAATGGAAACATTTGGTAAAGAAATATGTTCAGAATGTCAGTGAAGATCTATTGAAGCGAGTGGTTGAAATTTATATTTTAAATTGAGGTAGTGGCAAATCTGACAAATATAAAGACTTTGGACTTATATATTTGTTTGACATCTGTCTCTACTAACTGCTACACTGAAATTGTTCTCACTAAAGGTTCTAATGTCATCTTTGTTATTGAAATTATATGCCTTACTTCATTTCTTATGCTACTTGATCTTTGTAACATTTAACACTGTTAACCACTTAACACCACAATTGGTTTTCTCCCTAACTCCCAGGGTGGTCCCTTCTCAGTTTTAAGAGATCTTATTATTAAGGTGTCTATATATCAATCTTAAATCTCTGAAAAATCTGAAATCACTTCAATATCAAGGTTTCCCTAAGGTCCCGCCTATTCTCTTTTCACAGCAAGTCAAAAGAACCAGTAATGGAAAATCTCATTTTAAATTATGTGAAGGTTGATCAGTGACACATATCAGTACTTGTCTAAGCAGAGGTGGAGCAGCTGTGCAAAAGGTGCAGCTGAGCAGGTGTTGAGGCAAACCCCAGAAGCTGCTCCCTGAGACTGAGAGCCCATCCCATCCCCATTTCTCCAAATCTGCAGGG
The DNA here is from genome assembly GCA_008086735.1 of Cheirogaleus medius. Lineage (NCBI taxonomy): Eukaryota > Metazoa > Chordata > Mammalia > Primates > Cheirogaleidae > Cheirogaleus > Cheirogaleus medius. The sequence goes on from VBSM01002608.1 coordinate 35,450,911, forward strand.
GCTGCAGAAGAACTAAAGGAACAGACTGGGTCAGGGTTTCTTTACAGCTTTTTGCAGCTGAATGTTCACAGCATAATCAGAGTTGTTCATCCTGGCATTAAACACTGCCTGACGCTCTGCAAGAACATCTCCCTTCCAAGGCTTTCCAGAAGGGCTGTCTAAGAAAAGGATGAAATGGGGTCAGTGCTGTGTGACTTCTAGTGAGATAATCCAATAGTAAGTGATTAGTTACCTACTGAATCTAAAGCTAAGCAATTAAGGCTTGGCTCCATTTTCACTAATCTGTGTGGATTCTCAGTACTGTCTTTAGATACTGACAAGAAGAAAAAGTATACATTTGTCATGCTGGACACCTGTAGTTGGTGTGGGGGAACTGGTCTCTCTCTGGGATACTGTAAAGCTGGGGGCAGAGACCCAGGCACTAATTCAGCTTTTTCCTCCAGATGAGGTTGTGGACTCACTATTACTGAATTTGGTTCAAGAACCAGAGCTTAATGTTTCTAAACATTCTCTTAAATGGAAGCATTAAGAGAAGAGATTAAGTTTTTCTTGAGCAGTGATGTAAGCCCCAAGGATTATAAAAAGCTGCAGTGTAGAAATGAAGCTTCTCCACATCTGTGGGGCCCTAATTTGGACATTGTCATCAGGGACGTTGGACCATGGGAAAGTGCTGATATATGGTTCATTTGCATCTGCTCTGTGGTCATCCTATTTCCAATGTGATTCCATATTCTTGACTAAATAAACTGGGAACCCAATCTAATCTTATAAGGGTATATGTGTAATCTCTATCCATATCTATTTTCCACCTGAAACAATGCTGGTCAGGGCTATGTTCTGAAAACTAAATCTGTCATAATTTGTTTTATAATTGGGTAACTTGAAAAGGGTTAGAAGAATGTAAGTCCTGTATGAATATTTACTTGACTTTTTGTTTTCAAAGCACTTTACCAAAAGTTCATTCCTGAAAGCTGAGTCATATCTGGGGTTGCTCCATGCTGTGAAAAATGGGAGATCTGATTCAAAACTTGGTTCCATCACCCAGTGGTGGGTCACTAAATCTTACAGGAATGTTGTGAGAATGAGAATATAAGAAAAAATGTTTAGGCCCCCTAGTCATGGATGCAATGGTGATGGTAATACTGGGGAAGGAAGCAGTGGTGTGGTAGTTATTATAATCCTATGAAACAGTCACAGATATCATATATCCCTCAAACATCTTTCACTTATTCAAGAGACATTGATAAAAACCAACATCCTTTCATATAAAAACATTCAATAACCTAGGAATAAAAGGAAATTTCCTCAACATGATAGAGGCCACATGTGAAAACCCCACAGCTAACATCATACTCAATGGTGAAAAGACTGAAAGTTTTTCTCCTAAGACCAGGAATAAAACAAGGATGTCCACTTTCGCCTCTTTTAGACAACACTGTCAGAGCAATTAGGCAAGAAAGAGAAAGAAAGGGCATCCAAATTGGAAAGGAATAAGTACAACTATCTTTATTCATAGATGACATGATCTTATATGGGTAGAAAACCCTAAAGAATGCACAAAAAATGTGTTAGAACTAAATCATCAAAGCTGCAGGATATAAAATCAACACAGGGAAATCAGTTGTATTTCCATCCACTAGCTATGAATAATATGAAAACAAAATTAAGAAACTTCTGTTTATAATAGTATCTAAAAGAATAAAATACCTAGTAATAAATTTAACCAAGGAAGTAAAAGGCTTATGTACTGAAAACTATAAAATATTACTCAAAGAAATTAAAGATGACATAAATAAATGGGAAGACATCCTGTGTTCATGGATTAGAAGACAACACTTTAAGATGACAATACTCACCAAAGCAATATGCAGATTGAATGCAATTTCTAATAAAATCCCAAAGGTGTTTTGAGCGAAAATGGAAAAACTAATCTTAAAATTCATATGGAATTTCAAGTAACCCAGAATGGCCAAAGAAGTATTTAAAAAGAAGAACATAATTGGAGGACTCACACACCCCAATTTCAAAACTACTACAACGCTACAGTAGTCAAAACAGTGTGGTGCTGGCACAAGGACAGACATATAAACTGATGGAATAGAGTTGGGAGCCCTGACATAATCCCTCACATGAGTGGTCAATTGACAAGGGTGCTAAGACTGTTTAATAGAGAAAGAATATTTTCCTCAACATGTGGTGCCAGGAAATTGGCTATCCGTATGTAAAAGAACAAAGTTGGACCCTTACCTTACACCATATACAAAAATTGACTTGAAATAGATCAAAGATCTAAATTTAAGAGATAAAACTACAAAATTAGGCCGGGCGCGGTGGCTCACGCCTGTAATCCTAGCTCTCTGGGAG
>VBSM01002608.1:35453374-35496593 GCA_008086735.1 Cheirogaleus medius
AAAAAAAAAAAAAAAAAAAAAGAGATAAAACTACAAAATCTATAGAGGAAAATATAAGAGCAAGACTTCATGACTTTGGCAACACCAAAAGCGAAAGCAATAGCAACAAAGGAGGATAAATTGGACTTAATCAAAATTTAAAACTTTTGTGCATCAAAGGACAATGTTAAGAAAGTGAAAGGACAACCCACAGAATGGGAGAAAATATTTGCAAATCATATATCTGATAAAAGTTTAATATCCAGAATATATAAAGAAAAGACAAAGAATCCAATTTTAAAAATGGGCAAAGGACTTGAATAGACATTTCTTCAAAGAAAACCCAGAAATGAACAATATGCATATTAAAAGATGCTCAACATCATTAGTCATAAGGGAAATGCAAATTAGAGCCACAATGAGATAGCACTTCAATTTATTAAGATGGCTAAACTTAAAAAAAAACTGTTGGCAAAGATGTGAAGAAATCGGAACCCTTGTACATTGATGGTAGGAATGTAAAATGGTACATTCACTGTGGAAAACAGTTTGGCAGTTCCCCAAAAAGTTAAGCATAGAATTTCAGAGAAGAGGTCGGAAAAGTGATTTAAGACATACAAGGGCTTTTCCTTTGCTATCCCATTCTGAAGCCTTCCCTCAGAGGTAACTATTATGTTGGATTTTGTGTTTATGCTTACACAGAGTTCTGCTTGTTTTTAACCAAAAAATGGTATACTAAAGTAGTCTTCTGTGACTTGAGTTTTTCACTCAATATTGTGTTTATAAAGAAATTAAACCCTATGTTTACTGATAACCACAAGGAATAATAGACATAATTAATCTTAAATTAATAAAAAAAGAAACAAAATATCCAAACCATCTATTAATATATATTGTAATGTACCTTAAAACAAATGCTAGGGAAAAACAAGGAAAAACACAAAATGGCAATGAACTTCAACTTCTCTCCCAAATTTTTCATAAACAACTCCCACCCCCATTCCCTATTATGCATTCTTAACTTCTTCGTTAGACAGCAAATGGAGAAAATGCTAAAAGCCTGAATGAAACCCCAGGAACATTTCCCCAGAGGCCTTCCCTTCTCCTCTCTCCGACTTTCCCTGGAAGGGCAGGCTCCTCAGCTTGAAAGCCTGGGGAGGCCCAGAGTGGTGGCCGGGGCGGAGATGAGGGCTACCCCCGCAGAGAAAGGGGCAGGGGAATACAGTGGTGTAAAGCAACATCCCCCATAATGGGGGACATCAAAGTGGAGCCCCGGTGCCAGGGGAAAGCACATTGGTAGCCCGAGGCAAGGAGGCCCAGCTGCCCCCACGGCTTCCCACGGAGAGGCATCACTGGTTGGCCAACTGCACATCTTGCTCCGGTTATAGAACCAAACTCCGACCGCTTCCTTCCGCAGCCGGAGGTACCCAGCGATGCGGCTGATTTGCTGGGGTGTGGGCTTCGGGCACTGAAGGAAAAGTCTCTCCAGGTCGTTTCCGATTCGTCTCTCCCTGCTTGCCCGTCTTCGCTTCCGAGCCTGCTGCAGAATCATTTCCATTTTGCATATGCCCAGAAGGTTTTCCTCATCCATTTCCTGCAGCCACATTTTCAGCAGCGGTCGCAGCTTCCACATGTTGGCGAGGCTTAGCTGCTGGGCCTCGAAGCGGGAGACGGTCGTCTGGCTAAGCACCTTCCCAAACAGGGCTCCCACGGCCAACCCCACATCAGCCTGCGAGTAGCCCAGGCTCATCCTCTTCTGTCTCAGCTCTTTGGCCAACTGCTCCATCTCTTTCTCTATGGCCAGGACATCCTCTGGCAGCGCCAACTTCGGGATGCGCTGCAGGGCAAGGGAGGGCCCGGGGAAGGTGACCTCGGAGGAGTTTTGGAACCAGGCCCCTGCCTCAGCAGCTCCGAACTGAGGCCCGCATGCCATCCTGCCCGGGAATTCGTACAGCAGGGGACCAGGGGACACCTGCCATACCTCAGGGCCTGGGCAGACCCTGGGCCTGATCCCCTGCTGGACCATCAGCCTGCCAGGGGCCTCCTGGGCACACAACCAGGTCGGAGTGTCAACCCGCACAGGTACTAGCCCTCTGGCGCCGCCCCCCTCACTGCCTGGAAGAGGGTAAAAGTTTGAGGGCCTGTGTCCCGCCATAGGGTAGGACGGCTCCCCCAACAGGTCTGGTAGGAACTGATGGCTCTCGAGGCTTCAGAGTAGCCACCAGCCTTGCTCTCGAGCCCCGCCCCCAGTGGGCGGGGACGGCATTACAGGCGAGGGAGTGTGTGTGCAGAGGCTAAGGGTGTGTTTGTGCGGAAGGTGGGGAAATCTCTGGTAGGCCCAGTGGTAACTCCTTAGGTCCCAGGGTTAAGGGAGTGGGACGCCCATCCTGGCTTTTGCTTCCAACTCCCACTGAGGTGCAAAGCTCCTTTTTGGGATTTGTACCTCCAAGCTGTCAGGAGTCCCCCTTAGTCACTGCCCCCATCCTCTCCCTAGTATTTACTCACAGCTTTCCAGAAACTGAGGTGTCTACTCCCTGACACCATCCCCACCTCCCACCCCACCTGGCCTCTGGCTTCACAAATATCTATTAAACATCTACATGCCAGGTATTGCTGGGACTACCCCTCAATTAATTAACTGTCTCCTCACTGCTATCTTTATGGTCACAAGAACTGCCAACAGTCCCTCTTTACACATCGCCAGTCCCTGTGCCCTAAGAAATCTAGGCATCCTGCTTGAATTTCTAGCCAGCATCAGTTTACTACCTCAGATTCTATCCCCACCCCCACACTCTGCCAGATTCCACTCCTTTACGGGGACAGAGTTTCTTAACTAATTCCATGTTTCTCTCACCAGCCTTGAAAGTACCTTGTTTCCCATCCTACCTCAGCTTCCTGCTCCAGAGTTTCCTCATCTAACGGAAACACGTGTGTGTCATCTCTTTCCCCCTCTGGAGACAGGTTTCTGATCTGGCCTGACCTGCTGTCCCCCACTGAGGATGTTGCCTGTAATATATGAGACTCACCATCATCAGGCTCCTCTATCCCTGGCCCTTCTCCCAGCAGAGACACAAGGATCTTAGTTTGTCCCTCCATCATGCCCCCACTCAGGCATCCAGTTCTGGCCCCTGAGTGGGGAAGGCTAAGGAGGGAGGGGGAAAAGAAGACCTGACCTTCGGTTCAAAGCTTCCAAGGAGGAAGAGGACAGTGACATCAGCTGGACAATCACAGCCTCTTACCCCTTCATTCTTTAACCCAACCATGATGTGGCTCTGCCTCCACTCACATCTACTGAAATTAGTAGATCCTGAAGTCATCAGTGACCTTCCAACTGTCAAATTAAAAAATGCTTATCTTACTAAACGTCTCTGTAGTATCTGACAATGCTGGCTACTTTTGCTCCTCCTTTTAAAATTTACATGAAATTCAGGTAACAGTCAAATCTCTATTTCAGCCCTGACTTCTCTTCTAATTTTCAGTTCTGTATTTCCCACTGCCCCAAATCAAATTCATTATCTGAATTTCTAAACCTGCCTTTCCTTCAGGAACCTTTGAGCTGGTTAATAGCATTCTCACCTCTCAGTCACCTAAGCTCAAACCTAGGAGCTGTTCTTGACATTTCCCACAATCTTATATACCAGGTTTCCTATAACATCTGAACGTTACCATCTCCTTCTTAGCCTCATCTTACTGTTTTAATTTAGGCCACATATTTTCTCATCTGTACTGTCATAATAACCTTATAATTGGCTTCTTGTGCTTCTCCTTTAGGTTCATCTTGCATACTGCTGCTGGAGATAATTTTCCAAGAACCACACCTAACTAAACCCAATCCAACCAAATGAAAATCTAACCATATTATTTTCCTCTTAATATATCTTCAGAATCTAGCCCCTATTCCCCCAGTTGACAATGTGGACATGCAAACCCCTGTGCATGGTACACATGGCTTTTCGTCATGTGGCCCCTTTCTTCTTTGCCAGCCTCATCTATCACATCCACACCACCCCTCGCCCTACTCCCCACATCTTACCCCACGCTCCAGCAGAGCAAATATCTCACTTTGCAACAACGATGTCATGCTTTCACACACATCATGCCCTTGCTCATGCTGATCCTTCTGTCTAAAATGGTTTCCCCTGCTTCTTGGTCTCATCTCATATCATTCAGAATTCTGTTCAAAGAGTCTCTCATTATAGAAGATGTCCCTGACTACTCTATTTAAAATAGTATCCCTTGCAATCCCTGTTCCCTTTCTTATCCTACTTTAATTTTTGGTATAACATGTTTCACCACCTAATACATATTTATTTTTCTGTCTATTTACTGTCCACATCTCTACTACCAAGAGAGCAATGACTCTGTCTAGTTCACTGCTGTGTCTACAGTTCCTACAACAGTGCCTGGCATACAGAAGGTGCTCAGTAAATATTTGCTGAATAAACGAGGCATGTTATACTTTCAGTCATCTTTAAGACTCGGTTTAGATGTCATCTTATGGTGAGGCCTTCCCCCAGGCAGACAGGGTTTGTTACTGCTTTTGTGGTGCTCCCCTTCTACTGAATATAAGTTTTTATTGTAACATTATTAGTAATAATGTTACTATAGTAAATATCAATAGTTATTTACTTTATGTCTCTGTCTCTCTAACTAGAGTTAGAGTGTGAGGTTCTTAAGGGCATGCATGTAGGAGTTATCAAGCCTGGAACATAATAGAATCCTGACTGATAAGAGTACTCAATAACAGTGCTAAATGAGTGAATGAATTCTTACGTTTATAATTCCGAGACTAAAGCCCATTTAATTCCAGTTTAAAAATGAAAAAACTTGACCCTCCCAGGTACTTCTCCATCTTTTCTTTCTTGTACTAGAACAAGGCCCTTAAACATTTCTTCCTAGATGGGGGTAGCACCATGAGACTAAATCCAACTCAACACTACAGGTAATGAGGTTGTAGATATGACTTTGAAGCAATGGTGAAGGAAAAGAAGGATCAGGAAATCCATTGCCATCTCTACAGGCTGTGTATTTGATTATATATCTGTTGTCTACATCTCTACTGTAACCTCTGCCAGCATGTGTGCTGGCTAAGGTCAGGGTCCTTGTCTGTCTTGTTCACTGCTAGATCTTCAAGCACCTGGAACTGTATCTGGTACACAGTGGGAAGTCAAAAATATTTGTTTAATGTTAAATGAATCTCTGTAGAATTAATGGTAATAAGACATCCATAACTGCCTTGAATTGGATTTTAAGATGAAAGTCTATGAAAAACAACTTATAATATACAGAATTTTACTTAAGAATAATTTTGCTGGTATCTACCTATTCTTTCCAAGTATACTTATATGCTATTTTTTTTTTTCAAAATCACAAAGCACCCAGTGTCTGCTAAACAGAATGAAAGGTGGATCACAAAGAAGGATAAAGGACAGAGAGAGTAATTATATATGTTAAGGCCACAGACTGAAAACAGCCCATTTACATAAGAGAACCATACAGAAAAGGTTCATTAGTTGTTTAGAAACAATATGGGAGCAAAAATGTTTTTAATGAATTGGAAAAAAGGTGAGTTCAAATGAATTTAAGCAAAGCTTTATTATACTTACATTGAATTAAAACATAGTGACTAAAACATTTACTAAATTAAAAAGTAAGGCTATATTAACTTGATGGGTTTTAAAATTTACTTGGATGCTCTCACTTAAGGCTTTCCTTGTAGTTGGTCAGATCTCATCTGCCAACGTGCATATCTCCTGGTTTCTGTATATGTGCGATCACAAAGAAAAGCCCATATTCTTAAGGGAAGTCTTGCTATCTCCTTAAAAGTATATTTAATGTGCTATGGAATGGGAGTGACCAGGGAAAATAAACAGGAGCATATTTGGTTGGAACAGAAATAGAGATCAGAGGAAGGCAGCTGACGGGAATGCCCAAGACAACGAGTGCCATTTAGGCTGGGGAGCTTGAAAGGCTAATCCATCACCTTCAACAAATACGGGGACCTCTTAGTAAGTGATTAGATTACAATGTAAGAATCAGGCCAGTCTTATCCATAGGGAATTACAAAGTACGGATAAGAAACACATGGTCCCAGGCTCCCATATATTTATAATCTAAATGGAAAGAAGAAAAACTGTCAGGAGAGTGGGACAGCTACATGCTCCCAAAAAGAAGTTAAGAGTTTTCTATTATTAGGATATTTGGATTAAGAGTGGTTTTCTGAAAGAGTTGTTTTATGCAGAAATGCATAAAAGTATCAGGATTTGTGTTATTAGGAGAGCCTTAAGTATTCCCTATTCAAAGGAGGCAAAACCAACTGCCAGGATTCACTGATGGTGAGAAGCAGGAAGCTGTGGAGGCAGAGTTAATAATAAACATCCTCGCAGGGCTTGGTTCAAGTTTCATCTCTTTAGGAAGCCTTGCCCACACACTCTGGACCTCAGATCTCCCTCCTGTTTGAACTTACTGCCTTTTCCACTCAAGATACATTTGCTGCCTTAAGCAGTTAGCAGGAGTTTCATGTCTTAGCTTTCCAGCTAGGAGACATGGAATCTCCCAAATGGATATGATAGATGCCATTTATTTTGTATTTATGGGCCAAACAATATGTTAATGCACGAATTATCCACAGAGCTCTGTTTTTTATGTAAGTCCATGAAAACATCTGCAGGTGAGGGCGATCCGCCTTTGACTTATGTCTTTCTGTTTGTCAGTTATTTCACTGGCTAGGAAGGTGATCCTTGCTTCATCATTTCTCCAACTGCATCTCTCCCAAAGCTGCTAATGCTCCAGATAGAGAAGGCCAGGGCTTTGTTCAAGGGTTTATGAGAAGTCCCACATGTCTAGTAGTCTCCAAAAAAAAAGAAAGAAACAAAACTTTTTGAGTGCAATTAAATCAATAGAGCAGACCAGAAGATCTAAAAATGATGTCCAAGCCAGAGAGGGCAAGAGACACTAGATGGTGCTGATCTTTACTGTCTTCCCTGCTCTGTTGGTGTCCAAGTAAGTTAGCACTGACCAGGCATTGTGGTGTAAAGGCATTGCCACTCAGCGGGGCAGGTGTAGGACCCCACGAATCATATTAGTCAAGGAGCAAGACAAATGGCAAAAGCAGGAGACAAAATCCAGAGATTAGTTGCTGGGAAGTGCCTTCCTGGATGTAGGAAGTAAAGTCAGGAATCCAGAAAAACTCTGGCAGCCGAATTCTTTAAGGAAAGATGCCTCCTACTTCACAGTGAGAGAGTGAACACTACACATTGCAACAATTTAGTTTGCTGAAAAATACCTGAAAATACACTGAAATGATTAAACCGTCATGCTTTATGTGGATCTTTACTAAACTATATAAGGCAAAGTGAGACATCAAAGATAAGTTAGGCAATTAAGGAAAACTGATAAAGTACATATAATAAGAACATTAAAGTTGTAGTAATATGGAAACAGAGCTAATCAAATGAATGTAGATATTAAAAAGGATCATTTATTGCTCTGTGAGATGATTTTCATAATAGATAACAATAGCACTGTTATACACAGGAGATAACAGAGGACAAGAAGATGGGCAAAAGGACAGATATTTGTGAATACAATAATATAAGATGCTTTTACTCTTATAAAATATGTAGAGAAAAGCTAGAATGTAGTAGTGCTGCTGACATAGAATTTCCTTGATTTCCTTAACTTTAGATTAAGATTATGAAGGACTTTTTTGTCATTACTTCTTTTTGTTGTTCTTTTTAGTATTTAAAAAAATGGCTATGCTGTGATGTAATTGCTGCTTAGAAATAAATGCTCACAACACAAATATGACACAACTACACAGTCAGAGGCTACAAAGAGATTTTGAGTATACAGAGAAAAGGCCCTCCGTTTTATTTTGCAGATCTGAGATATTCATGAGCTATGAAATTCCTGTGCTATAAAATAATATTAAGTATAAAAACCCTATAGCCTTCACTGTAAGCCTTAAAGAATTTTAAATATCTGTATAAGGCAAGAAAATAATTGAGCTGAGTGGGGCTGAGTTGAAAGGCACTATGGTGATGAGTCAGGTATATTCACATACAGTCAAAGATAGATACAGTTCAAGGTTCTTGTTATGCCAAGCATGATTTAAACAAACTTTTTAGCTGAGTTTGCCCTTGTTACAGAAGAAAAGCTTTAAGGATGTTCTTGCATTGATTACTCTAGTCAGGGTGTAGTCACTGTCTTCTACATTCAAATTTTCACTGTGCTTCCATGTTAGAACAGGAGATGCAAAACTGGCTTAACGAAAAAATTTTCCATTACAATGCCCAGTAAAATACACTAATAGAAATGACAGCTTATGACCAGTGAAACCAGTAATTCTGGATGTCACATGGGATCAAAGAAGTAGATAAGAACTAGAATAAAATTTCTGCTTATAGCAGATAACTCTTTTAGGTGCTGTGAGAATTATTGTTTTTAAAAAAGATTCCAAATTAATTGACTTTGCTGCTATTGCCATCACAAGTTTGGGGCCTCTGTGGATTTCCCTGGAATCTCTTCAAGAAACTATGAACCGAAGCGAGCCAAATAGAGTCACTCATGCCTTTTTTTGAAAAATGAACTCTTATTTTAGGTAACATTAAATGCAGTAATAACCATGGAAAATTCAAGAGGTAGTACCAGGCTAAAAATGATAAGCAGAATTTACCCAAATATGTAGATTAAAACTCTTTTCAACATTTTAAACCTGACAAAGCTTTAAACAGTATTCAGTCAGCTTATTAAACTAAATCTTCTTCCAGAGTCACCTCACAGTAATTCCAAAGGTCTTAAAGAGAACCAACCAGGTTGTCAGCCTCTCTTTTGAGCAAAAGACTCATGCCCAAATCAAAATTTAACTGACTAGAGTCCATTGTTCAAGCTCCCAGTAGCCTGCTTTTCAATCTATATGTGTGTTGAAAACATCAGGCAGATGAAGGTTTCATCTTTTGAAAGCCTCAGAACTCTAGGAAGTAATTATATCAAATCAACTGTGAATGGAAAATTGGAAGCAAAATTTCTATTATCACTATTTATTAATGTAAATTTTACTCTTTTTTGAATATTCAACTATACATCTACATGGCTCAAGAAATTCAAAAGTGTATACAGTGAGAATGCACAGCATTCAGTTTTAATTTTTATTTTGTTGCCAATCATGGCATCATTGGCAAGTGTTAATATGGTCAACTTGCAGCTAGGATTTTACACTTTACTCATATAGAATTTTCTGTAATAATTTAAATTCAAGAAAGATATTGGTCTTTTATGATTGACAGCAATGAAGATGAGACATAAGGAAGAAACCAATAAGTTTAAAGAAATTTCTCTTGAGGATATATTTTAGGGCAGGTGTCATTTTGAAAAGAAGACAATGTATTAAAGAACTGATAGGCTTTCAGGGGTTGAAGGAGAGTATGGAAAGATAGGATATTATCAGGAAGAGGAATAAAAGAGAAAGGGTTAGCATGGAATTTAAGTGGAAGATTTTGGAGAATGAAGAAATAGGATAGAATATTGAAGAATAGTAAAATAAAGAGTTTTAAAACTGTTCTTTTGTAGAAGATATATTAGGAGGCTCTGAGGGTAACCCTATGACAAGACATGACTAGAATTAGGACTTAGATAATCTAGAAATAAATTTCTGCTTATAGAATAAAATTTCTGCTTATAGCAGATAACTCTTTTAGGTGCTGTGAGAATTATTGTTTTTAAAAAAGATTCCAAATTAATTGACTTTGCTGCTATTGCCATCACAAGTTTGGGGCCTCTGTGGATTTCCCTGGAATCTCTTCAAGAAACTATGAAGGATAGTTTCAAAGACAGAAGCAGGAGAGAAATGACAAGGTTTTTGAATTCTCAAATACTGAAAAGCATTGAACAATTTCCCTGAAACTATAGTACATGACTTGCTGGACAAACTAATTGCCAGTAATAAAAGCAACTACAGGAAGTCCTTGCTTTGCATAGTAGTGTGGGACTATAACAATGACCAGCACAAGCTGAAATCATGCAAAATGATAATAATCAATAGGAAAAATCATGATTGTTTTGTGATAATTAAAATTTTTTTGTCAAAATGTCAAAAAGCCTCTATTGTCAGTTAAAAATGAATAAGGGAATAAAAAATAGTAAAACTAATTTTATTTAGTACACTATAATTTAAAACATTAGAAACAATGAGAATTAAAGTACTTTATTTTTTTGTAAAAAACTTAAAGTAGATTGATCAGTGCTTGCTGCCTTCTCATCATATAACTTATGATATATTCAAGCTTATCTTTTCTAGGACTGGGCAAAATGTCACACTCCTAAGTTTGGATCAGCTTCCAACATCTCCTTTGCACTTCCAATGTTGTGAAATATCTCTGGGAGTTCATTTAATGTGAAGGTTTTTTCTTTTGCTTTGTTATTTTTGCCAGTGTCACTTCCTCTGGGACATTTTCATCCTTTTTGCCATAAATACTTTCCAATTTCATTTCCAGTGTTTCATTTCTTTGTTGCATTGTCATTTTTGTTGGTCAAGTCTCTCCTTTGATAATCCATTTTTGTAAAATGGGAGACAATGCTATCTGTGGTGTATGAACTAAACACAGATTTTTTTTTGAGACAGAGTCTCACTCTGTTGCCCGGGCTAGAGTGCGGTGGCGTCAGCCTAGCTCAACCTCAGCAACCTCAAACTCCTGGGGCTCAAGCAATCCTTCTGCCTCAGCCTCCCGAGTAGCTGGGACTACAGGCATGCGCCACCATGCCCAGCTGATTTTTTCTATATATTTTTAGTTGGCCAATTAATTTTTTTCTATTTTTAGCAGAGACAGGATCTCCCTCTTGCTCAGGCTGGTCTCGAACTCCTGAGCTCAAATGATCCGCCCGCCTTGGCCTCCCAGAGTGCTAGGATTACAGGCGTGAGCCACCGCGCCCAGCCTAAAACAGATTTGGAAAGAAGTCATATGATTGGCCATTGATCAGGATGTGTGTCTGTTATTCACACAGATTTGTAGACTGAGGGGCTAGTGGCAAAGTTTGTACTTAATGCAATTGCTCACAGTTAATACATTGTGGTAACTGAATTTTGAACCTTGTTTTCTAAGGGATTGATGTTACTTAAAGATGGCAACTAAAATTTGTGTATAGCAGAACAGGCAAAGGCTGCTTATAATTATGAAGTTCCTACTATATGCCAGGTACTATTTTAAGAGTTCTATTTAGATTATTTCACTTAATTCTCAACATAACCCAATGAGATGGTACTAGTCTTACCCAATTTTACGGACAATGTGATTGTAGACATTCATTTGGCCACATTATATTACTAGAATTAACTCTCTCTATATTTGGGAGAATACAAATTTCCCACAGTCATGACAAATCCAAAGATCTTCATGATAAAGCCTAGCTTACTACTATTAAACAGTTTGAAATGACAAGTATATTCATTTGGAATGCATATCTAGAGTAACAAGTCAGGTTCTCACAATAGTGTGGAAGGAAGGTAGATACTTTCAGAAGATGCACTAACTCTCAGCATCAGAGTACCATTTAATAAAAAAGGATGTCAGTAAACTAAGAGTTACTTTTGGATTCTGAAGGAGCTCGTAAGTCCTTAACTCCCCACTCCTCCAATTTTCACACCTACAAACTGAAGTCACTAATCAAGCAAATTATGTCTCAAAATATATCATTAAATATAATTTTTTTTCCTTCAGAAAAGGACTACATTTTAAGAAATATATAAAATAAAAATTTTAAGAATTATACCCTTGCTTTTAAAGTGTTGATAATTAATTCTGAACATCTTGAGATTTGATAAATAAAAAAGATATTTGGCCTCTGTATAATGCCTAATGTTCACTTTGAATGTTCACTTTAGTACCAAAGAATATTCTTTTTAGATGTTTCAAGTCACCTCTTAAAAGCAATGCAGGTTCTCTGAAAAGGTATACTTTGGGAGTATTTTGGCCAGAAGACAGATTTATCACTGGTGACTTGTTGTCTGTCTTTCTGTGACATGATAGACAGGGCAGACTGACTGAGTGTACATGGGAGCAGACAGAGAATGCATGGGTAAGAGCAGACAGAGTGACCTTGTGGCTTGAGGGAGACACAAAGCCAGCAGTCAAAGGGAAGTGAAGGGCAAGTGGACCTGGGCAAAACAGACAGTCTGGCAGTGGAAGACAGAGACACGTGGGCTAGGAGGGATGGATTCCAAAGGCTGGCAGGACAAAGAGTCTTCAGGTGTGGGAGACTGGAAACCAGGGAGACAAGGCAGACAAAAACCATAAGAACAGAGTCATGCATAGAGACTAAACCAGATGAAAGAGTCAGTGTCAATAGATAGACACAGAGGGATCCAACAAGAGCAGTGACCCAGACAGAGCTGACAGAAGGTAGGAGAAATAGAGGACGAGTGAAGCAAAGATATCCATAGGAAGGGAGATCAAGACTTAACATATAATAAAAAGGATGAAAATGTCTATCTTAGGTACCACTGGTCTCCCGAGTTACTTTTCCAGCAATTATGGACATAGCATTAAGAGCCATTAGACACTACTATGAAGGCAGTAAAAGTAATAGCTCTTCCATATTAACTCAAAATGTTTAACTTAAAGTACAAATACAAATTCTTATTATTCAGTTATTTATTTTGGCATTCCAAAAATAATTAGTTTTCGATTTTTTTTATCTTTAAAGAGAAGAGTTAGCTCAGTAAAAGGAGAGTTGCCACCTTTACTGCCAAATTCTTCGAAGGATTTTTCACAAATTGGTTCAGAAAGCTGTAAAAAACATGGTGGCTATTTTTAATTTTTTTAAAGTGAGATTTCTGGAGTGAGACTACTTACATTCACTGTGATTACTGGAAAACTGATAGTCAAAATCATAGAATATTGGACCTGATTAAATATATATAATCAGGGCAAATGATTATATATTAGTAATCTACATAAATGAAGATCCTATATTTAGACAGGTTACTTTAAATGATTCTCTAATTAGTTATTTCCCCAGAGTTCTTGATTCCAGCTATTTGTAATGAATGATTCATTGAAAACACAGAGTTCTTGGTGGTCAACTTTTAGAATACTCATCCCTTATACTAAGTAATAATTATAAGGTAGCATAGAATAATGAATAAGGAAATGGATAAATAAAAGCTACAAGGCCAATTCTATAGTAATGAACAAAAACTGCCTGAAAAGTGCTATTTAGTTAATGAAAACATCACTTAAAGGATTAGAATATATATTTTTTGAATGGAAAGGAGACGGCTACAATTCTTGAGCAGTACATGTAGTCTAAAGTAGAAAAGTATCGTATATGCTAATTTGCCTTGAATTTTAAGATCTGTTTACAAGGCAAAGTATAGATTTTCAATTACCTAATTAATTTGAGCTGTGTCTAAAAACATATTAGACAACTCAACTTGTCTACACATTCTGAATGACACCACATTCTAGAGGCAATTACTGTTGATTTTTCATTGCTATCTTTAGAAGGAAATGATTATTCACTAACAAAGAAGAGATATAACTCCTTAGTATCATTTCCTTAAGAGAGATTTTCAGCAATAAAGTGAAGTGACTATTTAGCAAATATTCGGTAAGTTCACTCAGTGTAAACAGTCAATCTGGACTATTTAAGCAAAGAAAAATTAGGCTTACATTAGCAGGTTGTCTACAATTCAAATTCACCTTGTAATTGCTAACTTTCCATTTCACATTTTGGTGAGGAAATGAGGCTTGGCAATTAGGTACATATCATCAATGGGCCCCTTCTTCTCCATCAAAAACCAAGAAAGGCCCATCTAAGTAGAGGAACTTTACAATTTTAATTTTTAACCCAGAAGACATCTACTATGTTTGGTTTTTTTTTTCCTTTTCCTTCCTATTCTCCCTTTTTTTTTTTTAAACACATTTACTGTATACTGTTATCTTTCTAATTGTGAGGAGCCTAATTTATATTAAGTATTCTAGGTAAACTGAAATAATAGAGAAAAGCCTATCTAAGCCATGGTAGGGCAAGAAACAACATGATGCATATAAGCTCTGGAAGGAAATGTTCTGATAGGTATCAGGCACCTAGACAACATAGTTGTAGTGAATCTAGGTTCAGGTCTTTCCTTAACAGCAGGTACAAAAATGACACCATAAAGTAGACCTTTCCATCCTGTGTGCCTTGTGCAATGCAAAGTGGTCACAGGCATGTCAAGATCCCCTCACCCTTCAGGTCAGATAAGAGGGGGCTGGGGTAGCAAGATTCTGTCCATTTACCTGTGGACATAAGCAATCTTGTCTGTGAACCCCAGAGTGCTGTACAAATGGTATAATTTCCTGGAATAACTTTAATAATTTGCTGGTAACTATGCTTTATGGTTACCATAAGCCTTAGAGGATTGGTAAACTGGGTCCCACAATTCATATCCTTTCCTCCACACACATATACTTCAAGTTCTCTCTTCCTGCTTTATATTTTCTCCTACATGGAGCTTAACATTCTAGTTGGGGAGACAGACAATAAACTTCTATGTAAACTTCTTATTTATCTTGTGTATCGTCTATCTCCTCTATTAGAATGTAAGCTCTGGGTGGGACCTTTATCTGTTGCAATTCACTGTTGTATCCCTGGCATCTGGAGCGATGTCTGATACATAGCGACAATTTACTGAGTGAAAGCATGACCCAGAGAGGCACCTAAGGGAGCACCTTTAGAGGGGGCAGAAAGTGTATGAGCCTTAGCTGCAGCACTCACCCAATGTTGCCCCAGGTAGAACCAGTCTGGCAGAGTGACCTGTCATTCATGTGGCAGCCACAGTACAAGCTGTGCCTACTTGTAAGAAGTCAGAAGCTATCAATACTCTGTAACCTTGTCTGTTTTCAAATATTTATATTTTCTCTTCCTTTCCCCCTAGGGGAATGCCTCTTCATACACAGTCAAAAATTAACTTCGCTATTTTGGGGGAGCAGCACATCACCCAAGATCATTTCTAATTTCACCTTTACTGCTACCTTGGTGTCTCTTTCAGCTTTATTGTTTCCAGATTTCCATGTCCTATGAATATTTTTCTTTCAACTATTAATTTTCCTTTTGATTTTTTCACCATATTTTCTATCTTTCTGTGGCTCTGATTTCTGTGTAATATTTTGTGACCCTTATCAATGTCACAGAGAACATAGGAAAACAAATAAGTTATTTGTTGTTTATAAATAGAATTAGAGACAGGGAAATGGATGGAAGAATATGTCTGCAAATGCCTTTTCACTTCTATAGATTAAAATAATCGAGAATAGTAATCAAGAATAGTTTTAAAATAAATGATAGCTTTGGATTCTGAAATGCCTAATGAAAATATATAAGCACCACATTATATTTTTATAGTGTCTTCCTTCTAATGAACTCAAAATATCCCTCCAGAAACTATACAGATTGTCCTCAGAACATTTCTATAAGATAAGTTGGACATTTGCTGTTGCCATTTTATAACAAATAAACAACCAGAATGAGGATTGTACAATAAACATAGATTCTGTTAACCTGTTATATCATTCTCTGAATGACAGTGTATTAAACTGGTCAATTTTACCATAGGAAACACTATACATAAAAAAAAAAATGAGGAATGAGCCACTTGCCACGGATTCAAGACCCCTCAAATATCTATCACTCACTATATGTTAATAATGAAAAAGTTATTATTTTAAGTATAGGTGCAACATTGCTAATGCTTAAGTGTGGAGTTGTCAAGTATTAAGTTGCTTTAAAAAAATACACAATATGAGTATGTTGAAAATAATTATTGGTGATATTTTCAGTAAAATTTTATTATACCTACTTTTATATTATATATATATATATATGCACAGGTAAATACGATTCATAAAATGAAGTTATTATGACCAATAATATATTTTTTTGGTAAGGGGAAGCAGATTTAGTTATATAGGAAAAATACAGAATTAAATGAGTATGTATTTTTATAGATAATTTCACTGCTATTACTGTGAAATTTTCAGTCAAAAGATAAAAGCGTATTATAACAAGAGAAAAAAAACTTTATAATTTAGCAAACTGGAAAAACAAAAAATATTCATCAAATTGAATATACAGCCTGAATAGTCTTTACTATTAATAGTTTGTGAGCAGTATAGATGTTGAAATCTTCAAATAATATTAACATTTTAAATTGCAGATAATAGTATTGCTGATCAGAGAAATTCAGGCATTTCAAAGGTGTTTCAACAACCTTTGGTTATTTCCATTTGAATTTCTTGCCATCACCATCCTTTGATTTCCCCCCCCACCACTACCCTACTTCTGGTAATGATAATATCATTGTCTCAGTTATTTACACTGAATCTTATCATTGCATCCTCCATTTCCTGTAGCCTCCATATCCAATCTATTTATCCTAAAGGAGTGTAGATTCTGCCAAGTATATTTGTTATAGCTCCCCCATCCTCTCCATTCCAATTCATGCCATCAACTCTATACACTGGCTTTATCGTCACAGCCTGATGAGAGTCCACTACTTCTGGCTTCTTATTCCTTTCTTTTATGCATTTGCTAAATTGATCTTTGATCATGTCATACCCCTTTTCAACATTTTTTAAGGACTATGAGGAAAACCACTAATTTTGGTTGAAAAAGTATTAACTTTTTAAAAGTGACATGGAAAATGTATGTGGGGGAGTGCTGGCCCTAACTTTTCTCATTTGATGGAACCTAATGGTGATGTCAGCTTCAAAAGGAAGAACCTACTCATCAGCAGAGGGCAGAAAAACAATTCTCTCTTTTTTAATGTCTAGAGAAAAGGGGAGTTATGATGAACTCTTGCTCACTGCTCTGTCCCTAGCTTCTAGAACAGTGTCTGGAACACAGTAAGTGCTCGATAAATATTTAAGGAATAAATGGATATGTGCTGGGGAATGTATATGAAATTTCCTTCTGATTTAGGAAGGAAATTTGTTGGAACAAAAACCCACAGGGAACAGAAAGTTATAAAGAGTAGCGTGTTCTGTCCTGAGAAAGAAATTGGTCAGAGAAGAACTGAATAATTAAGATGACTTAGTAGAAGATCAAGTGAGTATAATAAAGGAGAAACTTAATATCTTCCTTCTGATATACTGTACAGCAAAGTCTAATAAGTTAGTGGGGGAGCAAGGGTAGGAATAAATTGTCTTCAATGAGCATTTTAGTGCCTCTTTAGAAAGAGTTGCTCTTATATGCTAAGGTATCAGAGCTGAGATGAGGCTTACAATGCCTGAGTCTCAAAAAAAGGTTAAGGTTGTTTCTCCTTAAGACTTGTGCGACCACCAGAGTTGAAGTTTAAGGCTGTTATGTTAATTACCTACTGCTGTGGAACAAATCACCCCAAAACTTGGCAGCTTAAAACAATATACATTTATCATGTCACAGTTTTTGTGGGTCAGAAATGTGAACAGAGCTTAGCTGAGTCATTGTAGCTTAGGGTCTCTCACAAGGCTGGTCAAGGTGTTGGCTGGGCTTTCAGTCATCTCCAGGCTCAACTGGGGGAGAATCCTCTTCTAAGGTCACTCACCTGGCTCTTGGCAGACCTCAGGCCCTCACTGGCTCTTGGCCAGAGATACTAGTTCCTTGTCATGTGGGCTTCTCCACAGAGCAGCTTACAGCATGGCAGCTGCTTTCCATCAGAGTGAGCAAGCGAGGGGAAAAGAGAGGGCCTGAGGTCACCAATATTCACTGGTCTTACCATGTTCCCTGTTATCTTTAAGCAGCACACTGGACAGAATGGTGGAATGACCTTTTGAGGACTCAGTTATGGTACCTGCTAGGAGACAACACTTTGTGGGACTGGGACAATGTCCTCTTGAATATGGAATCTGCTCTGAATCATCATTTAATATATGTTGCTGTTATCCCGGATCAGGGAATAAAGGGGTAGAAATGGGACTTCCTTCCCTTCTTGTTACCCTTAATGATCCACTAGTAAAACTGTTGATTCCCATTCCCATGACTTTAGGCTCCACTGGATTAAAAGGTCTTAGTTCCAAAGGGAGAAATGTTTCCATCAGGTGACACAAGGATGATACCTTTGAGCTAGAAGTTGAGAATGCCATCTTGCCACTTTGGGCAAGTGGATAAACAGGAAGTAGATGTCCTGGATGGGTGATGGATCCTGATTTCCAAGGAAAAAATGAGTTGCCACTACAGGATGGGGATAAGCAGGAGTATGTTTCAAACACAGGAAACACTCTAGGGTGCCTGAAAGTACTTCCTCTAATTGAGGCCAGCAGCACACTGTTACACCTAATTTAGGCAGGACTGCTGATGGCCCATACCCTTCAAGAATGAAGATGTGGGTCATTTTGCTAGGCAAAGAATCTTGACCAGCTAAGACCAGCTAAGGTGCTTGCTGAGAGGAAAAGGAATACAGACATACCTTGTTTTATTGTGCTTCACTTTATTGTGCCTGGCAGATACTGTGTTTTTTTTACAAATTGAAGGTTTATGGTGACTTTGCATCAAGCAAGCCTATCGGTACCATTTTTCCAACTTCATGTGCTAACTTCATGTCTCTCTGATGCATTTTGGTAATTCTCCTAATATTTCAAACTTTTTTGTTATTATCACAACTGTTACGGTGATCTATGATCAGTTATCTTTGATGTTACTATTGTTAACTGTTCTGGGGTGCCATGAACTGCATCCACAGAAGACAGCAGACTTAATCCATACATGTGTGTGTTCTGACTGCTTCACAGACTGGCTATTCCTCATCTCTCTCCCGCTCCTCAGGTCTCCCTGTTCCCTGAGACACAACAATATTAAAATGCAGCCAATTAAGAATCCTATAATGGCCTCCAAGTGTTCAAGTGAAAAGAACAGTCTCATGTTTCTCACTGTGAATCAAAAGTTAAAAATTATTGAGCTTAATGAGGAAGGCATATCAAAAGCAGAGAAAGACCAGAAGCTAGGCCTCTTGAGCCAAAAAGTTAGGCAAATTGTGAATGCAAAGGAAAAGTTCTTGAAGGAAGTTAAAAGTGCTACTCCAGTGAACAAACTGATAAGAAAGCAAAACAGCATTATTGCTGATATGGAGAAAGTTTGAGTGGTCTGGACAGAAATTCAAACCAGCCACTACATTCCCTTAAACCAAAGCCTAATCCAGAACAAGGTCCTCACTCTTTTTAATTCTATGAAGGCTGAGAGAGGTGAGGAAGCTGCAGAAGAAGAGTCTGAAGCTAGCAGAGGTTGGTCATGAAGTTTAAGAAAAGAAGCCATTTCTAGAACATACAAGTGCAAGGGGAAGCAGCAGGTGCTGATGGAGAAGCTGCAGCAAGTTATCCAGAAGATCTAGGTAAGATCATTGATGAAGGTGGCCACACTAAACAACAGATTTTCAATGTAGATGAAACAAACAGTCTTCTATTGGAAGAAAATGCCATCTAGGACTTTTACAACTAGAGAGGAGAAATCAATACTTGGCTTCAAAGTTTCAAAGGACTCTCTTGTTAGGGGATAATGCAGCTGGTGACTTTAAATTGAAGCGAATGCTCATTTATCATTACAGAAATCCTAGGGCCCTTAAAAATTATGCTAAATCTACTCTGCCTGTGCCCTATAAATAGAACAACAAAGCCTGGATGATAGCACATCTGTTCACAGCATGGTTTTCAGTGGATATTTTAAGCCCATTGTTGAGACCTATCACTTGGGAAAAAAAGAGTCCTTTCAAAATATCACTGATCATTGAAAATACACCTGGTTACCCAAGAGCTGCGATGGAGATGTACAAGATTCATATTGTTTCCATGCCTGCTAAAACAACATCCATTCTGTAGCCCATGGATCAGGGAGTAATTTCAACTTTCACATCTTATTATTTAAGAAATAAATTTTGTAAGGCTATGGCTGCCATAGATAGGGATTCCTCTGATGGATATAGCAAAGTAAATTGAAATCCTTCTGGGAAGGATTCACCATTCTAGATGCCATTAAGAACATTTATGATTCACAAAAGACAGACAAAATACCAACACAAACAGGAGTTTGGAAGATGTTGATTCTAACTCTCATGGATGACTTTGAGGGATTGAAGACTTCAGTGGAGGAAGTAACTGCAGATGTGGTGTAAACAGCAAGAGAACTAGAATCAGAAGTGGAGCCTGAAGATGTGACTGAATTGCTGCAATCTCACGATAAAACTTGAGTGGATGAGGAATTGTTACTTAGGGATGAGCAAATAAATTGCTTTCTTGAGACGGAATCTACTCCTAGGGAAGATTTTGCAAACATGGCTGAAATGACAATAAAGGATTTAGAATATTGTGTAAACTAGTTATAAAGTGGTAGCAGGGTTCAAGATGACCAATTTTAATTTTGAAAGAAGTTCTACTATGGTAAAATGCTATCAAA
Organism: Cheirogaleus medius; assembly: GCA_008086735.1. Lineage (NCBI taxonomy): Eukaryota > Metazoa > Chordata > Mammalia > Primates > Cheirogaleidae > Cheirogaleus > Cheirogaleus medius. Next base: position 35,473,751 of record VBSM01002608.1, read on the forward strand.
CAGTATCACATGCTACAGGGAAATATTTTGTGAAAGGAAGAGTCAATTGATTTTATTGTAGAGACAACAACTTTATTGTTGTCTTACTTAAGAAATTGCCACAGCCCCTCTCAACCTTTAGCAATCACCACCCTGATCAGTCAGCAGGCATTAACATTGAGGCAAGGCCCTCCACCATCAAAAAGATTCACTGAAGGTTCAGATGATCTTTAGCATTTTTTAGCAATAAAATATTTTTAAGTTAAGATATGTACATTTTTTAGACATAATGCCTTACACACTTATAGACTACAGTATAGTGTAAACATTACTTTTATTAATATATGCACTGGGAAACCAAATTTTCTTGCCTCACTTTATTTCGATATTCACTTTATTGAGGTGGTCTGGAACCAAACCCACAATATCTCTGAGGTATGCCTATACTGAACCGGTAGTAGAAGAAGGTAGTTGTAAACACCAGCTGCAACTACATGACAGGCTGCAAAAACAAAGAGTACAGAAGTATTTGTTTATTTTGATATGAATATTTTTGTATATATGCATATAAACTAAATATTTTTGGTTTTCTCTCTTTTCTTATTCCCTTATCATCAAATATAACATGTATTAAAACTACATGTTATATTAGCTGTATTTCTCAGTATTTAAATTATAGGACACCAATGGTAAGAAGGATAAATATCAGCAAAGGACAATTAAGGGACTTTGTACTCTCTGCTGGGAAAAGGGTTAGTGTGTTTTTGGTTGTACATGGGATAGCTGTTACATGTTTGTTGGAAGCATGACTTTATTAATGTCTTTGTTTGGAGATTAAGTCTGTTTTGAAGAGATGCATATGAGTGCCAGCCTCGTAAGAGGTGGGCCGTGGTGGCTTTTTAATGTGTCACTTTGTCTAGGCTGAACTACATTTCCCAGAATTCCTTGTCCTATCTATTTCTGGTTAGGACAGTACACAGGGAAGGTCTTTTTTTGTTATCTTTTTTTTTTTGGAGGGTTAAAGTGAAGCAGCAGCCATTTGTAGCTCACTCATATTGTCACTTATTTGCTGGCTCACCCTGAGGCAACAGGGAGAACTGTATTTGTTCCACTTTGCCCCTGATTCTCTGTCAACATCTCTGACTCCTAAAGCAGGTGTGTATATAGCTCCACAACAAAGGGCAGGCTTCTCCAGGACACCCACACTACAAAAGACAGTGGCAACAAGAACTGACAATGGGTTTAAGTCTACCTTCATGGACTCTAGCTCTTGCTTATGGGTTCTAGCTCATTCTTGTGCTCTCTGCCACTTTACATCCCTCTTCCCTTACCAACTGTCTGCTCTGCGAACTCAAGCTCCATCATCACATGCAAAGTCAACATCCTTCCAGAGATCGCCTGACCAGCTCTGGCCAAATCCTAGTAACAAATCCTTTCCTACATACAGTCTATCTTCATTATTTGTGGATTCTATATTTGCAAATTCACCTACTCAATAAAATATATTTGTAAACTCCAAATCAACACTCATGGCACTTTTGCAGTCATTTTCAGACATGCACATGTATAGAGTGGTGAAAAATTTGAGTCACCTGCTCCTAGCTAAGGTTGAACAAGGCCGTGCTCTGCTTTTCTGTTTCAGCTCTAATATTGTAAACAGGTGTCCTTTTCAAGGACTATTTAGTGCCATGTTTTTCTCATTTTTGTGCTTGTGTTAAAATGGCCCTTCAGATATAGTGCTGAAGTGCTGTCTAGTGTTCCTAAGCACAAGAAAGCTGTGGTATGTCTTATGGAGAAAATATGTGTGTTAGGTAAGCTTTGATCAGGCATGAGTTATAGTGCTGACCATGTTACATATTGACTGGTTGACAAAAATGTGACCAGAGGCTCACAGGAACGTAACCTTGTATTTCACCTAGGAGCAATATTTGCTAATTCAGTGCTCTCAGTTACTTCATAGAATATAGCTACCATAAATAATGAGGATTGTATATTATATATGTATATACACAGATGTATATGATATGTATATATATTATAGCATATATATCTTATAGTGGTTCTGTTTCTCTGATTGAACCCTTACTGATAGACCTATAAAATTAGCTACAATGATAGTGAAACTCAGTTGAAGTTTATATATTAATGATAGTGACATTTAGTTAAAACGATAGTTCTTTACCTAGAATCTGAACTATTCTCCAAATTATTTCTTTTAAATATGTAAACATATCTCCAACTCCAAATACTTAGTGATTAGTTATCACCTACGGTTGTAGTTTGTGTTCCAAACTTCTGCTCATTCTCCAGCATCCATGGCTACAGAGAGCCCATTTCAGCTATCAGTCATAGCTAGATACCACTGCTTACTTGTTTGGGAACTGTGAAAAGCCAAAACCAGAAAGCTACAATAAATGTCACCCTCTCTACTTACCTAGAGACGCAAATACAAACCCTGTATGCTGGAAATCAGTGCTATCCTTAAACTTTCTAGAGCCCAGCTGCTTCCTGAGGTGTGCACGTCTTGACCCATTCCCTTTCAACAGACAGGCCAGTCTTGCTTTTGTTCCCTGTGTGCATCCTCAGATCCATTCCTGACCTTGCTCCCTAAATTGCTTTGTTTCTTTTGCCTAGGAAGCCGTTTTGTATGCTTTCCCATAGTCTAAATCCTATCTAACACAAGGTCCAGCTCAAATCTTTGCATGAAAAAATTTTTTTCAAAAAGCCACAAACCAGCCTTGACTGCCTGTCACATCATTGAGTTGGTATTCAATTGGAGACAAGTATTCTGTGAAAGATCCTGTATGGCTATCCAGCCCTTGTCTTTTAGGTATTTATGCATACATGTCTCATCTCCATAAGCTTCAATAGCAACTATCTAAACTACTCTTGAATTGTTTCACCATCTTACTGAGTTTGTTAGTAAGCATTGTAGGCTATAATTATAATTTTATCATAATTAACAAACTGTGGTAGTGGATTAGACCCATGCAGTATGTTACCAATAATTAGTTCAACAATTCAAGGCCGAATAACACAGTTAATTCACAAAATAAATTTCTACATTACATTATCATACTGTTCACCTTAAAAAAACCATACATCTCTCATCAAACACATACCTGCTGAGACCCGGGGGCAGTCAGGCAGCATGGACTCCACTGATGTGTCTAACGGTTCTGAGCTAGAGACCCAATTACAACAGTTCTGCAATGTAATAGAGACAGTATTGTTGAAACATAATTTAAGCTAAGACCAAAGTTTTAGGCGAAGAGATTAATTTATCCTATAAAATCAACCACTAGAAGTGTATTCAATTTACTTACAATAAACTTTAAACTTTTTTTTACTTATGTAAACAGTCAATAATTATTCATGACTAAAATGAGTATGGAAAAAAGTTTGTCTTACAACAACTCAATAGCAAATCATCTGTGTTGATATTTAAAAAAAAGTGTAATCCTTCTGTGAACCATGATACAACATATTTCTAAGAGAAGTTTAGAAGGCCAAAGAGTAAGCAAACAAAGGGATCCTAACTAAGGGAAAATGAAAAAGCGATCCATTTTTAACTTTTAGATTAAAATAAGTACTAATATGAACATGTGAAAGACTAGCTAATTTCTAAATTATATTCTTTGTGTAATACCTGAAGAAATAAATTTTGCATTTACTCCTCAAAATCTGGCCTATGTACAAATGCTACTGTTTAATTTTTACTTTGACTTGCTTCAGTGAAGGTTGTATCAAAGTAGTTATAAAGGAACACAACCTGGTGAATTGCAGCTGTGTGTCTGAGGACACAAAGCCTTGAATATTAAAGATCAACCTGCAAGGTAGTGATGATTTTATAACTTAGACAAATGAAATAAAAATAATCTATATTTCTTCTATACATTTTAAGTCTGTATTTGAAGTCTGGCTTTAAAAATGTGATTAACATCATGTGGTTTCTAAAAAATTTCCCAACACACACACACACACACACACACACATACACAGAATTTCCAGACAGATTTTATTTTAAAAGAAATCATCCTATCAATCATGTTGGAAAAATCGGTGATTGCTATTCTGGTAAACAAGCATGTATTGTGTATTTTTAGATGCTTGCTGCCTTGGTTGTGCACCATGGAATCCGTCCTCACTGTGGAAAGATCCTTGACTGGTAGATCAAGTGTCTTATTGTATTTCCTTAATTCATTCTGTCTGGAAGAAGATGTCAGCTGTGTTGCAGTGAGGAGAGAATTTCAAAGGCCCCAGTCCCCACCAATAAAGGCCGAGGAATGGCTTTTGAATAGATTTGTCAAGGCAACCCTACTGTTCTGGGACCAGGGAGAGCAGGAATAACATAAAGGAAGGGTTGCTGTATGAGATTAGAAAGTGAAGTTCACAAAGCATGGCAGATTTTTGTAAGAAACAGTAGATCAATGAAACTATTGAACTGTGTAGGGAAAAAAACATGAAAACAAACACAACGTCTAGTAATGTTCTTAAATGCTTTCTCTCTTTTTGCATTTAAAATGATGAAATATTAGTATTTTTCATGTATTACAAAAGCTTGATGGTTTAAAGTGGATACATATTTTATAACGTGCACTCCTAATCTTAATTAGCAGCTGAATGCAAAATTATACAATGTAAGAGTAGAAATTATAAAAGAAATAGGGTTTTAGGAGATATTTCATATATTTGAAATAAGTAAAATTAATATTACCATTGATAGAATACCACATCAGAGAGTTCTAGATAATGCAGAAGATTAGCACACAATTAGCCAGCTTTTATATACAATGTGACACTTGCTTGTAAGAAATAAGTATTCTCCAAAGCAGTGTCAAGATATGTAAATGGATGATTTGTTTTATCATTCAGCACAGCCCCTAATAAATTCAAAAATCATGACTTCTATAGGTACTAAAAATAGGCTTCCAATGATACAGGGAGATATCTTCAATGAAGAATGACTTTCTCTTTCTCTCTCTTTTTCTTAAACAATTCAGTCTTTTCAATGACAGCAATTAGCACTACCGACAGACAGGCAGCGATTAGGTACTGTATGTATTTTAATTATTATTCATCCTACTAGTACTTCCAAATCTGATGAAAGTCAGCTATTACCCAGGTGATAAGTCAGTCTTCATATTGCTCACCTATACTTCACATATGTAAAATTATGTCTTATAGGATTTTCTATATTAACAAAAGTGATGGTACATGACAACGTGCAGGAGATTAATCACTTTGTGATTTGTTACTGACTTTAAAAAGCTGAACAAAATGAACTTTTATCCAGTTTGCCCAGTTCACCTTTAATTCGAACACTTAAAGCAAAACATAGCTTGACATTTTATGATTCTGAAATTTCAGTTGTTATCTAGGCACATGTATAATGCTTTTACCTCTCATAAAACACCCTAGCTATAGGGTGTTTAATGTCCAAAAGTTCTGTGGAATGACAAAGTACCTGTGTACCGTTGTAAAGATCTGATATTGTAATTTCAAAGAGTGTAAATGTGTGTGTATGTGTATGTGGCATTTTAACCCTACTGGTAAAAGTATACAACAGAGTATAATGAAAAACATAAACATACTGGAAAATGTAGGTGAAGAAAGACATATGGCCATTACATGTGAATTTGATTTGTTTGAAATTCCACCTTATCACATCTAACTCCCTATTCTGAAATGTTTCTATAGTTTAGAGACCAAATCTCTTTCACTGTTTTTCTAATGCGTATCTACCCCACTTTTCAATGCCCTAATCTGTCCTCTACCCCAGTTTTTCAGTTCAGATGAACACTACACGAAAGTGTCCTGCATGGTGACACAGGTAGCCCACTAGGAAAGCCCTGCCTAAATTCAAAACACGATGGAGTGTGTTAGCAGTCCCTGGGATCTCAGGTGCCCTGAGTAGGCAATAAGGCATGTTAGACTAGAGGTGCCAACAGTGCCATGCTTGGGTCTCAGATGCAGCCCTCCTTGTCCCAACAAACTAGTATAGACAAAGAAGCACTTGGCCGGAGCAGGCAGATTGACATGGATCATTATAACTAGTGTTTCTCCGGGTCTGAAGGAACAAGAGAAAAATAAGCGATGTAGTGAGTGTTTCTTAAAGTTAAGTGTTTTCAGTGTAAAGGTTTTTTTACTCTGAGATTGTAACTATACAGATTTCTGTGTTTGTAAATTTTCCTCTTTGTAAAATGCAAAAGTTTGGGAACTATTTATATGGCCTAGAATTCTATAGACTACAGTGCTGAGTGACTCCCTTTTTGGAAAAAAAAAAATTTTATTATTATTGTTTTTATAGAGATGGGATCTCACTATGTTGCTTGCCCAGGCTGTATTTGAACTCCTGGAATCAAGCAATCTTTCCACCGCAGCCTCCCGAGTAGCTGGGATTACAGGCATGCACCACAGTGTCTGGCTAAGTGGCTCTCTCTGACATTTGAACCTAGGGTTGACAATATTTCAGAGTAGATATGAAATGAATTAATTTTTTAATAAAAAGGTTAGAATTCAGTATATTTAAAGAGAAAAGGAGGTGGTAGCTATTCAAAGTGTTTGGAAGTATTTGGAGATGCTTGCTGCCTTGATTGAGTCTAGATTTTATTCATTTTTATTGTATTTTTCTGAGTTTTTAATCACCATTGTTTTAGAAATTGATCTTTACCATGGAAAGTTTTGTGCGCTCAGAGAGGTTGTGTTTCTAGGGCCTACACTCACAGCTGATTGGTAACAAAAAAGGTTTACAACAGTAATGTATAATCACACATCTGGCTTGGCTGGAGAATTTCAGAGGCCAGAGGTATGTCAGGAAACAACATTTGTCCTCTCAGCCTTGACACTCCTGGAGCTTGGGTAAGAAGTGCCTCTTAAGAATCACCTTGGGCCGGGCACGGTGGCTCACGCCTGTAATCCTAGCACTCTGGGAGGCCGAGGTGGGCGGATTGTTTGAGCTCAGGAGTTCGAAACCAGCCTGAGCAAGAGCGAGACCCCATCTCTACTAAAAAAATAGAAAGAAATTAATTGGCCAACTAAAATATAGAAAAAAAAAAAAATTAGCCGGGCATGGTGGCGCATGTCTGTAGTCCCAGCTACTTGGGAGGCTGAGGCAGAAGGATCGCCTGAGCCCAGGAGTTTGAGGTTGCTGTGAGCTAGGCTGATGCCACGGCACTCTAGCCAGGGCAACAGAGTGAGACTCTGTCTCAAAAAAAAAAAAAAAAGAATCACCTTGGGTTACTTTCTACCTCTCCTTATGAGGCTGGCTTAGCATCTATGCTTGGTCTTTTAGTCAGGAGTAGGTTTCACTTGGAGTACTTGCCAAAGGTAGTACTATTTGACCTTCTTTCCTTAAAAGAAAAGAAGTCATACAAGTAATACAAGAATATATTCCTTAACCTTTGTTCTGTATGTTAAATCAGTTTAAAAATAAGTCAGCTTTTTATAGTAAACACTTAATACCAATAACTTTATCACATTAATTTAAACATACTTACAAAACAAAAAACTATTTTTAGTATGATAGGAAAGACTAGGCAATTTATACCACTGTCTTACTTCCAAATTTTAAAGCAGAGTTTTGTGAAATAATGGAGCCAACCATCAAGAGAATAAAAGCACTGTGGCTTAGTTTGCATCCAGACTGTTATTTTTACAGACAACACTTCAGCTTAGCTAAGGTGTTTTTTTTGTTTTTTTTTTGTGGGGGAGGGATATTTGCCAAATATCTGTTTTTTTCTTGGCTGATTACAAATGAAGCTAGAGTAGTAGGTGGTAAGGAAGGGGGATCCTGAAGGACACGAAGGTGACCCTACCACACCCTTCTCCCAACACCCATGCTCAGGACAGCAGCCCTTTCTGTTTCCTGTAATCCAGACTTGTTTGCTCTTCATTATTTCAAGGAGTCTTACAGAATGGATAGAGACTAAGAAAAGAAAAAGAAAAGGGGAGGGAGTTTCATCCTGAGTGTTGGGAAACACTGGACTGTTATCTTGCCAAACCACACTGAAATATTCTCTACTAGAGGTCACACATTTAGGTGGGTTCCTACAAAGATTATCTGTCAGAGACTTTTATAGCCTCCCTTTTGGTCTTGTTTTGGGGAAGAGCTCTGAACAGGGATAAATTCAAAGCTCCCTTAAGAATTATCTAATAATTTTATCTCTGGGGTAGCATAGTATTTTGCACAATAATATATCTCATTTCTTTATATAGTACCATTTGCTTTTCAAGAGGTTTTCTTCTTGACCATCACCTTTGACTATCAATAGTTCATGAAATAGATGGAAGAGGAATTTTCATCTCTAATTCACAAATATGAAATAGGCCTAAGAAGATAAGAGTGGTTTATCCAAGATTTTAAGTCTTAGGAAAGTAGCTGGTACACGCTAGATCATTAATTATTGATTTACTTAGCCAGAATCATTATCAAAACTTAGTTCTGCTAAATGCTTGCCCTGAATTACTTCTGATATGTCATCCTGCTTCCCTTTCATAAGATATTTTGAATATGCAAGTCATTCAGGAAACACATGATGAATATAGTCCATGTGTTTTATATTATTTGGGAGTGAGAAGGTAACAATAATAATAGCTATGATTTACTGAAACTTCTTTAAAACGCCAACAACTGTGCTATTTCTTTACATGTGTTATTTCCCAACCACATCTACAAGGTAGATATTATATTTTATAGATGAGAAAATTGAATCTCAAAGAGATTAAATAACTTGCCCAAGACCACACAGTTAGGTAAGTGAGTGAGCTGGGGTTTCAATTTTGATAGGTCAGAATACAATACTCTTCCTGCTGCTTCCCTGAGGCATAACTTAGTGAACTGAAAGTACTATCCAAGAACTAGAACATTTATAAAATTTTATAAAAGCTATGCTTGCAAAGAAATTAATGGTGGCCTTGATTAAATTATGATGAATTCAACTAATGCCTATTTTAGTCAGTTAGATGAAAACTGTACAGATTAATACAGTCTGATTTCTGAAGGGGACACCTAATCCAGCCTTAGTGAGAAATACTTAAAAAGTAAATCTAAATCAATTTTGTTCTATTTGTCAGCCTGGAATGACACTTACATGAAAAACTTCTGATTAAAAAATGAACAGAGATTTTTTTAGTTTGGGCCAAATACCAAATTCCATATTGGTTATATGTGGGGAAAAAAGTTACTAATGGCTCATTTATTACTACTTATATAATGCTGAGAGCTGTCTATGTATATATTTGGGCAGATAAATAGCATTAAAAAAGCATAGGCAAGAAGTACATGAAATTCCCTCTTGGGAAAGTTTAGACCTCTGGAAAAGGCAATTAAGGATGTAGCTACACTGTGAAGGAGAAATATGGAAAGCAATGTGGTCAGAAAATGCCTGCATGTTAGAATAGATTTTTTAAAAACCCACCTTAATATGTTTACAGCATTATGAGGACTGGAATAAAAATACTTTGGACTTTTGCATGATTAAATTATTTTTCCTAATGGAGAAAAACGACAGTGACACAGATTGGTGATACACTACTGTGGTATTATATAGCCTAATTTTTCTGTCTGCTCAAAACTATTTATAAACATTAACTCTTGGTCTATATAGTGCACCATGAGGGCTGGTAGAATTTACCCACCCCACAGTTCTACGGTGAGAGGTCAGCTGAAGAGCCACCGGGGAGAAAACCTGGAAGATCAATCAACTCATTCATGCCATATAAATGTAAGTAAATGATTTGACTAAACAATCACCATAGCATGGGGTAGCTGATGTCAACTGCATATAATATCAGAAAGATAAATAAAAAGAAAAAAGAAAATTTCAGCTGGATATCTATAATAGGAATAAAAGAAATAATGGGCTGAAAGTTTTTTTTTAAAAATAATGCGAGTATGTTCAATGAATCCTTGTTTGTTTTCAGGTTCACCAGCCCTTAGGAAGTGTGAAAAGGAGCTTTCTTAGCCTGAAGCTGGACCATAGCCAACCCCACCACCCCCCACTCCCCAATTTCACTTAGCTTGAGGGTCTGGCATAACACTATTTCAGCTTTTTACTTCTCCTCTCTCTACTGGCAGTAGTGAGCCAATCCACTTAAGAGTGGCCACCTCTCAAGAAGAAAAAGACAAGACCAAGTGTACATTAAGCTTCTTTCTTGTAATTAAGCAGCACCATGTGAAATAGTTGGTAGAAAAATTAGACATCAGGGATTAAAGAATCTCCTAACACCAAGACCTTCTTCAGCCAAAGTTACTACTGCATATTGTCTGCATACATTGTATTCTACAGAAAGCCAAAAAGCAGGGAAGGGGGCTTTCAAAAAGTATTAGTTCTTCACAAGGGTTTTCTATTATTATTTTAAGCATGTCTAGTTTTTTCTATTTCCTCTCAACGTTCTGCTTCTACAAAGGGAGTTTGAGGATGGGAGGTGATATAAGTTGGTGGGGGCTCAAGATATAAAGGCTCACACCCATTCATCTCAGCACTGAAGAAAACCAAGTCTCACCTCTCTCATCCATTCTCGGATTGTTTTGCCAGCTTCTTGATGCCACACATTGTGAACAGAGTCTGTCAATGCCACAGCAGTTACCTTACTTTTTACATCTGCTTCTCGTTGAATCATCTGTGTTAAAAAAGGAAAATAAAATATTGGCTGTAATTTTTTTCCTACTGGCGAAGCCTGCTTAGTCATAGATAATAATAACATTATATTAAAAAATGAAAAGGCAATATGCATCTCTGGTTCAAAGTTACTCTTTTCTACACTGAACACATTCTTGTCCAGAGATGTGAAAAGGCCTAATATTTTCCTTTAAAAAGATAATACCACTTAAGTCTTAGAACTACGCAGCTCTATTATTTTCCATGTGGTTTGACAATTCAAGGATTAAAGGGATCACAGGGGAATCCCTGAGGGTTTCTTTTACAAGTTTCTTCCACCACTTCCTATTTCAGTGCTTCAGGGAAGTTATTGCCCAGGGTTCACTGCTAGCTACTTAGGACTAACTTCTACTAATTTTCAGTAGATGGCACATCAGTAAAGAAAGATATCTTGTTTTGACTTCCCCAATTTAACCAGCCTATAATTCCTTGGTGTTTTAAATACCCACAAAGATTCTTCTTGTTCAAAGCCTATCAATATAATTTTGCTTTAATGTATTTCTTTATGTTGGCAAACTGTTACATTTTATTTCTTTCTATACATTATTTCTATAAAATTAAATGGCTTCTAAAAAAAAAAGTCACTTGGCCTGAAGATACTGATGAACTCATCAATGGTCTGCCAGATAGAGACATTGAAAAATAAAAGTTTTACATTAAAAGAATTGAAAAGGTTTTAATCTACTAACACTACTGACTCTAATTTGTACAATAAACATAAGAAAGATCCATAATAAATTACAATTAAAATATTATAAATAGTAGTCTTACATTTCATAATAATGTCCTCTCTATTTCTTTGCATCAAATGTCTTTTCTCCCTCTAAATTCTTCAATTGAAGAAAAGCAGCAATTTCTCTATCATTTGCTATTAATTTCTCTGAATTGTCTATAAAAAAATATAATAGTGCATTTAGAAAAAAAGGGAGAATTCTGAATGGCAATGAGAGCCCATACAGAGAAAGAACACTACAAGCCATGCTTCTAATACCAAATGATGCCTGTTAGCATTCTGAATTAAAAATATCTCTCTCTCTTTTACATTTCTTTAAACCTTCCATGTGTACATCCCCTCTCAATGAACACTACCTAATGGGAATCTAATTCTCTGTTAATGCTGCCTCAGCAACATGTCCCCACCTTAAATCTTTGTGCCTGATGTTTTCTGCTCATATTATGTAAAAATCTTCCAAATCAACATTGTAATATTACTGCAAAAATTCACCTTGTAATACCAATAGTTTTAAAAGCATAAATAATATTCTAACTTAATACTTCACATTAATTATTAAGTAGGATGCTACCTTCTTCTAGATTTTATGTTACAAACAGATTCTCATTGGATCTCATTGGCACTAGAATATAAAATTTCAAACCATCATTAGATAATACAAAACAAAATTCCACAATAGTGAAGTCATCTGGCTTACGAAGAAATTTTACATGCCGTTACCCATTTTCTAAACAGTAACACTTTTAGAAATCTAGAGCGATTGTTGCTGAAGTTATAAAACAAGAACATATTTTTCTGGTAGTCTAAGAATATGTCTATGTCTATGTCATTTTAAAATATTTGACCTGGACTTTGTTGTGGTAGTTGTTAACATATGCAGAATTTTTTAAGACGGTGTCTAAAGACAATAAATCTCAAGAGCCATTTGTGGAATAAAATTAAGTAAAACTAGGATGAGGAGTTAGTGAAAAAGTAGAAAACCTGGGGATTAAAATGCTACAAACTGGAAAAATATAGAGTTGTTAGATGGACTACTAGAGAAAAAGAAAATCTCTGGTCTGTCCTTCTGGCTGACATTTCATACAATGGATGTGATGATGTGCAACTTTTCTTCACTCAAATCACAGTGGAGTCCAATATGGTACTCCCTTACACTGTTATAGTACTTTACAGTTTAAAAATCACTTTCATATTTTCTCATTAGAGGTGGAGAATGGCCAAATTCCAGAAGATCTTAGTGAAGAGCTGTTGACAAATGAACCCAGTAACAAAGAATCTCAAACATTTGACTGTTTAGGATTAGTAGGATTGTGAATCAGTGAAAATCTTAACAGTCTAATTTTTCAGACTCTCCCTCTGTTTCAGCCTTGCATATGACTATTTTTCTTGGGAGAAGATTCTTAGCTTTCATGAGATTCACAAAGGGATCTTAGTCTCTAAATATGAGAAAACCCTGTGATCTAAATGTCTTCATGTATTCTTGAATGAACTATGAAGTACCTAGTAAGTGGTCCCTTTGCACAATCACACTTACGATCAATTTAAGGGATGGGGAACATGCAGCCTCAAGGCCACATGTGGCCCTCCAGATCCTCAAGTGAGGCCCCTTGACTGAATCCAAATTTTACAGAACAAATCCTTTTAAAAAAGGGATTTGTTCTGTGAAGTTCGGATTCAGTCAAAAGGCCACAGGTTTCCCACCCCATTATTATCTTTGGTATGTATCAAGAGTTGGATAAAAATAATAAAAATTTTGATACCTAAGACATCAACATCCTAAAGTTCCGTAGTTAAACAGGCTATGCATGGTAAAGTTACCATTAAAATATTATTTGTTTTTATTAATATCTGTGTGTATATAATTTGTTTACATATGAATAGCAGCTGACAAATTTCTAAATGACAAATTAATTCTCATTTTATTTTCAAATAATATTGAAATGTATGCCAAACTCATATTATTTTTCTATTTATGGATGAGGAAACTGAGACTGATGAAGAAATTGGTTAAAGGCCACACAAATAGAGTGACACAACTGTGACTTAACCGTGGTGTCGTGTTCTTTCATTTGTATCACCTGGGGTCTATTTCTCAGTAATATATAATACTCTTACATAAATGAATTCATTTGATTAATTCTCTTTTCATACATACAGTATTTCATTCACTTGGACATTTCTTTAAAAATGTTTTTAAAAAAATGATTCAAATCTAGATCAGTAAGGAATGTTGAAATTCTAAAACTCACACCAAGATAGAAATCAGCCATGAGCAAAAACTGACAATCAACAGCACTTTAAAATTATTAAAGTTCTAAAATCAATGTCTAGGATAAGTGGGAAAATTAGATATTTCTATAAATCATGTTGATGATTTCAGCATTGATACAAAATACTTGGTCCTGTCACCTGATGTTTTTGTTTTCTCTTCTTCATTCTACCCATTTATCTATTTCATAGTCACTTCACCTTAGCTTAAACATAATTAATCTGCTTTCCATCACTGCATTGCATGTTCCAAGTCTCACAAAAGTTTAACTAACCCAATAAATATCAAGCACAGTACTTTGAAGAGATTAAAACATACACCATCTGTCTGCAGGTTCATATCCTTAACATTATCCCTGGGGTTGAAATTGAGGAGGAAAACCTGTTTATTATTACTTTTTCTTCCAGAGTAAGATTATAAAAATTAAGTAACTGTGACAAGATAGGTAAGCTTATCAGAGCGTGAGAGTATCTGGTGAGATGAAGACCAGAGGACCAGAGAGGAGTTGTGGGAGGGCTAGAGGTAGTAGTGGCTATCTTTGCTCCCTTCCATGGGCAGCATGGCCATCTCCCTCCAGAATTCATGCAGACCTTTTTTGTCCAGCTAACTTTACTCACCACGCTTTCTCCAAGGCCCTCAAATGATGTACCTGCCCACTCTTTTCACAAATACCTGGCCAAATCCAAATGCTTCATGGCATCCTAACATTCCTCAATTTCCTTTTGTATTTTAAAACTGTTGTAGCTTTTCTCTGCATTTCATTTCTTACGGAACTCTATCATGAACTATTTTTCACAAAAGAAAACACAAAGACTCTTTTACTTGCACTAAATTAAATTAGAATTTAATTTAAATTGAATTAAGGCAGAGAAATGCCTTAATTTACTCTGAAGGCAGGGAGATGTTGACGATATAGGGATGCTCTGCTATGAAGGCTTTGGCATATCCTAATCCAGGGCCTCGGGTTTTGGGAATTATAAATCTAACCCAATTTAACACTCTCAGCCTAAAGGGGATGGGGACTTTGAATTGGGTTAGCTTCGCCCCAACCTAAAAGAAGTAATAGATTTCATTTTTCTATATTTGTGGTCTGGCAGCCATGGCCCTCAGAATAATTACCTCTCCTTATATTTTAAAGTCCAAGAGGACTCCTAAAAGAGGCCAGTGTGGTTTGGGGGTAGGGGTAAATATATGTCTATGCAGGCCCCTATCTATTATTTGTATATATAATATGTTTAAAACATGTTTTTGAGAGAAATGTTTTAAAGTCTTCCATCAGCAAAAACCATTACCTTCTTTTTAAATTATAACATATGTTACACATATGTATGGTGAGGGTTACAGCATGTGAATTACTTGTACAGGAAAGAATATTCTGAAAAGAAAATCAAATAATGCATGTTTCCTTCAGATTAGGATCTGACACTATTTATAAATCCAAGGATCATTCATTCATGTCTGAGCATGAATGAATCACTGCTCTGGTTAATAACACAGTTGAGGTTTGAGATGCCTTTTTTTTTAAAAAAAAAAATGTACGTCTATAAACAGATTAGCTCCCTCTAGAGCTCCTTGAGTTAAAATTTCACATTAAGTTGTTTCAAAGGTTTTTCAAAGTATAAAAAGCTGGTACCTTTTCCCACTTTTATTATGCAGATTATAATTGCACTCAGTGTTTCTACTTGAGTGTAGTCTTTATGTGGTTTGATAAATTATAATATTTGACCACAAACCTCTCCTATTACTTTACATTTCTGCCCCTATACTCCCTATCGTCTGGTACTCTATCCTGTGCTTTCAGGCACACCTGATTACGTGTGCCCTGTACCAGGAAGATTCATCTGCCAACAGTGGGTTTGGCAGAATCTTTTCTGTTAATGGCAAAGACTACTTTTTATTATTCTTTCTGAAGATTCTTTCGGACAAATCTATCTGAACAGCATGCTACTCACAGAATGAATATTAATATCATTTTTATTTTTATGTAATACTATAATACTAAAACACTGGTGTCCCCCTCTAGTGATTATAATGAAAGACACACATTTTGGTAGATAAAATGTGAACACTAAACTGTCCAGCAGGAAATTCAGACCAGTAAGGTATCAACTCTTAGACTACTTATGGTTCACACATCTATCTGCATTCACTATTTCTATTTTGAAAGTAGAAATTTTTAAGCAAGCAGTCTTGTAAGTTAAGTGCAGTAGTTACATCCAAGGACTTTGGAGTCGGATTCCATGAGTTCAGATCCATGCTCTGCAGCTTCTGGTAATGCTACTTTGAGTAACTTATTTCAATTTTTTCTGTGCCTCGATTTTATCAGGGGAATGTCATGGGAGATGATAAAAACACTTAAGTCATAGGGTTATTGTAATTATTAAGTGAATGAAATGTGAAGCAATTAGCAGAAGACCTGGCACATAGTACACGAGTTGTAATAGGTGATCTCACAAAAATATGCAACGGAAACTACTACGTATATGTAAACTAGTACACTCGCTTCACTCATTTAGAAAAAGCTAACAGAAGCTAAGTTTACAAGTGCATTTAATGACAAATATTATTTTTAAGAAGCCATAGATTCATAAAGAAAAAATTATGAAGGGCTACTTTTTCCTATGATTATGTAGTACAATATTTCTATAACTGCAAGGCTGAGGAAAAGTTAAGAGCTGAATATTGTATCTATTTAAAATCCTGTAATCAGCATACTAGACGAGCCACAGCACACCCTGCACTTGAGAATGAACACAGAATTGCTGGCGCAATACTGTGGCAGTTCCACTTTCCTCCCACCACTGAACCCTTTCAGAATGACTTGAGCTGGCAACAAAGCATGGAGCCATGCCTTAGCAGTGCCAAACTGAAGGAAAGAGAGTATCTTTGCCACTTTGTTTTCTATATAGAGGGAGTGTATCTGACTGTGTTTTTAAAAAGATAATCACAGAGATATAAAGTATGTCCAGAGGAAGGCAGTATAGTGTTGTAGTTAAAAGCATGCATAGGCTTTGGAATTAGATATACTTAGATTTTTATTTTTAGTTAATCATTGGAAGAACACAAAAATAGGAATAATAGCAGTAGTCACCTCACACAGTTGCTGAGGCATAAATAAGATAAGGCATGTAAGAAATCAACAATGTCAGCTATTATTACCTTAACATTCATCTCTAATTTCTAAAATGTATTCTTCCTTTTAGATATGGTATCTATGTGCTCTTCAGTGACTTCAAAATTCACACCAATAGGGTAGCAATTTTGAAGTGTCACACAACTATTAAGACCATCTCTGCCTCTACCTCCCTGATTCTGTAAAGTGATTTGGGCTTGCTTAAATGTTTTTAAAGAAAATAATTTGGTATAAACAGGGTGGCTATATATTCCAGTTTGCCCAGGGCAGTCCTGGCTTATGGACTATTAAACTGGCATAATTATTAATAGTGTCTCCTATCACTGTTAAAAGTGTTCTGTTTTGGATGATAAATAATTTGGTCACTGTATGTATAACAGATATTAAATGTTACTCTGGCAAATGGGTGAATCTTACAAAGTTTCACTCTGCCCAATGCTTAGCGATTTAAGCATATACCCCAAACCTATATAGTTGTCACTACAAAAATAACTATGTAGGGAAACGCACAAGAAGTATTGCAAAAGGTTTCTAAGTTCAAAACTTAAGAGCAAGGCTTAGCACTGTGCTGATCCCCTCACAGATGGACAAGCAGTCTCACACCCTGGTTAGGTAAACATGGCCAGCTGGATCTCCACTGTAGCAACAGGATAAGACAACATTCTCTTTTCCTGTGCTTTGAAGCCCTAGCTTCAATTCTTGCAACCTTTGTCTAATTTCAGGAAGGAAAAGGCTCTCCACAGGCAAGAACACCAAGGGATAGGGTATGTAAACTGAAACTTCTTGGGTCACAAGCATTTATGAAGATAAGTCTCCAGCCACCAGTTAGGGAATGGCAAGTTATGATTTATTATTGCAGGCAGCCAGAAGAGAGCAGTAATAACTTCCTTTTCCTTTCCTGCCTAGACCACGCTGCCACGTGCAGATTCCCTCAACAACAAAAAACCATGTGTAAGGTAGATTTGAGAGAAAAAGAAAAGAAAAAAAAAAGCAAACATTAAATGACTGACAACCTGAAAGTTGAGGAAGAAGACAAGTGCTTTACAAAAATACATGATGGGGGCGGGGAGGCAATAGCTTGAAAAATTTACTCTACCAATCAAGAAAATAGCTTGGATATTACATGAGAGACAACACAAGAAAAAATAAAAGAGTTCACTCATATATTAAGAAAATAATATAAGTGATCATCATGTTGACTTATTGATTAAAAGTTTTTTTTATGTAATAAGACTGACCATAGTAGGCAAGATTTAAAACATAAGATTTTAAAATTATAATAAATATATTATACATAAGAAGTAGAAACATTATAAAAGTATAAGTGAGAACTAAACATTGTCAACTCAAAAAACTAAAGCAGGCTTAGCAAAGGAGGCATTTAAAGGGTGACGTAAATAGTTTTAGATGGAAAAATGAGGAAATGTATTAAAATTTTATAAAAGTATTATATAACAAAAAATGTTTCTGACACAAATAAGTAGCAGGCATGTTCACAGTACCAAGCTAAGAAAATAACATATGAGCCTTTATTAATTGGCACAGTCTAGAAATACTTAGTTAGGTCTATAATTAGGTATCTCTTAGATGTATAAGTACTCAAGAGTCATCAACCATTGAATGGTTTAAACACTTGTGGCAAAAAAAAATTCATTAGGTTCAGGAGGAGCAGGCATATACATTTAGCTGGAAGAAAGTTAATATATTTAAGCTTTAAAACATAACATTTTCTTCTGGTCTGGGAAAAAGAAAGGTAAAGGCATAAGATTTCCTGTCGCAAAGGCATATAGTTGATAACCAGAGCATAGGAGAATATGCTATTTAACAAATTTCTCTTAAAAACATTTACATTAAATTTCTACAGAGATATCTGACGGATTTGAACTTTTACTAAAGTTTACAAAGTTACTCTGTAAATTAATAGTTTTATTAAAAATTCGGGTTCCAATTACCTGTATTGTTTTTAACATACTTTAAAGACTGTAAACTCTGTTACTTAGTTTAAACAGGGAAAATAGTATTTTAATTGATCAACTACTCTAGGTAATAGATTATAACTATAAAGTTGAGGAAAGCATAATTTCTGACTTTTAGGAAGAACTTAAAATTTAGGAAGGAGGGCATGTTCAGATATGTTCTGTAGAGACCATTAATATTCTGGGTGTTTAGATTATCTCATTAGATAGAACAGTTCCTTTTGAAGTAGATTGGTAGTTGAGGGATTATGCATTTGTTTTACAGATGAGGAAATCGATGGCTAGAGAAAGTAAGTGACTTGCCCATATTCACATAGTAAGTGGCACAGCTAGATCTTTTAACTAAATCCATGGCTATTTGTACATAATAACCTACATTTTCCCTTCTGAAATACTTATAATACTGGTAATGATTTGTTCACTGTCTTTCTTTCTCACTGAAATGTAGGCTCCATGAGGGCAGGACCATATTTGTCAACACCTCATTCCCACTACCTGCACAATGCCTGGCACTTAACAGGTACTCAAAAATTATTTGTGGAATGAATGGAGATGCTATTTACAGAAATGGAATAGACCAGGGAAGGTGATGGTTAGTGTATTTAGAAATAAATGGTTTGGTGTATTTAGAAACAGCTTACATCACAAGGTTGTGTTCCCCAGGAAACAGACTATAAGACAGTGTTTAGCATACAGGATATTTATAAAGGATGTCCTTAGAATTAACATTTGAGGAAGGGAGGGGAATGGGGCAGGATTGGACAGAGAGAGAAGTCAAGACTATAACTGGTAGGCCCAATTATAGCCTTGCATAACCCCAAGGGAGCTCTGGATCTAGAATGGCCCTTAAGAGTTGCCCAAGTTGGGCCCAGATGGCTTAGCCTTTAATCTTCCCCATTGTTCAGTCTTTGAATATGGGCTCCAAAGTGACTGAGAGGCAATCTCTGATGGTCTGACAACTGCAAGCCGTCTGCTGAGAGTACTCTCAAGGCCTGAGGCAATAAGTCATATATTGGAGGTGCAACTGAGTAGTGCATCACAGTGTCCATCACGGCCATAAATGAAATTATTCAGTTATTCAGTAGCAATTAACCTACTGTCTGTTCAAATCCACATTATCCTTCCAATCTGCCTGGCACTCTATTGTCTTATTCATGTATTCAAGATCACACTGTGATTTAACTAACTAATATCTAAGAGATCAAGTAGATTTCTCTCAGATTTTAGACCTCTGACAATCTGACACCAATTATCCCACTGAATTTTGCATTATTCCCCAACTAAAGATCATAAAGAGAAAAACATAAAGCTTAAAGAATGAGAAGTCAACTTTCAGAAGACTATTAAGAGGCAAAAAGATATCAAAATCACAAATTTCGAAAATTATCCTATAAATCCATTGGGAAATGAGTTTATTTTTCTGAATTTCAAATGAAATATGTATGTCAGATAAAGCAAGGTATACCTGTGATTTCAAACCTGAATGCATCTAAGTACAAAAATAACCCAAACTTCAAATAAAGTATGCAATCATCACTACTTAAAGTCTGCAATAATACGCTCAAACCTGACGGTGTTGAGAAGGGAAAGGAAAGGTGAGCATGGACCGAAAGGATTCGCTGTAAAAGTAGCTAGTAAGCTTTTATTCCCTATGATATGGAGAAAATAAAGACTGTGCGATATAAATTTAGGGACTAAAGACATCAAACATTTTAATTCTTTTCTTTTCCAGATCTTAGTTGCGTTATATTCTCAAATGTTTTTGCCTCTAGAAATTTAGGGTAATCGTCACTGATCACATTTCTTCAACACAGGCTCAGGTTTATGCAGCTGAAATGGTGTAGCACTGATGTGATTTGGATATATCGGTAGGGAGCTCTTGATCAGCTCAATCAAAACTAGCTAAATGTTCCTAAAACAGGATGTATTAATCAATTGTGGGTTATTACAGTTGCCAGGCACTAGGAGAGGTTGACACCCATTTTTAGATGAGAAAATGTCATCATTATAATAAGTCACAGGCTTTCTACATTGTTTGAAAATATTTGAACAAGGATCTCCAGATGGCTCTTCTACCTAGGAAATTATGCTAAATACCTGGAACTTCCGTTCCTGCTTAAACATTCAAGTGGATACTGTTGTAGGAAGAAATTTCTATTCAACAAACTACTTATTTATTTTTTTTAACTTTCAAATTTCAAAATATTAGGGGGGTACAAATGTTTTTGTTACATGGGTACCTTGTAGAATATTTAAGTTGGGGCTTTTAGTATGCCCATCACCAGAATAGTGTTCACTGTACCCAACAGATAAGTTTTTACCCCTCACCACCTCTCACTCTACCCCCTCTTGGTTTCCAATGTCCTTTACATCTCTTTGTGCCCGTGTGTGCCCATCATTTAGCTCCCAATTATTAGGCCTCTTATAAGAGCTGATTAAATGCACACTCCACTGTCCAACAAATGTAGGATAATTCCTTAAATTGGGGTTTTAAAGTCTGATTTGGATTACATGTTGGAGACATTTTTCCCATGAAACCGCATCTCATATTTCTGAAAAAATAATAAAAGTCTATAGAAATACATAGTTTGAAATATGTTTATTTAAGATAGCATTTTTGAGGATTGTATTTACTGCACAAAACCATGTAAACATTGGGTGGGAGAAAGGATGAGATTGGATTGAAAGTAGCTATTTAACTCTATGTATATGGCTGCATCTTCCTTTCATAGAGAACATGTGTACACACTACATGTAGTAAAAGAGCACTTCTGAGTTCATATACTAGTGAACCATAAACAGTTACTACACACTAAGTGTCCTCTATCAATATCCACCCTAATGGAAAACACTGGAGTAGCACTTCAAATCTCTAACAGGAAGAGGAGAACCCTGAAACCCATCATTTAGACATCTGATGACAGCTCTGATGCACGAGTGCACTGAAAAATTTACACCGAGGAAGGGTTTATGTGTGAGGGAAGGAGAATTATTCTCTAGGCTATTTTTTAAAATTCCATTTTCCTTCATGTGTCTATTCCTTAGCACTTCTTTGGGGAACATTCCACCAGTTGAGTTAATGATTTAGGGTCTCCATTCTATTATCATTAAATATTGCCTGAGTTTTATGAGTATAAAATAATTCAAACACCAAAACATCTAAAATAAATATACTTAGGCAACACAGCACAGGATGTTTAATAAGCATCAGTATTTGCTCTGGTAGGAAGCAGAATTTCTGTTACATCACACCTTTTGTTAAGTAGCCAATTTAGCCAATATGAAATCCTATAAAATGGCAAAGATATAAAAAAGAGTCAGTAGTTCACTAATTTAGAAAGTCAATTATATGTCACTGTTTCATATCAGGTTAATTACTTCATTTACATTTTCAGAATTTTAAAGTAGTGCATGAAAGGTGACAGATTGACAGTACTGCAGACTGCAATTCTTACACTATTTTACTGAGTGTTAATAATATAAAAGGCAATATACAAAACAGAATTACACATAGGTTTTATCTAATGAGATTATAAGTGAAATAGACATGGTGCAAAAATGGGAGAAGAAGAGAGGTATTTTCAGAAAAATTTTACTGAAGACGTACGGTACAAGGGAAGTGGTAAATTGCTAGATAGCTTCTATATTGTTCTTCTAGGCACATATGTATGAAAGAATGGCAGTTAAATATCAACAAAACATCAATGTGTCTAAAGGGAGGAGAGTGAATGACATTCGAGAGAAGTCAAAAGAAGTCTAGATTGAAAAAGAATAAAAGTGATTCCTTGAGAGGAAGGTTTATCGTAATCAGAAGTATAATAAAAGGAGATACTACCACAGTCAGAGCACAAAAGAAGACTATGCATAGGAATGAGGAACAAATGTTGAGTTTCCATAGTTCTGATTCCTTACCCACTTTCATAGGAACCCAACCTGCCACTCCTTATTGTGGGTGTCATGATGAAATCTACCATACTACTTTCTGTCACTGACTTGTCAGGAAAAGCAAGG
The DNA here is from genome assembly GCA_008086735.1 of Cheirogaleus medius. Taxonomy (NCBI): domain Eukaryota; kingdom Metazoa; phylum Chordata; class Mammalia; order Primates; family Cheirogaleidae; genus Cheirogaleus; species Cheirogaleus medius. Next base: position 35,496,513 of record VBSM01002608.1, read on the forward strand.
CTTCCCCCTAAGTCTGTCTCTTCCCACACAACCATCATCACATTCAATGATCTATTAGTCCCTTTTTTCTTAAAAAAAAAA
>VBSM01002608.1:35496613-35540624 GCA_008086735.1 Cheirogaleus medius
GGGGGGGGGGAGGACAATAAACTCATTGCTGAATTTCCCAGTAATTGAATTAAATGTTTCTAGAAGGTAATTTGATGCTGATGCCACTTTTTTTCAGTCTGTGGGAGTGGGTGGGTTAGACCTCACAGCGTCACAATTGATATTCTGGTAGTCTTGAATGCAATGTAATTATAACTTCTATGGCCTTTTATATAAAAGTGAATTTATAAGTAATATCATGGGCTACTGAAACTAGTTTAAATATTAATAATGACATGGCTCCATCTGTAACATCACATGGGAGGAAAAGCATGAAAAGTCCTCAAAAACATTAGAAATTCTCCAAACTTCTTTCTGTACAGATGAGAAAACAGGTGAAGTGACTTGGATGTCACTTCTGTGCCATGGGATAACATCAGTATCAAACTCTAAGTTCTACAACTGATAATGCCTCACCTTCACTCTAGACCACAGTGCACTACCTAAGAGCACACATGCCATCAGTTCTTGACGATGTGTCCCAGTGCTCAGCTTCCTTGTAATACTACAGGCTCCAAAGTGATTTACTTTTATAAAAGTTTTGGGTTGACAGGCCACCTAGGTGGTTTGTACACATAAACTGCCTTAATTCTGTAGACTGAATGGCTGTTGTTTGTTCTTTTTCTGATCAATTTGGCAGGTCAAGTCAGTCAAATTGGTTTCTTCATGTAGACACTGCCTTACTATGGAAATGAATGTGGAAACATTCATCTTTGTCAGAAATAATGTCAAATTATTCAAATTTATTGGTGAATTACAGCAAACATCCCAGCTGATGAACATCTCAGTCATATGTTTTTTAGAGAACACTTATGGTTCTGAAAAGATAACATTACAATGAGCTTTCTCATTCTGAAGGGAAGATGCTTGGATAGAGGATGGGGTCTGTTATTCAAGATAATAATTTACTTTCATCATAAAAATTTCAAGGATACCCAGAACTATAAGTATTAAAACACATCTCTTTAGATAGTGTTGTTATTGTTTTTTCCCCTCTTCTTCTTATGGTCCTCTTTCAAGACCCTTAGGAAGCCATCTCTAAGACCCTCTCTGTCAGTTTCCATCTTTTCCATAGACATACTGCAGCCTTCACATTAACACTGCTTCTCTGGCTTGAGGTAATAAACGATTAGCTACAGCACAGTGGTGTGATGTTCATGTTATTCTTTGCTGTACTACACCCAGCCAATGTCTCAAAAATTAATGCAAGTATATCAGGATCTGAAATTAACTTTTTATAGCCAAAAGCAACATCCTGCTAGGAGGAGAAAAACCTATTATAAATGGGCTGGCATCTGATTGCTTGTAGATGGTTAGTACCAGGAAAATAACATTTCAAATTATAAAATGTTGAATATAACAAAAGCTGCCCCATATTGATTAATCAGTGTTTTGTTTATGAACTGATAAGGTCTAACTAGGTAGTGCCTATTCTTAGTAAATGGCAGATCTATTACTAAAGATCAGAGATGAACCTAAATTGGCTAATGCTCTTATGATATTATATAGAAATAATTAGAAAAAGATACCTGTAAGAAAAATAACAGATAGCATTTCTCTCTGACCAGTTTATTGTCCTGGAAAATATTTTTTTCTAAGAAATTATGTAAAACTAGTCACTTGTAATATATTTAAAAGTATACATTATTCAACAAGCACTATCAAGAAATCACTTCGGAAAATTAGAGGAGGAAAAAAAATCAACCCAGGATAATGCACATATCCATTTCTCTTTGAAAATTTTTAAATAATTTCTTGTTAAAATACCCATTTAGTGGAAACCAATTTTGTGTGCTGCAAAGGTATTTTAAAAATGTTATTTAAAACTGCCCATGTGTTTATGCTCAGATATTTTACTGATGTTCAGACCAAGCTTGACTATACCAGCATTCTTTTTTGTTCCTTTCTGGTTAGGATGTAAAACATATGCCATGAAAATTTGAAAATCTGCAAGAATATTTTATTCTAATTACTCATGTTAAAAATCAATATCTTTAGTTAATAAAAATAGGGCATGACTTAATTGCATATTTCTATATACATATGATATAGCTATAAGTCTAGAAGAAGAAGAATATAAAATTTTACCAGTTCTGTTATGGATCTAATTAATTAGGAAAACAAGGTAAAATAGTTTTCTATCTTCTATGGGCTACTGATTGCTGCCCACATTGGGCAGGAGGGAGAGGGGAGAGAGAGAGTTTTATTTTAAAAGTACACATTAAACTTACACAAAAATGTTATTAATGCTCTTAGAGGTTATAGATGATGCCTTAGTTTGAAATGTGAGTGTTTGGGTTTAGAATGGGCATTAAGACTCTAAAAAATGAATAGAATAAATCTTTACATTTTAAAGATTTAAAACTATAACTGTCAATTGAAAATGTTTAGCTAATTATATTGTCACTTTATGTTCAACTAGTAGCCACAGCCCTAATCTATAAATATAGTTAGGAATGGCAGCACATCCATTTTTCTTTACTCATTTTTTAACTGATCAGCTGAGATAGAAGATTAAATACAGTTTTTAAAATAGTTTTAAAAGCCTTCACGTCACTTTTGAACTAGGTACATGTGAAAAATTACAAGTAGAATCACTGAAAGAAATTTACATAAGCAAAAAGGTACAAATTATTGCTATTTGTACTCTTCATTCTTATCCTTTGCTTATCTTTCTTTTGACCTTTATCCAAACGAATCACACTAACTCTTGAATGCTTTCTCTCACTTGATTTCTAAAGCTGTTCATCACACTTGCTGGCTAGAAGCACAGCTGGCAAGGGATCTAAACCTCATCACTGGGCAAACTTGCCCTTCTGGTTTTGCCAAGAATGACATTTCCAATGGAAAAAAAAGTTACTGTATGGGACACTGGATACTCTATTTATTTGTGAGAACCAATAGCTCCAACCCCCTTTGTTAGAACTACATATAGGCATTAGAAATAAAACCAGAATAACAAAGAATCAAACAGCCTAGAGTTCTCTAAATTCAATTGTTAATTAAAGTGAGAGCACAGAAATCAGCTGAGTATTTTTACTCATTTCCTGAAGAAAGATGCAACCGAGGATAAGCAGTGCCCCCTAGTGTCAATAACCACAGACAATAAAAGCTAGAGGAAAGTTGCTAATGTTAGCTGAACTAAATTATTAAAAATATATGTATGTAATAAATTATAAATTCATCATTATTTAAATTTTAGATTTTACATGTATATAAAGGCCCACTCCATCATTTATTTAATACTGATTTGCTTAGGAATGTGCAAGAGTGAGGGCGTGCGCGCGCGCACACACGCATACACTGTACACAGACTGACATGGCCAAGATGTCTTTAATGTTCCAGGCAGCACAGAAAAAAAATTCCACCCAGCACAGCAGGCCATGCATGAAGCGGGTGTCAGCAAGCCCTGCGGAATCACTCACTGTGAAGACGTCTAATAGGAACTGCTGAATACACAATACAGGCAGCATGGTCTGAATGGCTAAAGTGGAATGGCCACAACGGAGTCCGAAGGTTTCAAACCCACCCAAAATTGCAATTAAATCTGTAAAGAGCATTTAAAATTTTTCTCTTTTTTGGTTGGCAATAGGTTAGCATACTTAGCTTGTATTAGAGACTAATTTTGAAAGTGCTATAACTTTTACTGTACATATTCTGAATATTGGGTCTTAAATCTTAAGTAGAATAAATAAAATACACATCTCTCTTTGGAAGAAAATGCAACAAAAAATTCAAATATTAAAAATATTACATAAAAGTTGGGGTATATTTTTTGTCTCATTAATCTAATATATGAGAAAACTTAAAAGTTATTTTTTAAAGACAATGAGGTATCTGTAGAGTCACATATGTGACAAAAAGGTAAAGTTAGCTTCTCAATCTGTGAAATGCTAAGTCACTTATTTATTACAGCATTTTTTGTCACTGAACCCATAAATGGGGGCCAAAAAGAAAATGAAATGAAAAAGAAAACAACCATACAAATAAAACGATAAAAAAAAAACCAGAAAAAAGCCAGGAGGACTGGATATATATGTCTCAAAGAAACTACTAATAAAAAACAAATTAATAAGAAAAACCATCCCTTAAATTTATTTGCATAAAAAGTACAGGCAAAAAAGTTCAAGGCTATTTAAAACATGCATTTATATAGGAACCCATTTGTGAATTACTTTGCCACATAAACCGATAATGCATATACTGCTAGTTTTGCATTTTAAAAAGCAAGGGACATAATTAGGCCTTTATGGAAAGATTCCTATATGCATTTAAATTGTTCCATCTTTAAAACGACAAAGATATAAGTGCAATAGTTTAGTAGGCATAAACATCATGTCCAAAATAATTAATATTTAAGAGGAGATAAGTCTTTAGGCCCTTTGCAATAACTTCTGGCTAAAACAGAAGCTGAAACTTCAACTATTTAAATATAAGAAAAAGTTCTAAAATGCCTACTACTGAATTTATTTAGAAGTTTAACTTTGGCATGACTATTAAAATCTCAGGTAATTAAAGAACAACAACAACAACAACAACAAAATTCTTAGTTGTAACAGTATTTAGGTAACATTCAGAAGGAAATAAAATGTGGAAGAACACATTTACATTAATGTTAATTGTAATAAAACATATTTTGTTACATTAATTATGAGTCACTTCTCATAAAAATCTCCACAGGAAATGAGATTTTATCCCATATCAGTAATAACAGGTACTGTTGCTTAGGTAGGTGATGGTGAAAAGTCAAATTTGTGTGCTGGTCCAAGAGGAACGAGGCCTTGTTTTTTCCTTGGTGGAACACTTGCATAACATGCTATTGCAGTTGGCACTTAAACATCAGGTAATTTCCTGTATCTCTTCAACAGTAAAAACGTTATACATAGGAAGTTGTTATGTTCTTTTATGTCTTTTATGAATTTTTGTTTTCATGGATACTTATAGTTTTTATCTTTAATTCAACTATAGACTATCTGGTGATTATTTGTTATTAACATAGGCATAAAATAATGTGACGTTCTAAACCCACCCCAAAACTCGCCTATATCAATTCCCAAAAGACTCAAGAAAAAGAGATGGACAAATTCTAAAGGCCAAGATGGAACACCATTAAGAAAAGCTTCCATTTTTGGAGATAAAAATTAAGAATTTTTTAGACTTAGTCCAAAACATTCTGTATGTGTTGATTTGGGGATGTATGAATCCCGACCATGGCCAGGTTTTTCTTGTTGCAGAAACAAGGAAAGGTTAAGGAGGTCCTTGCCTGTTGCATGAAAAAGATGCTGGGTTAGGAGTGTGAAGATTCTGGAGTTAGGCTTGTACATAGCCGGACAGAAATAGTGATTCGGGGCTGTTCTCATTCCTACAAGGTCAAAAGAAATAAAAAAGCTTTGTAATCCATGTACACTATTATTAGCATTAGCGTGTCCATGATTACATTTGATTCCTTTCTAGAACATCTCAGATAAAAGAGTTTGGAAATATATGTACACAGATTTCACACAAAGATAAATTTTAAAATGTGAGCTTTTAGCTTTAACTTCCTAAAGTCTACATAAAAATGTTCAAGTACAAATTTTCTTTTATATATGTTTCCTAAACAGCTACAAATGAGAGGATTCTTGTAAAATGCTTAGAGGCAGAAAAGGAATATAAAAGCTAAATAACTTCAAAGGAAGGTATTTCCTTAACATATGTATATCCATCCGAGTATCTAACAAGTAAACATCCCTTCATGCATATGATACATATAAAGATTATTCAGTAAGAGTTTTCATATACTTAAGCAAGCATACATATGTATCAAATAATTGAGCATAATAAATTTTTAATCGACAACTCTTATTATACCGAGAACATTTTCTTCAAGTTGATAAAACTGTACTATACTTTCAGGAATGATTCAATATTATTAAAAGTTAAAAATAACAAATAGAGCATAAAACAAATATTAGTCTTTTCATATTATTTCCTTAGCCACTGATTTTAAATATCATTAAGAGCTGCCCATATTTACCAACAGGGGTTAGTGCTTGCTTATTAACCAATATATATTGTTAGTTTATATTAACTTGGGGCAGGAAGTGAAGAAGAGTAAAAGAAAGGTAATAAAATTACTATCTTATTCATAAATTATACAATTTTTAATTTATCTTGTTTATTTCTCAGAATAGTAACACTTTTGCCTAAAACAAGGTATATCTTTTTTTTTACTAATCTTGTTATATTTATTGTTTTGATTATCTTGAAAAATTTCAAACTTTTACATATAAGTTAAAAGTCAAAGTTACAATTAAAACTTGAGTTTTAAGCAACAAGAGATATAGAAGAGTGCCATACAGAGTGACAAGAAATTTATAAGTACATCCTGGATGGCGAGATACCAAATTTTATTTCATTAGTCAAACGAACAGAGATTTTATGAAGGGATGCATTTTAATATATAATAAATAATTAACAATTTTACTACAAAGTTACTATGGTGTTATTACAGACACTCAGATTCAAATAGAGAAATATGGTAACCTCTAGAAATCACCCATCCAAATATATGATGCTTTGTCAAAGGGAAATAATGAGAACAGGGCTGAAATCACTGTATCCTTCCTTCTATGATTTAAAAATTACTATTCCTATATTTGAAAATCCATTAGCTTAAAAGCTTTTTGGCAATTCCTTGCTTCATCATTAGATATGGGAAAAAGCGATGGACTTCACCGGACACATTTTTACTGGCTATTTCACCATCCTCATGTTTCTCAGTACCTCACAGCAAAACCCCCTAGTTTCCCCAGAAATGTTTTACAAAGAGCCTGAGCACAGGGATCATACTTCCAACTCAGATCCCTATACTCCTGCATGGGGGAGTCTGGAGAAGGTGCTCTTCTGCTCTGAGGTCCTGAGTATTACCTGAGCAGTAACAAAAAAAAGCAGGCATTATATACTACATTCTGATAATTACACAGAAGCCAAGTTCCTTTATTTTCTATCAAATACTGACTTACATTTCTCCAAATCTGGATCCATACAAGATGCTCATTATGTGGTATAAATTTGGGGGCAAGAAAAATACAGCAATTGTTATTAAATATGGCAGAAACTCTGGCCAGCTCAAGTGCTTGTCTACACCTATTTGTACTTGCTCACGGTCAGTTGCATTTGGGGCTGTCGTTCAGCACTATAGGGGTTTTTAGTGGATCTCCTGTTGCACCATACACTTGTTGGCTGTCTGCAGTAAATGGTTCATCCACACAGCTAAGCAAAAGCACTTTCCAGCATCTGAATTAGCTTGTTTGATCATGGGTTGCTGTGAAATATATAGACTCTTCTGACTTCTGAGGTAAAAGAGCTCTCCTCCACTCATGAGATTATTTTATATCTAGCAGAAGCTTAAGATATATACTCATTCAGATATGCAAATTTAACCACCAGAGACAAGTAAATTATGCAAGATGATGTACATTCCATTTTAGCTGGAAAAAATGTACAAACACTATGCAATTCCATTTCAGAGAGCTATACTTGCACCAAGTTGAGATGCACTGAACAAAAGTTGCAATGTAATATCTGTGTTTGCACAGATTGGATTCAGTTTTGAAAAGCTGTTTTTAAGTACTTGAAGAGGTTTTCCATTTAATACTTTTATATGCCTTTTTCACTGGTAGTTTTACAGTTTTCTTCCCAAACTACTAAATATATTAAATCTCCAGAAAATAGTTACATCACTATTTTATGAATACTTTTAAATATTATTATGACTTATATACAATAATCATTAACAATTTTAGAAATTCTACTTAAGTTCAAGTCACCCACAAATCTAATTTTTCAGTATAAGGTCATATTTCCTAATATATGTTATTTATGTTAGAGTAATTCTACTGACAAACACTGGCTGGATAAATTTCATGTAACTCATGTATATACCTCATTATATAGCTATATATTGCTATTGCTTTTACAGGACACCCTAAAACAGCAAATGACATTATTTAACAACTTGATGTGGTTATTGTCCTTGTATAATAAACATTTAATTCACTCCAGGTTTAATTTTAAATTATGAATTCTTGCATTTCTGAAGTAAACAAAAGAAACAGGATCTTTAATATTTTAGTTTCGAAGTTTACAAAACAGAATTTTTAAGGTAGAAAAGATTTCTATGGCTTACGATATAGTGAGTGATGCCAGAGAAACCACTGAGTGAAATCATTAATTCCAGGTTTTTCTGTTAAATTTAATTTCTATACTTTAATAATATTCAAAAATAGTGACCTGTTTTAATGAAAATAAAACAGCATATATAAAAATGTCCTGATTTGTAGTAAATGTTACTAAATATGCTTTCTAAAACCATCAAGGAATTTTGGGAGCAGAGTTTAATTACCAAGTGCACAATAATCAAATTCAGCCATGACACATTTCTAAATCTTTGCCAAAAGTGACCTTCTTATAAATTCACATAGGCTTTGATGAAACAGCAAGCTGGTCTGGAGGAGGACACTGCCCTGAATCTTGACAGAACCCTACATTTGTCTCACCAGTTCCTCTCTAAATACGTAGCAAATAGGTTGGAGGTAATGGGCATTTTCTTGATAATTAGCTGTGTAGGCAAATATGTTCTTTGGCAGACAATATAAATGTTGATTTAAGGACCAGCCAATAAAAAGTGCTAAACTGCAAAACATTCATTGCTCAATTTCTCACAGATTTAGATAAAGACAATCCTTAAACTCAGGTTTCCATTGTCACCAAATAACACTCTATTACTATAAAAGTCATGATATGAAATATATTTTACCTATAATTGATATACAGCTGCTTAATCATTTTCATATTTGACAAGTTTATAGTATCCACAGTAAAATTACTAATAACAATGAATAGCACCAGGCAAGTCATTCTGGACCACTGTTTTATAGTGAAACTAATCAAATTCCTCATTTTCTTAAACACATAAAGCAATGCATGTCCCACTGAAACTAAGCAATAAGTTAGCAAAGACAAGTGGTAACCTACTGCAAACACAAGTAAAATTTAGTTTATGTCTAAGTTTAAGAGATCATGTTTAAAGAAAATGGTTTCAAGCTGGAAGCAAGATACAGTGTTTTAAAAACAAAAATAGCACAAGATAAGTGGCATATACTCTAGCAATTTTATTTAACGTAGCTTTTTCAAATATAATCTAGTCTATAGTGCACTCAAACTGCAGAAACATCTAAATTAGGGGGAAAAAAAAGCAATACTTATCCTTGCAAAAAGGGCCTATACTCAAAGGAACATCTGAATAAAATTGAGACATCTGCAGTAAAGTTTTACCTTCTCCCTAGAATGTTTGAGATGAACTCAGTGTAACACTGTCTTCCAAGAAAAGACAAAGTGATCAATGCAAGAACACATCAGGCTGCCTTGGACAGGCCAATCAATGCAAGAAAGAACCTTGCCCAGGGCCTTATGCAAATAGAAGCACGTCCTGCAACCTAGGGAGGGAACATGCGCAATAGATCAATTGGATCTAAAAAACCTTACAGCTATATCAGCTTCAGACAGTAAATATATACTGACGAATATCTCAAACTTCCCGCGAATTCTTAAAATGGGTTATTTTTAATAGCTAGTTAAAAACTCTTTCTGGGATCTGGAGTGCAGCAAAGCGGAAGAAAACATCATGGGAGAAATACTCAGCATTTCTTTTAAGACTGTGCAAATAAAATTCCGATTTCTTAAAATTTCTTGGCATAGCTGAATTTTGCTGACATTTCAGAAGGTTACGTTTTAAGTGTGTTTATACTCATGAATACAAAATAAAAATCCCCTCCAAAAAAAAAACCCATACTGTTTCAGGTAGTTCTTGAACAAAGAATAAAATGAAAATTTTATAGAAGAAATGATTCAAGATGTAAAATTACAGTCATCATTCTCAGACTAAAATCTCACCTTATCACCAAAGATTATTCTCTATAGTAGTTAACCTATTGATATAGAAACAGTTTTTCTTTTAAAGTAAATGTCTGTTTCTCCAAGAATTACTCTAAAATCTAATTAGAATGTATAATAACCTTAAGAGCTAGTTAGTACACAAAGTTAGTACACAAAATTCTCTAACCCTGTTAAATGGTCTTGCAAGCAAGCCAGGTAATTCATAAGGCTACATAAAAAATGCCCCATTATTAGATCTTCAAGGGAATATCTGAGTGTAAAATTATTCCTTAAATATTTTTTAAACCAACTGTTTCTTAGAAATTTCATGTTTAAAAACCTTTCTTAAGTTAAAAAATATTTTAAATAGGAATTATAATGCTAGCAAATATAATACAGATACTATCAAGCAAATAAGAAAACTCTGTAAATATATATTAGTACACATTTACCTTAATTGTATTCTACTCCAGAATTTTAAATTAAAAAATTTAGCTTCAGATGCATTTTCATTCAGGTATGTAGCAAATGTTTCTAATATTAAAAATAAATTATATGATTCTTCTTTTAGCTATTGCTGGCAAACACTATATTAAATAGGAAAATCGGTCATCTATTATAAAGTTCACTATTTGAAGCTGTTTATTTAGCTGTTAAAAGGACACAGATGTCTTAAAACACTGGCTTATTAGTCAATGTAAAGAAATATGAGACTATGCAGGATAAACAAAGCTCACTTTTTATTTTTCACATTTCTAGTGCTTTCTACATTGGTAAGATTTTAAGTTTCAGTTTACTCTAATAAGATTTTTTCCTAAGGCGTAACTAAATAGTATGTCATCCATTTGTTTGATCCTCTTTACTTAGACTTACAGCTTTATAAAAACTTTAGTATTTTACATGGGGAAAGTATAGAGATAAAGAATCAAAGTAATACTGTTTCATAGCTTTTCAAGTATGGGATATCAGAAGAAGTACTTAGAATAAATCAGAAAGGCATGAAGTAGCAGGTTAATTATAGGGACTCAAATGTTTCCCTTTTTCCAATTTTAATTTCAAATATAAGAATTTTGAGTAGTCTGTATTCACAGTGAAATGTAAACTCCAATTTACAGTAAGTGAAATACAAAGGACCAAACAACTATGGTTTAACTTTTTGTTATAATATTTAAATCATTGTATTTTCTCCAATATGTAGGAAGAAAATGAAGAAAAACAATTTTAGAGTATTACCTAATATATGATATGTGTTGACATTGTGATAGGCACTGAATAACGAAATCCTATCCTTCTTGATATAAATTTGCACAATATGTGTGCTTCTTCCTTTTAAAAGCATATTTTCAATTTAGAAGGTAGGTGTCAGATATGATGCTTAGTTTGCCAAACAATTTTGTGCTCTAGAAATACATGGCAAAATTTCTTTAAATGAAGAGTCCTTGTATTAATTAAAAAATACTAATTTATTAGAAATTTACTTTGTACAGTGTTTTTTTTTTTTTAAAAAAAACATTAGAAGGAAGTATGTGTCACAGATAAATTCACAGATTCTGAGACTAAGGTTACTCGGATTTCTATATTGGTTCTGACCTTTGTGCAACCCTGGACAAGTTCCTCAACTTTTCTGAGTCCCTCATCTGCAAAACAAGGTTCGTAATACTTACCTCATACACTTAAATTAGGTCACACAATGCCATGTTAAATAACGTTCAAGGACCAAATGTACTAGTATCCTGACCTAGTGCTCTCTTTTGTGTGGCAGTATGTAGCATAGTGGTTATGCGCATGGGCTTTGGAGTCAAAAACGTTTGAGTTTAAATTCTGGCTCCATCACTTATTAGTTGTGTGACCTTAGGTAAGTTATTAATATTTCTATGTTAGTTTCCTAACTGAGGATAATAATATTACTTACATCATAGGGTTGTTCTTACAACAATAGGCTACTTGAATTAATATTTGCAAAGCACTTAAAACAATGCCTGGTACTTTGTAGGCACTGTGTTATGTAGCTATTTACTTATAGGCATAACTTTAGATATGGGTAATATGAAGGAGCAAATGCTGATAGCAGAGACTGTTCCAGTGAGACTTGAAAGGTCAATTCTATTTAGTTGGTATTAGAAGACAGCTGTCTGTTTCCAGCATGGAATGAACTGCAAAGAAGAGCCAACCAGTGGCTTGGCCAAAGAAATTCATCTGCTTTACAGAGCCTCATAAAGTGTTTTCCATTTTTCTGCTTAAACTAAATTTCCAGAACACCCTATCAAAACATATTCAAAATTTAAATATAAATAATTTGGGGAATATCTGTTATTTGAAATTTTCCACGCCTTCTTTCTTCTTCACTAGTTTGAGTAATCAAGAATTGATTACAGTTACTTGGAAGGCACAAAAAGAATAAGCAATAAAGGGAGAATAAAAACTAAATCATCACATAATTTGATGGAGAAATGTAGAATTGAATCCTGAAATACATGAAAAAACAGGAGGTTGCTTTAGGGACAAAAGTCACTACAATTAGTATATTATACGGTTTATTCTCCATAGGTACTTAATGAGAGGGAAAATAAACAAAAACCTTACATTAACAACAAAGTGAGAAGTCATACTTTTGAAGAGAGAAAAATATATTTAAATGTTTCTCATCTGTAAAATGGGGATGATAACAGTACTTACCTCACAAAACTGGTATGAGGATTAAATGAGATAAAGTGTTTGAATTCATTGGGACTGCACTTGGGGCACACTAAAGTATCATTTAGACGTTAGAAATGATGATGATGAGCATGAAGATGATGCTGCTGCCTTCTGATGTGCAAAGACACTGCTATGAATTGTTTAGAACTGTTCTTGACCCAACCATGTCTTAGACCCTCATGGCTGGCTGACAGATTATATGGATTCTATAATGATAGCAATGACAGAGCTCTATGAGAGTGAGAGAGAACTCTCAACACAGCAGTAAGATATGAAAGTATCACTTCTAAGAATCTATTGTGAGATCTTTGAGAAAACACAAATGTTACCAAATGTTAAAGCTTATAATGTACTAAAGATATTTAATATATTACAACATATTTAATATTTAGACATAATGTAAACATATTTGATATTTGGATAGATGCCCTAAAAATGTGCCATAGGAAGCAAAACTGCAGGTTTGAGGCTGCACCAGAAACAGCAGTAGAAACTTTCATTACACTGTTAATGATATTGGGACAAGGAATTTTTTCTGAGGTAAATTGAGCAGTTAATGTAACAAAGGCAAGACACAGGCCAGTGATCTCACATCACTTTATTATTACAATTTACAGGGCATCATTTTACAGAGAAAGTCAAGATTTCTTTGTTGTTAGAAGAAAGGCTATTAGAAAATCAACATTTATAATTACAAAGAATCCCTTGATGCCTTGTAACTGGAGAGAAGTTAAGATTGAGAATTTCTACAGTAGGAAATTGTTGAGTGTGTTTTATCTTTCCACCTAGTGCCTCTCCTTTGCAATGATAAGCATCAGGTTTTGCTTATAATCCAGATGTCTGGTCAATATAGTAAAGAAATTTGGAGATAAGATGTTAGACATTAGAAACTGAGATTTATGGACATTTACGCATAAACTAGGCATATTCAAAGTGGGAATACTTTTTAATTATATGACTCAATTATAAATTGTCACTAAAATACTAAATAGAAATTTTATTTATATTCTAATGTTCTTTAGTAAACTTCTTTATGAGAAAAATTCAAATAAAGTATGGAAAACTAAGAAGAAATCTAAATACACTAATCTTATGGACTTCATGTTTGTGTTCCTCCTGTCCCTAAATTCTTATGTTGAAACTCAAACCTCTAATGGGATGGTATTAGGAGGTAGGGCCTTTGGGAAGTAATTAGGTTTAGATGAAACCATGAGGGTAGGATTAGTGTCCTTACAAAAAGAGGAAGAGACTACAGCACAGGCTTGCTCTTTTTGCTTGTGCTCGCGCTCTCTCTTTCCTTCTCTCTCTCTCTGCCATGTGAGGATGGGATGAGAACAAGGCCATCTGCAAACCAAGAAGAAGGTCCTTACCAGATCCCAACCATGCTGACACCCTGATTTAGGACTTCTCAGCCTCCAGAGCTGTGAGAAATAAATGTTTGCTGTTGAAGTCACCCATCTATGGTATTTTTGTTATAATAGCCCAAACCAAGATAGAAATTGGTATCAATACTAATGGTGCTGCTGTACCTAAAAATGCGAAAGTGGCTTTGGAACTGGGTAATGGGTAGAGGCTGTAAGAAATCTGAAGTGCATACTAGAAAATGTCAATATTACCTCAAAAGGAATTTTAAAGGCAATATTGGTGATGGCAGAGAAAGCAAAGAGCTACAGAAAAAGTTTCCATCTTCTCAGAGAACACATAAATAATCATGTACAGGTGTTGGTAAAAATATGAACCTTAAAGGCAATTCTAATTAGGTCTCAGATGGAAATAAGAAACATGCTATTGGACAATATAGAAAAGACAATCCTTGGGATGAAATGGCAAAGAACTTGGCTAAAATGTGTTTGTGTTCTTGTGTTCTGTGGAAGGTAGAACTTATCAGTGATGAAATTAAATATTTAGCTGAGGAGATGTCTAAGTAAAGTGTTGGAGGAGCAGCTTGGTTCCTCCTGACTGCTCATAACAAAATGCCGAGAAGAGGAAAATGAGGAAGAAATTGTTAAGCAAAAAGCATACAGGGCTTACACATTAGGAAAGTTCTCAGCCTAACCATATTTCAAAAAATGAGAAAGCATGTTTCTAAAGAGAGCACTAAGGGTGTGGCTGAGCAAACATTTGATAAGGAGATTAGCATGGATGTGAACCACAAACTTAATCAGCCACCCCAGCAGGAAAACTGCTAGTTTGAACTGCAGGGAAAGGAGATGGGACAGAATGAAGGAAGGCTGTCAGACTTCATAGATTCTACAGGACAAAACAATAAAGCTAATTAGCTGTGAACTTGCATTATTCATGAAGAAAAGGGAAGCATGGCCCTGAAGCCCATTAGAGATCGTCAGGGCCACCCCTAAGATTTCAACAAGGCAGACGGCCTCCAACAGAAGCCATGGGGGCAGGAGTGCAGCCTGGCAGATCCCTAGGGGCAGGACCCCTGCCAAGCAAAGCTGAGGCATGGATGGGGCCCCAGCAGAGAGTGAGGCATAAGCAGCAACCTGCCACATTGTGGGTGACATTGCCATCCAATGGGCCTGGGGATCAGAGCATCTAGCCATAGAGGATTATGCTGAAACTTTAAGATTTCATGGGATTTGCTCTTGCTAGGTTTTGGCTTCCTTGGGACCCATCACCCCTTTCTTCTCTCCTATTTCTTCCTTTTGGAATGGGAATGTCCACTCTATGCCTGTTCCACCATTATAATTTAGAAGCACACAACTTGTTGCTTTCACAGGTCCATAGCTGGAGAAGAATTTTGCTTCAGGATGAATTGTACTTTAGTCTCATCCATATCTGATTTAGATGATATTTAGAAGGGACCCTAGATTTAGAGGTAATGCTGGAATGAGTTAAGACTTTTGTGGCTATTGGGACAGAATGAATGTATTTAAGGTCCCCAGTAGCTTGCTGTGATTGTATAGTGGTTAGCATGAATATTTTGCCTGAGTGCAGTGACACGTCTGTAGTCCTAAGTACTTGCGAGGCTGAGGTGGGAGGATCACTTGAGGTCAGGAGTTTGAAGCCAGCCTGGACATAGCAAGACTTTGTCAAAAAGAAAAAAGAAAAAGAATGAATGTATTTTACATGTGAGAGGGACAGGAGTTTTGCAAGGCTATGAATAGAATATATGGACTGCACGTTTATCTCCCTAAAATTCATGTGATGAAACCCTAACCCCCAAGATGATGCTATTAGGAAGTAGGGCCTTTGGGAGGCAATCAGGTTTAGATGAGGTCATGAGAGTCCAGCCCCGTGATGGGATTAGTGTTCTTATAAGAGGAGTAAGAGACTAGAACGTGCTCTCGTGCATGCTATTTCTCTCTTTTTCTCTCTCTGTGTCTCTCTGCCATGTGAGGATACAGCAAGAAGGCAACTGTCTACAAGCCAGGAAGTGGGCCCTCACCAGAACTTGGATCTGCCAGCACCTTGATCTTGGATTTCTTAGCCTTCAGAACTGTGAGAAATACATGTTTGTTGTTTAAGCCATCCAGTAGTATGGCATTTTTGTTATAGCAGCCCAAACTGACTAAGACAATTAATAAATACTTAAATAGGAAAACTAGTTTCTAGAGAATATGAGACTTAATTTATTCAATGTAAACATAGAAAACATAACTGAAGTTTAGGGTTTGGATTAGGTTTAGTTATTTCCTTTGATCAGAGATTTCAGTATTTTCTTAGTTGAATTCCTAACCAATTTCCATAAATGGTCCTTAGAAGGGTCCAAAATTTCAGGGCCACAGAATGTACATTTTGCACACTCAAGGATACTGACTCTAAGTGTCCCTGTTTTTCATCTTAGATGATCAACTTTGTTTTCCTGTTTATCTTCTTTATTCTATCTTGTGGCTCTCTATGAATGTTCAGGCCCTGCTTTCTTCATTCTGACCCAGCACAGCACCATCTGAGATCTGGTCCTGATAACTTATTTACATGTAAATTCAGGATCAACAACTATTTGTTGAGTATATACTTATTATATGTCCAGCCAGGCTAGACAGCATGGTAGAAACAATGAAAATACTGATGTTATTTATTTTCTACTAGTTAAAAAAAAGATTTTGAGGTGACTTCAAGCAAAAGACAACTACATATAAGGACACTGAATAATATACTGAGGCTGAGAATATACTGAGAAAAATCACTGAAATGGAAAACTAACCATAGTTCTGGGTTTCCAGGAGACAAAAGCAAAAATGCATTGTACAGTTTTTATCTTCTGACAAAAAGAGTGCATCAGTTCTCAACAGAAACAATTTTTCCTAGTACTTAATTCAAAGACAAATTTACTGTATGGACCTTTATGTTGAAGAAGTTACCACAATGACCTCTTATATATCATCTCACTTCACAATTATCCTACTATATTACTCTCTTTGTTTAAATATGTTTCCTATTTAGACTATATAACCTTCTTGGGGCCAGGAAGCATGTGTTTTAATGTTTCCATAGTATTCGTACACAGTAGGCATGTTTAATTGAATAAATGAATATCTTTAATAGCAATTTTCAAAATCATTTATCTTGAGGGTATAATATTCAGTCCTAACTATAAGAAACAATTTTAAACTATAAAGTTAAACTTATGTGGTTCAAGTGGCTTTATTGTGATCTAAATTCATTCAGTGAAAAAGTGTTGAAAACTTATGTATGTGAAGAGAGAGAACTGACATATATGTAGGGGTTAAAAGTCTCCAACTCTGAAAGTTAAGATTTCAGAGGCCTGGAAGAGTATCTTTTTTATTTTTTTTTTAATCTGAGTCCAAAGGCGGCATTGGAACCATAACATGATCATATCAGCTATAAGAGAAGAAAAAATGATAGCCCTTCCTCCCCATCTCCTTTATTGCCACAGAAACCTGATAACCAGTATACCAAATACAAGCCCTGGGTATCTAAATGCCCTCACAATGTAGTATTCTACTATTGTCTGTTCTGATCTAAGCTACATAATTGGACTTCTGCCTTGATTCATCACTCCACAGTCCTCCTGATTTTTATGCCTGCTACTTTCTTTCTCAAGAAGCCTCTTTCTCAGGAAAGGATTCCATTTCTGAATTCCCAGGCAATGGGTGAAGCCTTAAACCTTACTTTGTTAATCCTTCCCCTGATCTCCTGTACTGGATTCTATTATTTTTTTTCCATCATTTCCTATAAGAGAATGAGGTGGGGTATGGTGGCAGAGAATAGGTACTCTTAGAATAAACTACTACATTTTGTTTGCTCAGTCACCACCCATTGCCTTGATTTTTCCATTCCCTACAAGCAATTATACCTCCTGATTCAAACCTGAGCTTACCATACTCTATAGATACCCACCTAGTGATAGGTCTCTGGCTACCCCTTCCAAAGCCAACCTCTGCAGTAGAATTAGCTCCTCCTGAAACCATCCTGAACTCCAGTAATAAGATCTTTGCCCAGATCTGGCTTCCATCCTTGTTCCCTCAAGCTTTATCTTAACATGGATCCAGTACACTTCGGGTGTAAGTGTAACTGGCTCCCCTGAGTTAATATGAGTAAATTATTTAATCAGGATTATTCAAGGTACAAGTTAAATGGCTTTGATTGCAAAATTTCTTGTTCTCTAGAAACCCTTTTCAATTTGAGATGTCAAATCAGAGGTGTCACTGTGTTTGGGAATTTTATTTGGGGGAGGGATTACAATGAGTGATCATCATAAGGCTGTAGGAACAGTAAAAACAGCCCTATTATTAACTGAACTATGTTTTTCTAAAATCTTTCTTATAAAAGACTTACAATAGCCAACCATACTCTCATATCTGCAGTAAAATACAAAATCTCTCATTATTAAGATCTTTTATAAAACCAATAGAAAAAGAAGTATTTCTTATATAACAATTTATAGTTAACAAATTAGTACATCAATTTCTCTGAGTGTTCCTTAACTTAACATGTTATTGTGCTAATTTTGCCAAGCAGTCCTTGGTTTCTTGGCAGTCTTTGTTGAACCAAGTGATAAAGTGACCAATCTCTCAGCTACATGCAGGAAAGGCTGTAAGGCCTGGATGCAGCTCATCTATGTAGACACTGAAAAGAAAAAAAAAAAAAACCTCTTCCAAAGGTAATTACAATAGAGTATTATGGATCCTTTATTTTACAAAAAGATTCCTATTAAAGATAGTGAAACTTTTCTCCATTTCAGCTGCCTTCTGAACAATCTGATCTTCTTGTGCCTGAGGGATATAAATATTAAAGAGCACACTAGGTTCTTAGGGAAATGATCTATTGAGAATGCAAACAATCACAACTAACATCATATTTAATGGTGAAATACTGAATGCTTTTCCCTTAAAATCAGGAATAAGATAAGAATGACTACTCTAGCCACTTCTACTCAACCTTGCAGTAGAAGGTCTAGCCTGGGCAATTTGGCAAAAAAACAAAAATAAATTAATTAATTAAATAAAATGCATCTGAATTGGAAAGAAGTAATACTATCTGTATCACAGATGATATGATCCTGAATATAGAAAATCCTAAGGAACCCCCCCCCACCACACACAAAAACTATTAGAATTAATGAGTTGCAGGATACAAGATCAATATATTAAAATCAATTGTGCTTCTGTACACCAATACAGCATAATCTAAAAATGAAATTTAAAAACCAATTTCAGTTAGAATAGCATCAAGAAGAAGAAAATACTTAGGAATACATTTAACAGAAGAAGTGGAAGACTTTTACACTGAACACAACAAAGCATTTTTGAAAGAAGACCTAAATAAATGGAAAGAAAGCTCATGTTCATGGGTTGGAAGACTTAATATTATCAAGATGGCAACACTTCCCAAATTGATCTACAGATTTAATCAATCCTAATAAAAATCCCTGCTCGTTTTCTTGCAGAAATTAACAAATTGATCCTAAAATTCATACGGAAATGCAAGGGTCATAGAATAGCCAAAACAATCTTGAAAAAAAGAACAAACTAGGAGGACTCACATCATAATTTCAGAACTTACTACAAAGCTATAGTAATCAAGTTAGTGTGGTGCTTGTATGAGGATAGGCACATATACATCCATGGACTAGAATTCAGAGTCCAGAACAAACCCTTACACTTACAGTCACCTGATTTCAACAAGGGTGCTAAGACAAATCAAAGGAGGACAAACAATAGTCTTTTTCAATGGATGGTGTTGGGACAACTAAATATCCACCTTCAGAAGAGTTAAATTGGACCCTTACCTCACATAATACACAAAAACTAAAGTGACAAAAATAAAAACTAGATAAATTGAACTTTATCAAAATGAAAACTTCTGTAGTTTGAAGGACATCATCAAGAAGGCGAATCAATGACCCACAGAATGGGAGAAAATACTTGCAATCACATATTGATGAGGAACTTGTACACAGAATATAAAAAGAATTGTTAAAAAATCAACAGTAAAATGGCAACCCAATTAAAAAATGGCCAAAGGACTTGATTTCTCCAAAGAAAATATACAAATGGCCAATAAAACAAAAAAAAGAGGCTCAATATCATTAGTCATTAGAAAAATGAAAAAAAAATAGAACAAGAAACTACTACACCCACTAGGATAGTTAAAATAAAAAAGACAGATATTAACAAGTGTTGGTGAGGTTTTGAAGCAAGTGGAAGAACTCTTATACCTTGCTTGTGGAATTGTAGTATAGCTAAAGGGTATGGATTTTCTTTTGGAGTGATGAAAATGTTCCAAAATTAGATAGTGGTGATAGTTGTACAACTCTATAAATATGCTAAAACCCATTGAATTGTATACTTTAATTTGTTTAGTTATTTTCCTCATTTATCACAAAGACTATACTTAGAAGGGAGTCATAGAGAAGCAATCTTTTCAGTCAGACTGAGAGCTGGGGATGCCAGCAGCAAGGAGATTATCTTACGCCAGAACAAAAAGGGTAAAACCATCTAATGTGAAAGAAGTGATTAGGCAGAATTTTGAAATTAGCCAATATTTAAATAGAGAGTAGGGAGTATTAATGTTTAGTTAATAAAAGAGTTATTGTTAAGGCTTAAACTCTATATATTAGTCAACTAACTATGCAGATATTTAAAACTAATCATGTTGTTATAATACATAGGGTTTTCAAACTTGGAGGGAATAAGAGAAATATCATGTTGTTTTTAGATTACTTGCGCAAAACAAGACTTAGAGATAAAAGAACACTTCAAAACAAAACTAATTAGTATGTATCTTGTAGTTATGTTACAAAAGGCAACTTATTTTTACTGAATCACCTAGATTTTAAAGTAGGTTTGTAATAGTGTTTTTGGCCTGAATTATTTGGATACTGTTATAACTCAATTTTTCTTTTTTTAACCTCTCTTATTTTACCTCCCCTTATTTCTTGATTCTCAGCAGCCCAAATTTCAGCTATTTTCATTGATCACATTAAGCAGATATCCTACCAATATCCAATTTACTTTGTTCTTTGTGGACAAAATATAAATGATACTTCTTTAAGGTCATAGTTAGCTGATGTCACTAAAGGTAAAAACTAATTATTTTAGTTCCATTCCATTTTTTCTGCAGTGTAAATCCAAATCATGCTCCAGGCAATTTAAAAAGATCTACTGAGAGTAGACTGAGGTTGAGTGTCCTCATATAGCTATGTCCAAAAACTAGTCCTCTATCAGCTGCTGAAGGGCAGCTTAGGCTGCCTGGAGGCCAGGGAGCCCAGCATGGAACAATGGCAGGAAAATAGAGTTCCCTTCATTCCTTAATTCACATGCAAGTGAGGTGCCAATCAAGTGCTGACAAGCATGGAGAAACTAAAATCAAAAGTGGGTAGAGATACACTTTCAAAAGGAGCTGTTTTCACACATTTCTAAGTGATGCTTTTAATGGTGGTTGTGAACATACCACTAATAACATAGAAAAAGAAATAAAAGTAATAAGAAAAATACTAATTTTATATCAGCTGAGATGACTCAATAAACTAATAATGAAATCTGCTTATTAAAATTGTTCCTGTTTTATAAAAAAATATGAACACTCTCATTTTGGCTTAAAGAAAGACATCAATGCAAACTGATTTACTGAGCATTGCAAAAAGGGCAGGGAAGGTGAGCTGAGATCAGTAACTGGGCATTGGCAAGGAAAGACTGCTCATTTCCAATAAAAAAATAAATAAAAAATTAAGGTTACTTGGTTTGGCCAAACTGATCACCTAGAAAGAGAAGAGCAAAAGCACTCTGAAATGGCCAACAATGGAAGCAATGCTATCACTTCATCAAAGTGGTCGGAGAATGAAATGATGAAAAAGGTCCAAAACTGCATTGTTTTAAAATGACAGTTAATTTTCAAAAAAATGAGCCTCAATTTTTAACAACTACTATAAGGCAAAAAGTAAGCTGTATTATTTGTAGATGTCTTTCCAAATGAATTTGGTAAATGCATTCTAATTATAATTATTAATTCTATCAAGTAAAAATAAACTTTCCAAGACAGAAAGTTAAGGCTTTGTAAATGATAGTTTAATAACTGTAACTTTCCATACTGGCATTATTTTAAATATAGAGAAAAGATAACATAGGCAGATATGTTAATTTTGAAAATTCACTATGTATTCTTAAGATAAACAGTACTTTCCTTTTGTCTCTAATGACTGAATCCTGGAATTAATACCAGAGTTGTCTTATCAATATCTATTTTTACTAGGAACACAGAAAGTTTAGAGAATTGGAAATTTGAGCTGTTAACACATGATGAGAGTAAAAGCAGTGAAAAGAATATTTTTAATATCACTTTTCTCATTACAGTAAAGTGTACATTGTTTTTATGGGGTTAGATCTGGTCAAATTCTAAGATTTACTGCCATAAAATGAACACTGGTTTTGAAAATAAATCTGACTATAAGGTATTCTTCAGGAGAAATTCAACACTTTAAGATAGGATATAATCATAAATATGGCCTCAGTTTTCAAAAACAATAATTAGCAAAATATTAAAGCTCTACAACTATTTTGTGCTCTAAATTTAAAAGTAATTTATCTTCATATACCTACTAGCAGCACAGTCAGTTTTAAACTATAATTATATAAAACTTTAATTTTAGTAAATGGCAAGACACATTTCATCATAGGTCCTCACTGATACCTGTTATTCAAACAATAAGTATTATAAGTAACTGCATTTACTGGTGAAACTGTACTTACTGCAAAGTTTACATTTAACATACAGTTTCTTGCAATTCATGACCTAAAGAAGAATGTGAACTTGTGTAACAGCGGTAGAAAAATGATTTTCATGCATTCAAACATGATGCTATAAACTAAGACTGTTCTCTAAGAAATATGTGTGTGTGTGTAGAATCTTTAATCAGGAGTAAAATCTTACAATTAAAAAAAGTTTAAATTTACTTAAACCCAAATGATTTAATATCTGATGTATACAATGTGCTATTGAAACAAGAAACTAAACCATAATTTAAGATTTATATATTCACAATTCACTTTCTTGTAAAGTTAATATTAAAATTTTGAATCCATGTAAAACAATTTCATATATTGTTACACCTAGACTGAAAATCCTGAGAGAATGAATATTTGTCAATATTTTCCCCTTAGAACACTGGTAAGAATAGGAAAAAGTATTTTCAGTTTAGGCAAAAGCAAAAGGTTTAAAAACATTTCAATGTTCATTGTTCCTTTAACAATGCTATCTTTTAAAAAGCCCTTTGAAAGAGAAACATAGTTAATTTAAATGTATTAACCAAATTTACAAAAAATTACTGTAAAACTCATCATTATACATTATTATTTGCTTAGAAGAATCCATTTTATTAGCCCCCTCTTCTTTGGTTGCCACCGTCTGTATGCTTCCATTACATACCCCAATCAAAGTTATTTCACAAAAAGTAGAAAATATGAGAAGTTGAGATAGTTGCCATTAATATTTTAAAATCTAAACAACATATATTACATTAAATAGACTTCTCAGCCCTGGCGTTGCCTGACAGATATGTGATGTGCCCGTGGTTATATTATATTCCTCCTCCCATGCATGTGCCTCCTGCAGAGATAGCAGACTACAGAAGCTGACCCTTACTGAGACCATCTTGTCTCTCTGACAAAGCTCCTTTTTAACTTCTTACTTACTGGTTACTTCCTGTGATGGAGAAAAATTTTAGCTCAGCTTGTGATAATTTCACAGGCCCTGAGGACCCTGACCCTAATAGCCTCAAGGTCAGAAGTCAAGTCTTGTTCTGAAACATCTGTGTGCTTTATATTAAAGTGGAACAAAAGTGGAGAAATATCCACCAGTGTGTGACAAGAAGGACGGGCAAAACAGGACTGACACATTGGTCATCTGTTAACCCTGGCATCTTAAGTTCATTTTTAAAACTGTCCAAAATACACTTAAACTCCAAATTTGGTGTACAATGGTATTTTTATAAACCGTCTTAAAGTAAAGAAAAAAAAGAAAAAAAGGAATTTATGTTTTACAGAACTCTGAAATTTGATTAGCCTTGCAGGATTTCAGACATATTTTAAGTCACTCTACAAGTCAAGAAATTTCATGTTTTAAGTAATTTAACAGCTTACAAAGAAAAAATAAGCTATATATAACTATATCTATGGAGATACAGATATATATATATATATAGCTATATATCTATATCTGTAGGGATTGAAGAGTATATTTGAAAAACAACATTCATATTTTAAAAGTACATCATACTAGTGTGTTAAAGAGCTATCTTAAGATATCCATTATATATATCAAAATAAATAAATTAATACGGCAGAGTTAAAAGTACTTGTAAATAATGTCTAAAAGTGAAATCAATTTAGGAAATAAACAATTTAACTATTTGTTGATCTTAAGAGAGTACAAGCAAGCATTTGTAGATTTAGATTGACTAAAGTATCCTCAGGTGTCAGGTGTCACCACCAGTTTTATATCTAAATCATGTGGGTAAGCAATAAGGTGTAGGGAGGTTGAAAGGCCACAAAATTATATTTAATTTCCATGACAAAGAGAAATACACACCAAAGTCTAGAAACATAAAAATTAGACAATCAATGCTGTGCCTGCTTTTATGTCCACTTAGATCTATTTAGATTTAAAATTATTAATATCAACTGCACTTTTATCAAATTAATCATTTTATTATAGCACTGGTACATTCCTGTAACATAGGGAGTATGGATGGACATGGAGGCATGAATTCTTCATTAGTGCATTTTTAGTATTGATTATATCATATTAACCATACTGGCACAAGATTGTGATACTTGTAACACTGCATATAAAACAGATAAGATTTGAAAATTTTGTTAATTTTTTCTATTATATACATACAATCTTAACTCCAAGAATCAGATTATTTTGAAATGCAAAGATTTTTATGGCCAAGCAATGCATTCTAGCTAGGAGCAGATTAATGGAAGCTTTCTGATAGTTTTAATACTAATTATATAAATTCTGATTAAGTATCAAGTACTGAGGCGGGTGGATAGCTCAAGGTCAGGAGTTCGAAACCAGCCTGACCAAGAGCGAGACCCCGTCTCTAAAAAAAAAAAAAAAAAAAAAAAAAAAAAAAAAAAAAAAAAAAAAAAAAAGTATCAAGTACTAACTAGAGATAACAATTAAAAATTATCAAAATATTCCTAAATATTCAAAGAGTCTCTTGAAATTTTAAATACTTTACAGATAACATAAGCTTCAGTGGTGTATACATAAAACAGGAAACATAAATATCATGAAATATACAGAAACTGGTACTATAATGTAGAAATTAAAATATAATATGTAAATAAGGAACAGGCAAAAAGCCTTTTGGTTAGCACTAAAAAGCTGTCACCATACAATAAATTAGTATACTCTTTTCAAACATAATAAAATTATTTACTCAAAATATTTTATTTTCAGTCTTTATAAAATAAGTTAAAGTACTACAAAGGAAAAGGGAGTGGAGGGGATAATCTGTAAGGAGACTGGGAATTAAAAATAGAGTTAAATGTGCACTTACCAGTTCAACAAAAGCAAGTCCTCCATAGCTGTGAGCAACAAAAAATACATTCTCAGCTGCAGACTGGGCTATAAAATGGTCCCAAACATAGATTGCATGTTCTTCAGGAGAACCATTTTCCTATAAAGAAAACAAATATCATATGTTACATATTGTATCTAGTTATTATCATAGTAATCAACAATTAAATTATAAGCTTGCCTACATAGCATAAGATGGTTACAGCTCATTCCAAATAAAAACAATATGAAAGAACTACACTGAAAATTAAAATTAGAGATTAAGTTACTATTGAACTATTAGCAAAGTACTGCTAAGCTTAACTGCTACTATAATCTTCTGAAACAAAATATTAAAATAAACACATTTTTTAACAGAAACGTTCTAGGTATACCTGAGATATTAAAATACATCTAAGTATATTAGAATTGCATAGCAGAAAGTTATAGTGGTCTTGTGATAAAACAATATAATACTAAAAAAATTATTATATATTCCTATATGTAGGTCTGAAAATATTTACATTATATATGCAACTAAATTATTTGATTTATAAGATTTTAAGTATCTCTGTAGCTGAAAATAAGGAAAAAGTGAAAAATAAAATATTTTCTATTGAAATTATTAAAAATATACATACTTTTTTCTAAAAGCATTTTCTATACATATTGTTTTCTGGAATTGGGAAAGCCTAACTATATAAGCCTAGGTGTTTTTACATTTCTCCTAACTTGCTAAATCCTAATAAATATATTTATATAACTTAAATCCCCCAAATTCTGTAATAACTTCATTTTCCTTTATTTATTTCTATAGCTGATACATATTATAGTTAAAGCAAAAACCTGGATAATGTAAAAAAACAAATTTAAAAATCTAAATAATATTGATTAAGAAGCAAACTGCTAAGAACTAAAACAGATTATGAAAATGTTTTGTACAAATACTTAGAAGCTTTAACACTAAAAGACTAATTTCCTAAGAATGTCATGGGTATTAGACAATGAACACAATTTATTCACATTTTTCATCTTGGAAATTTTATAATAACTTATTAAAGTCCATATGCATGGCTTCACCTGCCATCTAGATGCTATTGCTCCCTAATGTCTAACTCTGCTCTAAATTTCTCTGAAGAGCCACAAAGCCAATTGCTTAACGGTCACTTCCTTTTGGATGTGCCATAGACACTTCAAACTCAACCAATCCAACACTATCCTAAAAACCTTCTCTACAAACCTGTGTCATTTCTATGCTCCCCAAGTCCAGCTGTAATTTGAGAATCATCTTTTCAGTCTCCCTCACATTCCTCATACAATCAATCATTAAAATTCTATTTATTCTGCCTCCAACTGTCTCTTAAATCCATCTACTTCTCTCCATTATCATTTCATCTGGGTTAGCTCAAGCCACCCTCATCTCACAAATGGATGGCTGCAACAATCTTTAGCCCAGTTTCCCTGCCTCTAGGATTGACCATTTATATACTTTAACCCTGTAGTGAGAATAACCTTTGAAAAATGCAAATATGATCATGTTGCCAAGTTATTCACTTCCTACTTAGAATCCTTCAAAGTTTTCTCACTGCCCTCAAGATGAAGTTCAAACTCCTCAGTATGACATTCAATGCCCTTCATGATCTAGCTTTGTTCTATCTCTTGAACTCTATCTCTCACCATTGCCCTGCAAAATACTTTGCCTCAAAAAACATCCCTTTGCCCCCTAAGAGACCACAGAGAATATTCTCTGTGTACCAGCTACAGGGAGCAACTTGCAGTAACAAAACTGTAACATGTTTTTTTATCTATGGATCTTTTCATTTGTCAAGAAAGTGACCTTTGTGCTCTGTCCTCACTTCCCACACCACCTTCACCTGCATAATCCCTACTTGTCCTCAGTACTCAAATGAGAGATCACCTCTTCTAGGAAGTGTTCTTCCCTATCACCCCCAAGGGCTAGGTAATGTCCTCTAACAACATCTTGTGCATGCTTCCCATTATTGCACTGAAGGATTTGTATTGTAATTACTAGTTAGATTTTCAAATTCTTGAGGCCAAGAGTCGTATGAATAATAAAAACACATTTATCTTCAGGCTGATTACCTACAACAACCTTGTAGTCATATACTAAAATACAAATACACTTCCAAATATATCTATTAGTAATACAAAATTACTCACACCTAAAATGTATATAATGAGTAAAATAGTTGGAAGGAAACTCTTGTATAGATTTTAGTCTTTGATAATTTAGCTTTCAATGTTTTAAAAAGTAGGAAAATGTCATGATAAGAATGAGGACAGTGGTTAAACTCTAAGGAAGGAAGACAAAGTTGTGAGTAGGAAATAGATTTCTAGTGGCTGCCAATGTTCCATTTCTTAACTGGGGTGGTAGTTACACAGTGTATTCTTTATAGTTATTCTTTAAGCTGACCAAACATATTTAGCACTTTTCCGTAGATATATCTAGAGTGACCACAGAATTTATTGTGCATACTTTTGAGAGTGAAGAAAGATATTATTAGTAACTGTACTGGAAGAACAGGTCTAAATTGGGACTATCCAGCTAAAACCTGGACACCTGTTCACCCTAGAATGAAAGAAATGCAAAAACAAAATAGGGAGAAACTTAACAGAGTTTCTACCTATTGATAGTTGGCAGAACTAACCATCGAAATACCTGTAATG
This sequence comes from Cheirogaleus medius, assembly GCA_008086735.1. NCBI lineage: Eukaryota > Metazoa > Chordata > Mammalia > Primates > Cheirogaleidae > Cheirogaleus > Cheirogaleus medius. The sequence continues at coordinate 35,524,923 of VBSM01002608.1, forward strand.
GTCTAAATATCCTATATATGGACAGAATAAATATACATAGATTAGATTATTCTGTCTACATTAAGCCTTATGCTGGAAGTAGAAGTACAATAAGAAGTATGCCATGCTCCTGGCTTTTAATAGGTTTGAAATTTCACAGGGGTATTAAGAAGCAGCAGTGTGTGAGGAGTATTACTTTCCCTATTCCTATTGGACTGTCTTGGTACCAAGTCCAATGGGCCCATTATAAATCCGTACTATCTGACCTCAGTGAGGTTCTCCCTGCGATCTTCTCACAGTCACCAATTCTTCCTTTATACTGTGGGGATCCTGTCTCATTCTTTCCATTCCCACTTCAGTTTAGGTCCGCTTACAATAGACTCCTAATTAGTCTCATTTCTTTTAGTCTTTCCCTTTACTGTGTTGCCAGATCAAAATCTTTCTGAAGCTGTACTCTGATCAAGCCACTCTCCTGCTAAAAATGTCATTTACTGAAATGGATCCCATTGCCTACAAAATAACCGGAGCTCTTTAGCCAACATCTTCTGTAAACCTATCCTTGTAGTCTTTCCTCTCGCTATTTCCAAGGACCTTGTGCTCCAGGCAAATCTGTATCACACATACATAGTCTGAAAACCCTAGGCAAAACTCTATCATGGAATTCAGTGTGGGATCATATGGGTAATGCAGCTCAGATTAGACAAAGCCTAAAAGCAGAGAACAGTTCAGTAATCCACATATGAGATGATACAGACTATAATACTCCTCTGGGTGGTAGCAGAGTGAACAGAAAGGAAAGGATACAATGAATCATAGAAGAAGAATGAACAAAATTTCGTGAATCATAAGATATGAGGGAAACTGCTAGCCAGGTCCAAATGGTCCATCTATGACTAAAGGAGAGCTATGAACCAACAGTTCTTTCTACTGTTTAAATAAAAAGACTACTGTTTACAGAGATTAGTACTATAGCTGAGTCTTTTCCTCCACAGTCCATGGAAATAATATCTATCTATTAATAGTAGCCTTTCAGCAGTAGGAAAGAGAAACCTCAACTTTTCCATGTGCCTCAAATACTTAAATATCTTCAGCCTGACTTTAAGGTTATCAAATTATTCTTTAGTTTGAGACATTAAAGACAAACATTCCAAAAAGTGAAAACATCGAAAAAACTGTCTACAATATCTTTTATATATATACAACTAAACTGTCCAACTCACATGACTATGAGTTTGTTGGGCCACACTAGACATCCGTTTACTCAGAAAGAGGGCAGGAATCAAGATTTACAGCACAGCAGCACCAGACACTGCTTTTTAGTGGGAGCCTCACAGCAGTTCTTGTAGCAGCCCACACGGCCTTCTGGGAGTTACTATCTTTGGTTCACAGGGTGTTAATTTAGGCATGAGGGAATCAGACTCACCTTGGGCAAATGCAAGAGTTATCCTGGCTTAAAAATATTATACCCCACAGAACCCAATGCCTCTTAAAATAACTCCATAGGCATGGCTTTCAAGATCCCATCCCATAAAAGACAAGTCCAATTTATGAGAGTCACTACTCTCAGCGAAGAGCGAAGCTATGGTATTAATAGTCCATTCTAATTCCTGCTGATCCTGATGCAGTTTACCAATTAGGGGTCATTTTCTACCATAGGCAATGTTGCCTAGCAATCATCCACTTAGAGTGGATGCTATGGTGTGCTGCCCACAATCCTTTCAGTTGTAAGGCACTCGTTTCCCAAGTTGTGGGAATGTTGGAACAGACTGCCTTAGCTGATGCACTCTCTAGGAATTGTGCTTAGCCAAAGAAATCTACGTTGCTCCAGGTTACAGTTCCACCACTGGACCCTTGCCGAAGGCAGGGCATCTCTGAAAAGACGCTCCAAATCTAGAGATCACCATGGGGTTAACTGAGGCCTTTGTTGTGACTACATTACAGTCTAACTCCTGCTGAATTCTATATTTTTTACCACCCCCCCAACAGGTGCTGATCCCAAGAAAATTCCCCAACAAACTTCCCACATGCAAACTTCCATTTCAAAATCTGTTATCTTGGAAACCCAACCTAAGAGACTACTTTATAAAGCTTCCAGGGAAAAAGAGCCAGAAAATCAACTGAAGGTCTGAATCTCATGCATATGTAGAAAGGACTGTTTACTAACCTTTGACCTATAACATCTTATAAGAAATATATGAAAAGTATTTACAACTATTTATATGTATTATTATCACACCTATGTTTAAAACTACTGCAAAATATTGTTGGTTCAAGGTTACCTGCCAGCTCTACCATGAGCCATAACAGCTTAAATTGTATCCTATACCATGTCATGGGTTCTTCTCTATTCTGCTTCTGTAATCTGTCAAATCAATTTTCGTTCCTCTAGAATGTAACTAACTTGAAGACAGACTATCTTTTTAATTCATACTCTATACACAAAGCATGCTATAGGCACTGAATAAATGATTAACAATGCAAGTGCCACTGCCAATGATACTGTGAACAAAATATTGAGTGCATTTCAAAAATCAAAATGAAGGAGTGTTTAAACTTCATTTCAAGAATCTAGCTTCTAATAATCTGGAATGTGGCATAAGATTGATGCTCAAATATGTTTATCACTCTCTTATTTGTAACAGCAAAAATCTGGAGAAAGAAAGCATAAGTATCCAATAATGGAAAAATAATTTTTTTTTTTTTTTAAAAGACAGGGTCTCACTCTGTCACCCACGCTGGAGTGCAGTGTTGTGATCATTGCTCACTGCAGCCTTGAACTCCTCGGCTCAAGTGATCCTCCCGTCTCAGCCTCCCAAAGTGTGGGATTACAGGCATGAGCCACTATGCTTGGCTAAAAATAAATATTTAAATAAATTATAGTTTGTCTAAGGAAATATTATGTACCTATTCAATTATATTATTCAATTATAATGTAATATATGCAGCTTATCTGATTTTATATGTAGCATAATTTTTTACTTAAAAATTTTTTATTTGAAAAAGACTTTTCAAAAGAAGGAATCAAAACTATTAAAAGTAGCTGAGCTGCCTATGGATAGTGGGATTATGAGTATTTTCTATTTTTAGCTTCTTTACACTTTTCTGAATTGTCCAACATTTCTACAAAGTGCATGCTATTTATATTCTATAACAACAACAACAAAATCAGAACTACCACTAAGTGATTACTGATGGTTTCTTATGGGATTGGCCTTTGAGTAGGGTCTTTACACCTTCATATCTAACAAATTCTTATCTCTGGTCTGAACTCACTGCACATTTACAAGCAGTAAATGAGAATAGCTGTTTCAAATAGGTTTAAGAGTAAGAAGTGATCGTTGAAAGTTCAATAGTAAATGAAGAAACAGAAAAACTACAAAATTAGAAGAGCACATCTAGTGCATAGTTCAAGACTATTAGTATTATTATGAGCAACTTAAGGGCAGTACTGTATTCAAAGCACAATAACTAACAAGAACAATGGTGACACTGAATCAGCTAGAGAAAGTTAGTGATGCTATGTGAACTCCATTTTTAAAGGACTAGTGACTTTTTAATAATGGCCATTCTGACATGTGTAAGATGGTATCTCATTGTGGTTTTAATTTGCACTTCCCTGATTAGTGATGTTGAAGCATTTTTTCATATGTTTGTTGATCATTTGTCTATCTTCTTTTGAAAAATTTCCGTTGAGGTCTTTTGTCCATCTTTTGATGGGGTTGTTAGTTTTTTCTTGCTGATTTGTTTGAGTTCTTTATGGATTCTGGTTATTAGCCCTTTATGGAATATATAGTTTGCAAATATTTTCTCCCATTCTATGAGTTGTCTTTTACTTTGTTGATTATTTCCTTTGCTGTTCAGAAGCTTTTAAATTTAATTAAGTCCCAATTATTTATTTTTGTTATTGCTGTATTTGACTTTGGGGTTTTAGTCATAAATTCTTTGCCTAGACCAATGTCTAGAAGAGATTTTCCTAGATTTTCTTCTGGAATTTTTAGGATTTCATGCCTTACATTTAAGTCTTTTATCAATCTTGAATTCATTTTAGCATATAGTGAGAGATGAAGGTCCTGTTTCATTTTTCTCATGTGGCTACCCAGTTTTCCCAGCACCATTTATTGAATAGGGCTTCCTTATTCCAGTGTATGTTTTTGTCTGCCTTGTCAAAGATCAGTTGGTTTTAGGTAGATGATTTTATTTCTGGGTTCTCTATTCTGTTCAATTGGTCAATGTCTCTATTTTTATATCAGTAACATGCGGCTTTGATTACTATAGCTTTGTAGTATAATTTGAAGTCTGGTAATATGATGCCTCCAGATTTGTTCTTTTTGCTTAAGATTGCTTTGGCTATTTGGGCTCTTTTTTGATTCCAAATGAAATTTAGAATTATTTTTTCTACATCTGTGAAATATGTCAGTATTTTGGTAGGGATTGCGTTGAATCTGTAAATCACTTTGGGCAGTATGGACATTTTAATAATGTTGATTCTACTAATCCATGAGCATGGGATGTTTTTCCATTTTTTGTGTCATCTATGATTTCTTTCATCAGTGTTTTGTAGTTATACTTGTAGAGATCTTTCACCTCTTTGTTTACATATATTCCTAGGTATTTTATTTTCTTTGTGGCTATTGTAAATTGCATTGAGTCTTTGATTTGACTCTCAGCTTGATTGTTATTAGTATATAGAAATACTACAGATTTGTGTAAATTGATTTTGTAACCTGACATCTTGCTGAATTTATCAATTCTAGGAGTCTTTTGGTGGAGTCTTTAGGGTTTTTTAGATAGAAGATCATATTGTCAGCAAACAGGGATATAATTTGACCTCCTTTTTCCTGATTTGGATACCCTTTATTTCTTTCTCTTGCCTGATTGCTCTAGCCAGGACTTCTAATAGTATGTTGAATAGAAATGGTGATGGTGGGCATTTTTATCTTCTTCCTGTTCTTAGGGGGGATGCTTTTAACTTTTCCCCATTCAGTATGATGTTGGCTGTGGGTCTGTCATATATGGCTTTTATAATTTTGAGGTATGTTCCTTCTATGCCTAGTTTGTTAAGGGTTTCATTATGAAAAGGTGCTGGATTTTATCAATACTTTTTGTGCATCTATTGAGATGGCCATATCATCTTTGTTTTTGCTTCTGTTTATCTGGTGAATCAATCATGTGACTTGATTTGTGTATGTTGAACCATCCTTGCATCGCTGGGATGAAACCCACTTGATCATGGTGAATTATCTTTTTGATGTGCTATTGAATTCAGTTTTCTAGAGTTGAAGGACCAGTGATATACAATTAAGAAACAGTTATATTAAAATATTATTTAAAAAATGATAAATGAGATAAACCTTAGCTACAAAAAACTTGACTTTCATCTTTCTGTGACTACTTCCCAAGGCTTTCACAAAATTAAGACTTTTTACTACTTACAGTGTTTAAGAGAAGTAGATCCCCATCATTTTAGAATTTAAATTCTGTCAAATATCTGCAGGCCTCCTCAACATTTAAGCATAGGAATTAATAAATGTTGAGTGGTTTTAAATATATATTTCTAGAATATTACATTACTGATATTAGATACTAAAATCCAAATTTTATAAATGAAGAAATGCTATTCCAAGGCAAATTTGTGTCATTCCAATTTGCAGTCCACACTGTGTACATAATCATTATATATTTATAAATCATAATCCAAAGAGTATATATTAGCAGCAGTGTATTTTGAGACTAAACAGATTTTAATAGGAAAGATTTTCTAATACACCTCAATTATAGAAATGCAAACATACCAAATCTATTCTACAAGTTTCTCCATGAATTTCACATTGATGTGCATTTTGTATTGAGTAACTTGATTCAAGTTGGATGATTTTAGAATATGCAAATGTACAAAGTACAGAAAAGAAGTAAATCCATTAATTAGAGTTTGCTGGTGGCAGAATGCAGAGGATATTTACACAGGGAATTCTGCTGTATTCAGAGTACAGGTTGAAATTCCTGATGTACACTTGCCATCATTAATCGTTAAATGCCAAACAGAAGTGATGCAGTAACCAAAGCCTTATCAACTATGCCAGATTCTACTACCTAGGCATTGCAAGGTCTACATTTATGATGGACTACCTGAGCTGATAACACATGGAATTATCTAAACAACATTTGCATATTTGTGTAATTATTTTCTAAGGTTAATTAGCTCCTGTAATGCATTTCGCCCTTTGAGACTGCTTACAGTGACAGGTTCACATATTTTCTGAACCATTGCCAAATTTGACAGATTTTTCTTCAGCTAACCTGTTGCTATAAAGTTATAAAATGAGTGCTCCTATAATATAAACTTTAAACTTATCATTGATTTTTTAAAAATGTAAATGGAAAATAAATTAAAGGTTTTTAAAATGTCCAATTTTAAAGTCAAAACTTCAAGATTATTTTTATTTTGTATAAATCTTCCTGTGATTACATTGCTAAGCATATCTATTAACAAAATTTCTTTATGAATAATCAAATCTAAAATTTGTGACTTCAAACTAGCAAAAACACCTATGTCACTAATTTCAGTTATGCCACATATAAATGTCACATGTGAATATGTATATGAACATATATGTGTATACACACAAACATACATTCTACACCCTACCAGCTGCCCTTAGTACTGCCACTGATATGCTATATACACTGGAGATATCAACTGGAAAAAGAATATATATAAAATCTATATATGATTTATGACAAAATTTATAAATTAAAGTTATTTCTTCTAAAAAGCTAAGATTTTCCATTAGGAAGAGTATAGCTCAATAAAATTCAAATGGAAGGCAGATATCCAAGTCAGATGGATTAATTGAGGATGGAAAATGTTAAGTTACCATCTTGCACCCAATGAATCCATATAGATAAGATGAAAGAAAGTTCATATTTTTAGCAATTGGTCAGTGGGGTACCCTTACAGAAGAAATGGAACACAAATACTATATGGCTCTAATCCAGGAAGACACATGCAAGGAAATTATAGACTTTAGCTTCAAGTTTTAAACTTTTAAATGATTCTGTTATTTAACTCCTTTGTACATTAACAGAGCATAAATCATGCATAAATATAGAGCAAAATATTTATAAGAATAGTTATATGTAAAATATATCTAATGTTACATAGGATGTAATTTTATCTTATCCAATTGAATAATTTTGATGAAAAATTCATCTTAATTTTGCTACATTTTAAATATGTGATTTAAATTTTAAATGTGTGATTTAAATTTACAAATTGCATTTGTATTTAACAATGATTAATGGACTAGAGGTATATATGGATACATAAAACTAATGGCATAACATGCATATAATGAAAACTTATTCAAAACCAAACAAGTATTTTTGGTCTCTAAATATTAAATTGAACCTTTTTATCTGTTTGAATATAAAGTTTAAACCGTAACTGACAAGAAGTGAGTAAAAAAAAGGAATAAACAAATAATTATGGCCTATCATTTATGGATAGGATGCAAAACCCTTTGTGGTTAGGCCATATTGCCACAAAATGGGTGTGGCCTGGAATAGGAGGCAGATAGAGCTAGATTTTTAGATTCCAGAACTGCTCTATTGTGCTCATGAGCATTTCCAACAAAGTAAACACTGATGATCCTATTCACTTTAATACAATTTAGGCTTTCTCCTCTTAGTACAATCTACAATGCAAGCATAATAATGTTAAATGCAAAGGCTTCCATAGCACATACTGTGGCAAGCATTGATCTAAATATAGTTGGCCTTCCATATTTGTGGGTTCCGCATTTGTGCATTCAACCAACCAAGAATCAAAAATAATCAGAAAAAAAAAATAGATGGTTGTGTCTGTAATGAACTGTACATACTTTTTTTTCTTGTCATCATTTCCTAAACAATATAGTATAACAACTATTAACATAGCATTTACATTGTATTAGGTATTACAAATAATCCAGAGATAATTTAAAGTATACAGGAAAATGTGTATAGGTTATCACAAATACTATACCATTTTACAAAAGAGACCTGAGTATCTGTGGATTTGGGTATTGGGGGGAGGGGTGTGTGTGTCCTAGAACCAGTCCCCTGTGGATACCAAGGGATGACTGTTTATGTCATTTAATCCTATGAGTTAGGTACTATTATTATCCCCATAATCAGATGAACAAAGAATGATTAAGAAACTTGCTCGAGGCTGGGTATGGTGGCTCACGCTTGTCATGCTAGCACTTTGGGAGGCCAAGGCAGGAGGACTGCTTGAGGTCAGGAGTTTGAAAATAGCCTGAGCAAGAGCGAGACCATGTCTCTACAAAAAATAGAAAAATTAGTCAGGTGTGGTAGCATGTGCTTGTAGTCCCAGCTACTCTGGAGGCTGAGGCAGGAGGATCACTTGAGCCCAGGAGTTTGAGGTTGCTGTGAGCTATGATGACACTACTGTACTCTATCCTGGGTGACAGAGTGAAACCCTGTCTAAAAAAAAAACAACTTGCTCAAGAAAATTGTTGTTAGTGTATATGGCAGAGCCAGAATTCAAACCTAGGTAGTCTGACTCCATATCTGTAATCTTAATCACTTTATATATCCTTGTTAAAACACATTTAATATCCTTCTCTCTATGCAGGCATAATCAGTATTCTTACTCTTTATAGAAATGAACAGAACAATAAAGGGCCTTTAAGACAAAGGGACAAGAGCAGATATGTAGATATCATGTAGTATGGGCCAGGTTCACATGAAAAAAGACTTTCTCTGTGACTCTGAAATGAAGGAGTTTGTTTTCTGAAAGTTCAATGTGTCCTTCTTTTCTCTGAACAGCTTCTGTCACCTTATGAGAAACTGAACCTAGCTTGAAACCTATTATTAAATTTCTGCCATTGATTCATCTGAAACAAAGGATAAGGCTAACAGAAAGCTAGACACAAAAAGACTACATATAGTATGTTTCAACTGATAGGACATTCTAGAAAAGCCAAAACCATAGTGTTAGAATACAAGTCAGTGGTCAGCAGGTCAGGACAAAGGAGGAAGGGACTGTCTGCAAAGGGGCACAAGAGTCACTTTTTGAGGGTGAAGGAAATGTTTTGTTTTGTTATAATGCTAGTGATGATTACACAATGGCATATATTTATCAAACACATGTTATCGTACACTTAAAACTGGTGCAACTTATGGCATATAATTTATATCTCAATGAAGTTGCCCCCCACCAAAAATGGTAGCAAATCTTTTCCTTAACAGAGGTCAGCAAACCATAGTCTGTAAGCTAGCTGTCTGTTTCGTAAATAAAGTTTTACTGAAACATAAATATAGAAAGTGTAAACTTGTTACTATATTATCTATGGCTGCTTTCACCTTACAACAGTAGAGTAGAATAGTTGAGACACAGTATGGCCAACAAGCCTGAATTAGTTACTATCTCGCCTTTCAAGAAAAAAGTTCATCAACCTTTGCTCTAAATACTTATGATCTCAGTTCCAGTTTAGAATGGCAGATTAAAGACCCATGTCAGACTGGATTATCTCTCCAAACTCCATAAAAACTATAGTAAAAGATTTTAAAAATAAACAAAGACACAAATCTGCAAGGACGAAGACAACAAGGGAGGAAAAAATGACAACATTTTGGAAGATAGTAGATAGAAGAAGAGTGGTAACTAATTTAGCAGATCTGAGAAAGTCCAATCTCAAACTGGCAGTGGGAAAGCTGAGAACCAACTCCATTTACACTGCAGAATCTTCCAAGGGATAGGATTCCAGGTACCTTTGGGATCGAATGAGAGTGGCATGTATGTGCTAAAATTAAGGCTGTTTGAGAAGCAGTTACTTTCCCTTCTTCCATTCCATGTAGCTTGGCAACTGTCTTTCTACATCCTGACAGGAGAAATTTTAAAATGGGTATATCAGAAACAGGGATTAACTGACCATGTGCAAATTGAATGTGGAATGTAGTGACCTATCCCACTCCAACCTCCCCAGCCTTCATCCCCTCTAAACTTCCAGATTGTCAGCAGTCAGACCCTCAGACTTCAAGCAGAAAATGGAAGACTTGTTTGGAAAATCAAATCATACTAAAAAAGAAAAAACTTCCAAAGACACAGATGGATGGGAGTGAGCTTGGGGGAAAGTTCCCAAAAAACAGACTTCTCAGAATACCTTCAGTGAGGCTCAAACATATAAGTCCCACCCACATGCTTAGAGATTCCAATCAGCTTTTTAATTCCCACTGATAATATCAATAGGTTGCCAAACACTATTAGGCACATGAAGAAAGCCTACAAATACAAAGTATAGAGATCAGACACACAGAAAAAGAAAGTTGGAAGAACCTGAGACTTTGCAGGAAGAGAAAAAATTCAAAAACACTGTTATTATCTTCAGAAGTAATAGTACATACATAAAACAAGAACAAGGGTACTATTCAAAAGGAATATTTGAAGAATAAAAGAGGTCTTGAAAACTAAAAGCAAGAGAGCAGAAATGAAAAACTCAGTAGAAGGGTTAGAGGATTAAGTAAAAGAAATCTCCCAGAAGCAAGATGATATGGAAAATAGGAGAGAAAAGTAATAAACCAGATAATAAGTCTAGGAGATCTATCATCTAAAAAAGAAGTTCTAAAAAGAGAAAACAGAAGGTAGGAAATCATCAACAAAAGAATTTAGAGAAATTTCCCAGAACATTAGTGCTAGAATGAATGAGCTAAGTACCCAGTATAATGAATAAAACTAAATCTATAGAGAGGTACATCACTGTGAAATTTTGAACTCAGGAACAAAGAGAAGATTCTATAAGTTTCAAGAAAGAAAAATAAACAATTGGGATCCAGAACAATTTGGACTTTTCAATAGCAATAGAGGAAGCAAGATGATGATAACAAAATGTCTTTAAAATCCAAAAGAAAAATAATTTCAAACTTACAATTCTATACCTAGCCAAAATATCATGAAATATAAATAAAAGATAAACAAACAAGGTAAAATAAAATTATTTTTTCATTCCTCTCTACTAAAGAAACAACTGGAATATGTGCTCCTTCAAAGTAAGAAATAAACCAAGAAAAAGGAAGATGAACTACAGGAAACAGGAGAAATAACACAAGAGAGTGACAAAAGGAATCTTCACAATAATGTTATAGGAAAATGCTAGGATGACAGCTGGACACCAGATGCAGTAGCAACCAGACCAGGTAGTAGTAATGTGACTCAAAAGACAGATATGCTGAGAGCTGTCACCACTAAGACCCCTACTACCACTGCATCATCATCAGTAACACATGATGACCTAATCAGTCTGACCTGGATTTGTATTTGTATTTGGCTTTTCCCAATCACATGCTAATCAAATTTTTGTCTCTCATTCATGGTCTCTTGCTGTATTAGCCAAGGACACTTATTACAACTCACAAAAGTGTTATGTTTTCACCATACTAGGGGTTAGGGGTAGACCATGGGAAGCTTAGAAATAGAAAACACAGAGCAGCAGACTCCCTTTAGCTATATTTCTGCTGACTTCCCCTGCCAGATGCTCCAACTATGGAGCATACATCCATTTTTTATGTAAAAAGTAAAAATAAACCTGGTTCGTTGTAGTTTGAATATCTTAACATTAATATGATTTTAAGTTTTTCAAGACTACACTGTCCACTGACTTCCCTCTAGGGGGGTCTTGAAAATGATCAGGGAATCTGACATCAAATCATGATCCAGAGAATCTATTCAGCTTATTTTCTACTAGGAGCATTTGTCTAATAGTAGCAATATTTTCCTTTCCTTATACTACTAGGTCTGTGCTTGTTACTCAGTATTTCAAATGAATAACTATATTATTTAGGAATACACAGAGTAACATATTCACAGGTTCCAGGGATTAAGATGTAGCATCTTTAGAGGTCATTATTCTTGCCTACCACAACAACCTAGCAAGAACTCTGAGAGACAGCGCTATTAATAAAAACCTTGCTAGGATCACTTTAGAAGCTTAACTTTACTTTCTTTTTTGCCTTTGTGTATTATTTTGGTTTTAAAAAAAATGACCATGTATTATAATTAAAATCAGAAAACTATAAAGCTGTTCTCATGGAAATACTATATTTCACATTTTATTTTTCACAATCTTTATATTTAATGTTTTATATTTAGAAGAGCATTCATTGAAATCCACTTAATTTATATCTTTAATTATGTAAAAAGTAAAAATAAACCTGGTTCGTTGTAGTTTGAATATCTTAACATTAATATGATTTTAAAAATATTTTCCCTCCTTTTTTCATTATTTACATTTTTAAAAGTCTCTATTACGATGAGCCAACTCTTTAAATAGGAAATTGTCTTCGCTTTACTGTAATTTACAGGCCCTTGCTCTCCTTCCCCTACTGCACACACACAGCCACATCCAGCGCCACTCACGGCCAGTGAGCTACCTGCTGAGCCACCAGTTGAGCTATCAAGCACCACAGGGACCACCAGTGGACTGCCCCATTTTCCCGTAGCAGTGGGGATGGGGTGGGAATTTTTTAGAAATATAACTTATTTAGCCCCATATTTAATAAAAGAACTTCACTATCACCAATGTAGTCAAGAAGACAAACTATAATACACAAACATGTGCAATAAAAAAATTACCTATTCTAAGTGAAGATCTTTGTATCACATGCTATCACTCACCAGAGGGTATCTGTCACAGAAGAGGCAATAAACCAAGAAGACAGAATGACTCAGCCAGTTTACATTTGTTGGACCCTATCACTCACTGGCTAACTTAGTGCTGGCACAATTAGTACATGACCAGAGAAGCCATAGTGGTAAGGATGGAGGATATGCATGGGCCCACACGCATGCATCCATCTCACTCACCAAAGCTGATCTAGCTACTGCCATTTAATGAATACTACAGTAGAGCAAGAGGCAAAAGAAACATCTTTGGAATAAAGGTTGTATGGGTGTGGGTGTGTGTGTTAGGGAAGGGGTTGGGTTAGAGACTGTCTTATAACCCTCAAAATAATTACTATTATGACAGCACCCTGAAGACATGCTAAGACAGTTCAATCCAGAACATTCTCTAGACAAAAATGGTACAGTCAGAAGCTAAATATGTCTCATAGTTTCTACATCTGAATCTAAAGCTCTAATTATAGCTTTAGAGGAAATGAATAAACTGCTTCTTAAGAATTAATAATTAATTTTAAAACTATGGGAAGATCATTTACAATTGCCAGACATGTTCTCTCTCTCTCTCTGTCTCTCTCACTCACACACACACACTCACATGACTTCTGTTCTTATCCAGACAGTGTCATTTAATTAGCTTTATGACTTCAGGTCATTCACCTATCCTCTTGGATGCTCAGGTTCCACATTTGTACATGAGAAGTTAACCTGGGAGACCTCTAAAATTCTACCTTTTTCTGATAAAATAAAGCAAATCTCTGGGAACAAAGAGAACTAGAGTTGCTGGAGAGATGCAAAATAAGAAATGTGGCAAATAGCACCTAATAAATGTTTGATTTCTGTCAGAATACATCACAAAGTTGTAATTATTTATATACCTGCAATAATTATTTACTGTATCATAAAACAACTTCTTAAAACACTTTGAAAATACACTTATAAAAACTATGAGGCCAGGCACTGTGGTGGCTCACACCTATAATCCCAGTGTTTTTGGGAGGCTGAAGCAAGAGGATCATTTTAGGCCAGGAGTTTGAGAACAACCTGGGCAACATGGTGAGACTTCGTCTTTACAAAAAACAAAAATGACAACAACAACAAAAAATCAGCCAGGCATGGTGGCACGCACCTATAATCCTAATTACTTGGGAGGCTGAGGAAGGAGGATCATTTGAGCCCAGCCGTTCAAGGCTGCAGTGAGCTATGATCACACTACTGCACTCCAGCCTGGGCAATAGAGCAAGACCATGTATCTTAAAAAATAAATAAATAAATAAATTTAGGTTGTTAAAAAAAATTACTTGAAAACATGAAAGAAGCTAAAAAAAATCTGTAATATTAATTCAAATACATCATAATTTCTCTATGTGTTGTAGTAAAACCAAATTCAAACAAATTTTGACATTCTGAATTTGTGAAAAATTTGAATTTAAGTAGTATTTTACCCTTCAAAAATGAAGACAAGGTAGAAGTTGTAGAATTCATTTAGTAAAAATCTATTCCATCTTAGATGATTTTAAATTTAGATATTGAATTATGGTTATCAATTGATATTTTTTAATAGTTTCTACTACAGATTTGAAGTAGCAAAGGTTTTACCTTCACTGAGACAGATTCCCAGGAATAGGATTGCTAGGTTGAAAGGTTTATGTATTTTTAATTTTACATTCCCACCATACTAAGTGAGCAGATTCTCTTTTCTTTACTTCCAGCCAACAATAGGTATAATAGCTCCTTCAAATTTTTGTCAATTAATTTTGTCAATTAATAGTTGTAAATATCAGTACCTTTATTTGGGTTTCCTTGATAATGGGATGTTAAGCAATTATTTACTATGATAAAATCAGTGCTTAGCACAATACATTTTTATGAAGTTGTATCTATTTATGTATTAATAGAAGTATGTTTACTGAAATAATTTAACCTAAAAAACCCTTTCAAGTTGCTCTAATTATTGCAAAAATTTTAATAAAAAGCAGGCATTTTAGAATTTTCTATTCTAAGAAAAACATTTTATCTACTGCAAAGCTAGATTTCTCACCATCTAAACAATTGAACTGAAAAACTTAACACATTTTAGTAAAATAACAAATTGGTATATTTTATCAGCAGTTCTGATTTTAGAACAAGGGCATGCCAAATGTTTCCTTTACTGTCCATCATAAAATGCAAACACAGAGAACAACTTTACCATGCTATTTTAAAAATTCCCCATGTATAGCAAATATACCCTAATTTACTTAAGAAAAATACAAGAAAAAATAAGAAAAATAATATTTATTTTGATCTGTTGAAAACATTACATACATTAAAATATAAAATTCTTAACACAAAATAAAGGACAGGAACTATATCTTATTAATTATTATAGTAATTATAGCAGCTAACATTTATCAGGTAGTTACTACTTATGAGCTTCTGACCAAGCACTTTACATGTATTGATTCGTTCAAATTTCAAGTAACAGTGTAAGGAAGCTACTATCATGGCTCCCATTTTATGGATGAGGCACAGAGAAGCTTGTTCTAGGTCAAACACTAATTAGTGCAATTCAGGATTAGAGCACAGGAAGTCTGAGTTGAAAGGTCCTACTTTTAACCACTGTGCAATGCTAACTCACCCTCACTTCTATCCTCCACATCACCTTCCAAGTTGACTCAAAGACCTACAGTTTTAACTTGTACTTAAATGTTTTGTTAAGAAATGTTAAAACAGTCTGAAGATTTTCTAAAATAATTACAGGACATTTATTTAACTTCAATATTAGAAAGTATTGAAACTAATATTAAATATCCAAATTTTTTAAAAGTATTGGACTAGTACATGAAATAAATAAATTCTAGAATCTCTACCTTGCTTTCTTTTCTAAGATCAAAATATTATTTCCTTGTTCTCTTTGGTATCACTAATAAAAGCATACATATATTTTCTCTATAGAATATACACTTATTTGAGACTAAATTCACAAATAAGGATTCGGAAGATTGAAATATGTCATATAATAAAGTGGGACTAAGCATCGGATTCTTTTTTTTTTTTTTATAAGT
>VBSM01002608.1:35540724-35557121 GCA_008086735.1 Cheirogaleus medius
GAAGCTTTTTAATTTGATCAGGTCCCATGTGTTTATTTTTGTTGCTGCTGTGATGGATTCTTAATATATAAAATAGTTTAAACTAAAAAGATGAATGATAAAATAAAACTGTAGTCATGTTAGCAAACCAGGCAATCTCAATCTTAGGGTAACAGAACAAAAGGCTTCAAAGAATTCTCATACGCTATAAAGATTGTTAGGAGTAGACTGTCACATAGTGACCTTGCTGGCGTCTAACTCACCTAACAGTATTTGGAAGTGCATTGTTTCAAATCAATAACTAATTAACAAAGTACAAAAAGAAGTTTCACTGTTTCCTTAGCTCCTTGTTAAAAATGGCTTTTGGCAGCACATGGGCAGAAAGGTCGCTTTTATGACATCTCCAGGAGCCTTTCAACACCCTGCCTCTGTCAGATTAAATTACTTTTAGCAATTAATTGTCATAAGTTAAAACAGAAGCACATTTGTTACAGCAGGCTGTCATAATGACATGGTGAGGAGTTGTTTTGATATGAATTTCTTCCACTGACCTTCTATCATATCTTAATTTTTGTGGTTGACCTAACTGGAAGATTGGGAGCATGTCTTAGCTCAAAAAGCACAGGCCAAACCTTGGGGGTCTTGGGATATGATACCAACAAATAAAGGAAAAAAATTTCCGCAGATACTTCTGAAAAGCAGAGTTTATGAAACAAAGGAATGTGTAACTCGGAAATTAAATTTAAAACAAAATTATTCTTAATTAACAAAAAAATACAGAATGGGAAAAGAATGTAATCTTCTATTGATTTCATATACATGAGATTATGAGATCATTATTACATTGTACCAAAGTTAAATATCCAGAGTAATATGCCAAAACAAAATATTAAATAATTTTAAAATGTAAATTTCAGGAATAACATGTACACACACACACACACACACACACAGATATATCTCCAACTTGATAAATGAGATTTGTTTAAACCTCCATATTTTATAAAATCAATTACCAGTAATAATTCCTTATCAAATAATTTTCTTTAAAAATCTGCATTTGAATAGAACTGAAAAAAAAATCCTCCTAACTGAGGAATATAATACTTGGTGAATTCAGCAATATATCACATAGCATTTTCAACAATGAAAACATGCAAATTTTTTTCCGAAAGTAAAATATTTTTATAATTGATTTTTCTTCATGTTGCTATAAATCTGCTACATTCTTTAGCCATTTTAGAATTTAAGAGAATTTCATAGTGGAAAAAAAATATATTAGGTGAAAATTAGGCCAGCTCAAAAGGACAAGGAAAATTAAAAAGGCATGAGATTTTCAAGAAATGCTAAACCCATGAAAACAGTGATAACAACAGCTAGCATTTTTCAAGTGCTTACTCTGTATTTGATATTGTGCTAAATGCATAGTATGTTCTAATTTATTTAATTTTCACAATACCCTTGGGCACTTGCTACTATTACTACTATCTCCTTTTTTTTTTTGTGCAGATAAGGCAACTGATACTTGAGTTTAAGTCATTCGCCTAACATAACACAGCTAGTAGAATCTCTTTAACTTCAGATCCCATGATCTTACATTAACCCTACAGCAAATTTTATATATGTATATACACACATAAAATATGTATGTTTATGCGTATTGTCTATATACATCTAAGAACAAATAACTCTAGTAGTAAAAATAAAACTTAGGCTTCAGACATGGGTATGCCTGGAAAACAGGCCTTCAATTCTTCCAATTCACAGTACTTTTTGAGGAAAAGACCCGAGCTGTTCATCAATGATTTGTATTTGGAGAGCAAGAGGATCTACGACCAGGGCTTCTATAGCTTCAGCTGGGAGGGGCCATAAGAATGACAAAGATGTAGGTAAGTGTGTGGGTATGTGTGGGATAGGGAATAACTGACCCTCTCAAGTATCTGGCAGGATCCTCATTATGATGAGGTGGTGTTGGTGGTAGAGGGCATGTGGACACTGGAGGGCCAGAGAAGCTTGCTCCACCTGCTTAGAGAACATCCCTGAGTCCTCTGCTCTGTGGATTTGCCTGAGGAGTTAAGTTTTTATATTCTTTACCTACATTAAAGGAATTTGTTGGTATCTTTCTGGAACTTACCATCAGACTGTGACAACCATGCTCTAGAAATTAAAATTTCGGGTCTTTTTGGAATAATGTCTAATGATGATTATTTGCAAATGTGCTACATAGCAGAATGGGCAAGAATAATACCACATATATCTAACATTTGGAGGCAATATGAACATTTTTTTTTTTTACAACTACACAGTAACCTTACTAATTACCTGGGCAAAATGTTCCCTCTACATATACTTTGTGAAGGCAACTGCACAGTGGTAAGAAGTTTTCCATTTAAGTAATTTTAATCTCCAATGTTTACAAGCAAATTTTCTAAATTAAATCAGTACATTTTATATTAATGTGCTTGTGGTTAAATATAAAGGATTCTTAGTCCTTGAGGGTTTTTTCCTCCTCCAAAAGTGTGTTCTGTAGCACTGAAAGATTAGCAGTAAAGGCAAAGTGAAATTCACTCATTTTGTCAGATGATCCCAGGTAAATATTTTTATATTTCAGAGACTGTTACAGACAAAGTACAACTGACTGATAAAAACATAACCTGGTATTCTTTTTCCTTTACTAACAGCAGTGAAAATTCTTAATAAAGTATCTCATTTTAAGAATGGGGAAGAAAAAACAATGAATATTTAAATAAAAATTATTTCATTATTTCGTGGAATTATAGAAGTTTAGAAATCATAGACTCTCACCTATATGCATTCCTATGCATTTTACAAAGGAAAAAACTGAGCCGAGAGCTATAAAATGACATGTCCATTATTTCTAACTTGTCATTGTAGTAATTTCATTGGTTGAAATTTCAGTTCTCACGGGTATGAACACCAACACACCTTATATTACAAGTGTTTTATAAATCTTTAAAGTAACTTCACAAAATTCATTTCTTTTTTTCTTTAGTTATACTCATGGCTATAATTTATTACAGCAAAAATATCCAAAGCAAAATCAGCAAAGGGAAAAGGCACATAGGGAAAAATGCAGAGGAAATCAAGCACAAGCTTCCAAGAATCTTCTCCCATTGGAGTCATATAGGATATACTTAATTCCTCCAGCAACAAATCATGACAACACATATGAAAAGTTGTCTACCAAGGAAGCTCATTAGAGACTCAGCACCCAGGGTTTTTACTGAAGGCTTGTCACACAGACACTCTCTACCTAGCACTTACCAAGAGTCCAGGCTTGATAAGGAAAGCAGATGTTCAGTATAGACCATATTCAGGTCTATGGGCCCAGTAAGCTACTCTTTATCAATTAGGGTGGTAGGAACCCTCCTGAAATCCAAGTTCCCAGACTACCCAAAGGACAGCTTTGCCCAAAGGCCAGCTTTGCCAGCAGGCTTTTCTGGTTTTTTTGTTTGTTTGTTTGTTTGCTTTGAGATAAGGTCTCACTCATTCACTCAGGCTGGAGTGCAGTGGTACAAGCATAGCTCACTGTAACCTGAACTCCTGGGCTCCAGTGATCCTCTCACCTCAGCCTTCTGAGTTCCTAGGACTACAGGTGCACCATTCCCAGCTAATTTTTTTTGAGACAGAGTCTCACTCTGTTGCCCAGGCTAGAGTGCCATGGCATCAGCCTAGCTCAGAGCAACCTCAGACTCCTGGGCTCAAGCGATCCTTCTGCCTCAGCCTCCCGAGTAGCTAGGACTACAGGCATGAGACACCATTACCAGCTAATTTTTTCTATATATTTTTAGTTGGCCAATTAATTTATTTCTATTTTTAGTAGAGATGGGGGTCTCACTCTTGCTCAGGCTGGTTTCAAACTCCTGACCTTGAGTGATCCGCCCGCCTTGGCCTCTCAGAGTGCTAGGATTACAGGCGTGAGCCACCACACCCGGCCTAATTTTTAAATAATATTTGTTGTAGAGCTGGGGGTCTCCCTATGTTTTCCAGCCTGGTCTTTAACTCCTGGCCTCAAGCAATCCTCCCACCTTGGCCTCCCAAAGTTCTGGGATTACAGGCATAAACCACTGAGCCCAGCCCAGACAGGCTTTGTGAAGGATTAAGACCTCAGGCCTGCTCACCTCACTTCTTGATTCTCATTATAATCCAATGGATTAGACAAATCCTGGGAGATCTCTTATAGTCCTCCTCCTTCTTTAACCTTCACCTAATGAAAGCATTTCCTGTCCATTGGCCATCTTAACACTGTATTTCTAAATTTACACCCTGACTACTTTTAGAATCCATCAACTATTTCAATTGCCTAGGAAGGAAAATTAGGTATATATGCATTGGGAAATGATAGCATAAAAAAGATTGGCAGTGAGTGCTAAAATATTAAAAAGAAATAATTGTTATATAGTTATTTTCCTGCTTACAATATGAAAGAATTATTCTAGAAAAAGAAACACTATAATCTCTGTAATTTAACATTATGTTAATAAAGATAGAGATTAACGGAAGGGAGAGGAAGAAGAGAGAGATAAGAGATTGTTGATAGAGGCACCATAACAGAGCTAAAATTTTAACTTTAAATTGGTATGTGGGAAGGGAGTGGATAGAAGAATAAAATGAGGACTATTACTATGTTGAGGCACTGCTAGATGCTAAATCTTCAATAGAAATTTCAATAATTATATTAGAATGGCATTGGCAAGTGTAGACAGACATGTGAAAGGATACAACAATACCCAGGAACAAAGGCAAGAATGTAAGAATTCAATTTATGTTAAAGGCGGAACTTCAAATCAGTAGAAAAAGAATGTACTACTTTTTAAATGGTGTTAGGAAAACTGATTGACTATTTTGAAAAAAAACTTAAATGAGAACTATCCACACAATAAACAGAAAAACAAATTTCTAGTGGTTTAAACCTTCAATATCATTGAAGAAAGAATGGTCTTGTGAACAAACAAGAGTTAGGATAATTATCAATTTTATATGGGAAAAAAGAAGATTGGATTTATACCTCACTCCAAAAATAAAAGTGACTCCTAGACACAATGTGAACCTAAAAGGGAAAGGAAAAACTCTAAAGCACATGAAAGAAAAGAGAAAAATATATTTGTGCTCTCAGAGTGGGTAAGGATATTTTAAACAATACATTAAAGGGTAAACCATACAGAAAAAAAATGACACATTTTAGTATACTGAAATTAAGAATGTTCTCAAAAGACATGAAAAGATTAAGCCAAAGAGTGGAGGAACACTGGAGTCCAAGAGAACGACCAGCGGAGAGACTGACAGGCAGGAGCATATCTGGCATAATTCAAGAACATTCTTATCATAAAAGAGTGTTGAATTTTGTCAAATGCTTTTTCTGTATCTATTGAGAGGGTCATATGGTCTTTTGCTTTTGCTTCTGTTTATATGGTGATACAAACATAATGAGTGAGATGTGCAACATTTGGGGGATGGTCACGCTTGAAGCTCTGACTCGAGGGGGGAGGGGGGCATGGGCAATATACATAACCTTAATATTTGTACCCCCATAATATGCTGAAATTAAAAAAAGAAAAGAAAAAAAAAAAAGAACAGCAAGGAAGCAAGTGTGGCTAGAATGGAATCAGTGAAGGAGAGCAGGGCAGGAAATGAGATCAGAGAGGTAAGGAGAGGGCAGTTCTCTTATGGCAATTGTCTAAATAAAGCCAAATCTCAAAGTAGAATCATTTAGTTCATTTATTCATCTAACAATTTTATTAAGTATTACGTATGTTCAAGGCAACTTGTTAGGTGCTACAGGGCACAGAAAATGATTAACTCAAAATCCTTACCATAAAATGAAGCTTATGATAGTCCCACACAGAGAATAACATATGATAGCTTTTCTAGGAAAAACTGAAGTTGGAGTCATGGGGGAGGGGGAGGGGGAGGGGAGAGAAGGCCGGCACATGTATGCGGATGAGCACAGTTATTTTAGTGTTGGAATGGAACCTCCTCTGAAACACTCCTACCTAAACTATATTATGCAAGATACTCCAACAGTTAATAATCATTTGCAACAGAGCAGGACCTTCACAGACTCCCGTGAATTTATTCATTATTTTAATACTTTTTGAAGAAAGTTGCTTGGTTAGATCTTTTGCCAAAAATAACTTCTAAACCCACACAAGAAGGAACTAACAAATGTCGATAATATCATTAGCAATTGAGAAAATGTGAAAAGCCCTAAATAGAAATAATAATTTTAAATGAGAACTGCTAATCATCAACTTCATATTATACTTCCTAAAGGATAAAATGTAAATGAAAGTGTTTTATGATGTATAAAAGTTTATTAAAAGGTTAAGTGAAGGCAGGGCATGGTGGCTCATGCCTGTAATCCCAGTACTTCAGGAGACCAAGGTGGGGGGCTTGCTTGAGGCCAGGAGTTTGAGACCACCCTGGGCAACATAGTGAGACACACACACGCACACACACACAAAAATTTTAAATTAGCCAGGCATGGTGGTGCACATCTGTAGTCCCAGCTACTCTGGAGGCTGAGGCAGGAGAAGCGCTTGAGTCCAGGATTTTGAGGCTGTAATGGGCTATGATCACACCACTGCACTCCAGCCTGAGGGACAGAATGAGACATTGTCTCTTAAAACAAACAAAGGTTAGGTGCAATTATTATTGAATTACATTATTTCTCCTAAACAATGAGCGTTGTAAAGCGAATAGACCACGGTGAATACATCATTTGGTGGAGGAGGTAAAAGCAAAAGAAGGAAAGAATTAAGGGACATTAAATGGTTCTGGTAGTTTTGAAATGTTCCTTATATGTTTGATTAGCTTCATTGGAGCTAAAAGTAGGGGCAAACAACTTTAAGCATCATGAATAAATACCACCACTTTACTGGAAATTGAAATGTTACAGTTTTCGAATGTGTCAAAAACATCTACCAAATTAATTCCTTTTAAGTGCCAAATCTTGAAGTGGTTTATAATATTCAACAAAAAATCATGTTATATAACATTATGTAAAAGAATTTTATATAAATAATTTGCACAAAAATTGAGGTTTTCATTGCAGTAAGTTGTATTGAGTAAATAAAATATATAAAGTAATTCTCAAATTTTAAAATTCAATGTGGTCTATAATTGAATCTCTAAGTATCTGACTTTTATTACTAATGATATATTAATAGTTGTAAACGGACCCTTCAATTTCCCACTGAAAAATAAATTTTCCCTTTCTCATATCCTATAACACAACATATAAACTACATCAAAATACTTACCACAATCTGTCTAATATCAGCGCTGCTTGTGAATATTTCAGCCTCCCCACTAAATTGTGAGCTCCTACAGAAGAGGGACTCTGGCTTTTTCATCTCTATATTTCAGGAAGGGCCAACATGATAATTTGTATTAAATAGTGCTCAAGTATTGAAATGAAATGTGAAAAGATCTATTCCATCATATGCCACTAAACAGGATACATTTCTTCAGTTTCAGGATACATTTGATATCTTGATATGTTATCCTGGCTAATTTCATGTGCCTTGAGTAGAAATAATATGTTTTATTCCTCTCCCATATTTTGTCTTTAATATCTAGCACTTGGGACATGGTACAAAATCAATGAAGGTATACTAACAGAATGCAACCTATAGCTGAGATTGTGCTTTAATCATACCAATAGTTATTTCAGCTTGAAAGTGCCAAAAGAAATTTTAAAAGTAAAAGGCATTATGTAAACAATTAGGACACATTGGGGCTAACATCTTTCTTTAAGCCAATCATTTAGGCATTACTTCCTAGCTCTACCATCTAAATATCAACCTCTTCTCAATAATATGACATCTAGCACTGGACAGAATTCAAACCTGCTCTCAATTTGCTTTGGCAAATAAAAGAAGACTATAATGATGGCAAATAAAAGACTCACTATAATGATGCACAAATAGGTAAATAAACATTTATGGAGGAGTTACTACCTGCCAAACAGTAGTAGGCAGGTGGTATTTATACAATCTATGAGGTCAAATATGGGGTAAAATGTAGGAAAATGAATGAACTTCCTCCACATCACCTCTATTAGGGCTGCCCCATAAGTACACATAGTATACACACTGCACAACTCCAGGGGGTGCCAGATAAGGATTATATCCCCTTAGATTTATGCAACTAGACAGCCCTGTCTTATACCATATTTCATCTATCTAATAGGCCATCGATTCTAAAAGGTACTATTATTTTATGTACCATTAAGAGAAAAAAATGTTGCCAAATAATCTATGATATGCCATTAATTTTTGAGATGCAACCCAAATTCAGAGATGTTAAAATGTGATAAAAGGTTTTAGGATCGATGAAAAAAGATGACAATCCAAGCAATCTTCAATTGACTGAGATATATATGCACAAATAATGGCCCTTTCTTTGATGGCATTATTATATCGGAAGTCTGTACAAGAATTTCTAAGAGAATTTTTTCACTCTCTTGTGTGAAATCAAATAAAGAACATTAGAAGTGAATGAAGTATAGTTAATGTCACAATTCATATATAATGTATCAAGATTTCCAAATTTATATTCTACCCCTTAGCTCTTAAAATTGATTATGTTAGGAATAGTGTTTTCAACTAACTTTCAGGTTCAAACATAAATTACTCAATGAGACTTTATTCCTTCCTCTGCCTAATAATCTATACACACACACACACACACACACACACAGACCAGCTACTGAGACAAAGGCCAGCTTTGTCATTAATAATAGTGCAACCTTGAGCAAGTTATAGTTGACACTTGAACAACACAGGTTTGAGCTGTTTGGGCCCACTTATGCGAAGATTTTTTTTTTCCTCAACCAAACACTGATGTGAAACTCACGTATATATGGGAGGGCAGAGGGCTGACTTTTCAGATAGGCGGGTTTTGCAGGGCTAACTGCAAAACTTGAGCATGAGCTGATTTTGGGATATATGCGGTGGTCCTGGAACCAATCCCCCAACTATACCAAGGAATTTCTCTTATATATAATTCTTCTTAATCTCAGTTTCCTTATTTACATCTACAAATGAAGTAGATGAACTTAAAATGTCTAAACAAGATCTACCAAGTTTTAGATATCATCTTTTGACAATTTATTCTGGTAGAATCTTTCTCTTATAAATAACGCTCTTCCTAAATATACTTTTTACATAAAACAATGAGCAAATAAAGGCTCATGAACTGTACACATTCCCTTTAATATAGAAAAAATATGCCACAAATTTGGAACAGCAACATTACAAAAAACTTGAGCTCCTCTTCTCAATGACTAAAACAGATTTTAGTTTTAATAAATTTACTTCACTTACCAGTGTAAAATCTTAATTCTAATGGTAAACTTCTATCTGATGGTTCAAAATTTGTCTTTTTAAAAAATTTATTAATCCATTATATAGCTCTGGAAATTATTGATGCTATTATTGCTATGACGGAAATGGAAACTTTGGCCCAGAATATTTTTAAAAGATTTTCTAAAAGAAAAATAGCGACTGTTAAAAAAGGTCAAATTATTTTAGATTACCAAATGATAGAGCCCTGTAATATTTCTCTTCATTACCTCCTTGGAGAGAGATGATTTCCTGAAATTTCACAGAGAAAAACCAATTATTCAGCCTTTAGTAAGCTACATTAAGACTTTTAGGAAAACAGATTCAAGTATAAGGATTATTTTTAGGAAAATTAGAAATTAGGGAAAGTCTTGGTAGATGACCATTAGATTAACAGAATACTTAAGACTAACTTTATCTTTGTTTTCACAGGTTCCCTCAATGAACCACTAATTACAATGTATAATCTATTATTTTTCAAGGAAAAAAACCTCAATTTTCCTCTAGTATTAATGAAAATAATATTGAGAATAAAATATAAGATGAAACTGATAGTATTTTAAGCTGTAATTTCATGCTCCAAACAAATAAATGTTAAAGACACAATTTCATAATGTTTGCAAATACACGTATAAAATTAAAATCGAAGTGAGATGAGTCTATAAGGGAAATACTCAAGTCACTCAAGAAACATGTTATATATTGGCCTGCTATGTTGCATGTGAAGGATGCATACGAAAGTGCTTATACCCACTGATAAAGCCACAATGCGCATGTGTAAGTGCTGGGCCTGACTAAAACACCAAGGGGTTGGGGAGTGAGAAGCAACCTGCTGATTGGCTGAGAATAGGCAAATGTTTCTAAAGACTAGCTGAAATCAGAGTGAGAATAAAAAAGAAAGTCCATCTATAGTAAACAAAGCACTTTTGAGACAACTCTATGAAATTAATTCAGGCTTTCCCTCATCCCCACCTGCAATAATTTGAAACTCCCAGTTGCTGTCAAGCAGCTTACACAACCCAGATGGACTGTTTGGGACTTAGGCAAAAATAATGTGCTAGGGTGTCTTGCTCCCGAGGAGAACAAAAAAGTGGGTCCCATATTCTAGACCCAATATATCTATTCATTGCAATGCCATAACAATAGTCTTTGAACATACCTTTTTATTGTGGGAAATATTATTTGTCTTTTATCATAGCAATTGCCTTGCCAACCAAGAAAAATCCATTTATGTATTCACGTTTGGATGTGTATTTTACATACACACAGAGAAGCCTAGGAGAACCATTTGTAGAAAATATTCACTACTGGCAATGGGCTATAGTGGGAAAAACATAGGCTTTGCAGTCAAACTTCGGCTCAAACTTCGGTTTAGTTACTCTTAATAGATATATAACTATGAGTAGGTCTATTTACATCTCGGAGCTTCATTTTACATAAATGTAAAGTCAGGATAATACATGAGACCAGTGTGAGGATTACACAAACAAACAACAACTACGTCTAACTTGACAAATTGATGCACAAGGGCCCTAGCTCTTGGGAGGGAGTTGGAGATAGAGGATCTTCCCAAGAAGGGGGTGAAAACTGTGGGACTAGAGGGAGGGGCCAATATCCATAATCAAAGTCAAACAGAGGTATGGTCAATCTTATTGTATTTTGGACAGTTATTGTCAAATGTTATCTTTGATAAGAAACAAGGAACCCAATTTGAAGAACTAGGAGCATGGCTTCTGATATAGTCATGGCCAGACACAACATGAATTATAAATAAAATATATTACAGTAATTATAACTAACATTTATTGAGTACACATTGTGCGCCAAACCAGGTACTATGTACTTAACTGCATTACCTCTTTCAACTCTAACAACCCTATTGAGTAGATACTATTATTATTCTTACTTTTCAGATGATAAAATTGAGGTTTAAATTGCTTAAGTGATTTTGCCTGAAGTCATAGTGCTATAGCTAGCAAAACCTCAACCTGAACCACACATGTCTAACACCAGCACCCAGCTCTTAACTACTATGGAATCAGTCTAATGCAAAGCAAGGTAAACTTAAAACGGAAAAAGCACCAGTAAAGGGCTAGTAAGATATAGTAGTAAATTAGACCACAGCTAGAAAGCAGGCATAGATATAGTGGCTTTCTCAGGAAGCAAGAGGTCACACATATTAGTGGAAAGGTGAAGGGAATGAAAGTTGTAGTTGCTAAAACCCAAACTGGGCAAGTGATTCTCCAGGGCCTTCTATGGTTGGGAGTAGAGCGGCAGAGAACAACAAATTGTAAATCCTCAAATTCCACTGGTCTGATCAGTGTGGACTGACATCTTAGTTTCAATATAGGGCGGGGCGGGGGAGAGGGCAGGTGGAACAGTCTACACACATTGCTTCCTGAGTCTAGATGAAAAGAGTTAAAACCAGGTAGATCCAAATGCCTCAATGAACCAGTCCTACCCTGTTCTAGTTCTCTATTTCAGTTTACATAGCTGCTCATATTGATTGATCTATTTTGCATTACCTAACATGTCAACTGAAATATGGTTCTTATTCTAGTTCTATAAACTGCTTTCTTTCATTGTTTCTATGTTCAACTCCAGAAAAGAGGTGTAGACTAGTGGTTCTAGAAATGTGGTCCACAAAATTCTTGGAGTTCTTGAGACCCTTGCAGGGAGCCTACAAGGTCAAAATTATTTCATTACAATACTAAGATATTATCTGTGTTTTTCACTGTCGTGACATCTGCATTAACAGTTAAAAAGCAATGGAGGGCCCGGTGTGGTGGCTGAAGCCTGTAATCCCGGCACTTTGGGAGGCTGAGGTGGGAGGATCCCTTGAGACCAGGAATTCAAGACCCGCCTGGGCAACATAGCAAGGCCCCTTCTCTACAAAAAAAACAAAAAAAAATTAGCCAGGCATGGTGGTGCACACCTGTAGTCCTAACTACTCCAGGTGCTAAGGCAAGAGGATCACTTACATCCAGGAGTTTGAGGTTACAGTGAACTATGATCGTGCCACTGTACTCCAGCCTGGGTGACAGACCGAGACCATCTCTAAAAAAAAAAAAAAAAGCAGTGGAGGATAAAATTGCTTGTGACTTAACACAGGTGAAGGCAGTGGTGCCAAAGTATACTAGTATTCATATTCTTCACTGTCATATATGGGGGAGGGTGGGGTGTGGAAGCCAACTTCACTCTAAAAAATGTTGATGAAATAGTAAAAAATTACTTTTATTAAATCTCAATCCCTGAATATATGTTTGTTTAATATTCTGAGTGATAACATGAAGTTGTACATAAAGCACTTGCATACCAAACTGTGCTACGATAGTGTTTGGAGAAGTAGTTGTGCACTTGAGTTTTGAGCTAAAGTAGCTGCTTTTTAATGGAACACCATTTGTACTTGTAAGACTGCTAGACAAATAATGATTATTCATATTTGGCTATTGGGAAGACATTTTCATGAAAATGAACAAAGTAAACCTGATAATCCAAGGAAAACAACTGATAGTATTTGTTGTCAATGATAAAAATTGAGCTTTCTTGCTGAAGTTAGAATTTTGGGAAATCTGTATCCTCCTTGATAAGCTTGATAGTTTTTCAATTCTTGAAACTTTTCTGATGAGATTGTTAGTAATAGTAATAGAAATTTTTTATACTGTATAATAAAATGTGTCAATATTTAGATGATCTACATAATGAAGTAAAACAATATTTTCCAAATGACCAATGCATAATGTTACAAAGTCATACGTGGGTAAAAGAGTCATTCAAAGCATAAAACAGACCAATAGATTTTTATGAGAGTACAAAATGCTTTAGATTCCATGTAACAACTAATCTTTAAGAAACTACTTCTTGTTGAGTGTTGGTGTGGCATCAAAGAATATACATAATTATCTGAAAAAGCTATTAAAATAGTCCTTCCTTTTATAATTGCATATCTGTGTGAGGCTGAATTTTCTTCGTATACATCAATGAAGATAAGATATCACAAGAGAGTGAATATAGAAACAGATATAAGAATTCAGCTGCCTTCTACTAAGCCAGACATTAAAGAGATTGTCAAAAATGCCATACTTCTTACTTGGTGTGGTTTTTTTTGTTTTGGAAAATATTGTTATTTCTCATAAAAATATATTATTTATGTCATCATGTAATGGGCTTATTATTTTTAAATAAATATTTTAAAATTTTTTCAGTTTTAATTCCTTTTATGGCAAACATCAGTAGGCATAACCCATATAAACAAAAACCCTATAGTGACCTTAGTAATGCTTAAGCATGTAATAATGTTTGAGTATGTAACATTAAGGACCTGTGGTCCTGAGAACAAAAGGTTTGAGAATCACTGATTATAAGCCAATGGGGAAAGACCTCATTCTTCCATAGTTCCTCCCATGTTTCCCAAGGGAAAAGAGGTAGTGAAGGAAGAAAAAGGACATGGGCATATATTGAATTGTAAGTATCCCACTGGTTGTTTTCATATACATTAATTTACATCATTTATTCCTTACAAAAGTCTAACAGATATGATCATCCTTATTTTAAAGATGATGAAACTGAAACAGAGAGGAGGGGTAATTTGCCTAAAGTCACAGCTGGTAAGCAACAGAATTGAGATTATAGCATGTACCTCTTTGATTCTGAGCGGGAGGTATTATTTTGGTACAATATTGTGCTATAATACAAAATATATTGGTCTTTGTCCCTGGTTCCAGGAACAGAGCTCCGAAAACTTTTGGAATTTCCTCCATGAAAAAGTGACAAAAGACAAAAGAGTGTCCTTTGTCATTCATAACAATTCCCTTTCCACCACTGAGCTTATGCTAATGAGGTGATTTAGGGCCCCTAGACAGCTTCAGGATGGAGCTGGTCACTCCAAGTGATTAGAGGGTAAGAACTTTGAGCCTCACTCACTGACCTCCAGGAGGGGGAGAACTTCTAGGCAGGGTAGCATGCCCAGAGAAGGCATGGAAGCTCAGTGCACCCTTTCCCACATACCTTGCCCTAGGCATCTCTTCTATTCGATTGTTCCTGAGTTGCATCCTTTATAATAAAGTGGTAAACACGGGTAAATATCTGAGTTCTGTGAGCCACTCGAGCAAGTTACTGAACTTGAGGAGGAGGTAGTTGGAACCCCTCAGTCAGAAGAATGGGTGGCTCCCTAGAACTTGTGACTGGTGGCTAAAGTGGAGGCAGTCTTGTGGAACTGAACCCTTTAACTTGTGGGATCTGACACAAACTCCAGGTAGATAATGTTAGAACTGAATTAACTGAGTTGTTGGACGCCGAGTTAGTGCTGGAAAGCTGGAGAACAGGTTGGTATCAGACAAAACAGCCAGAAAGATACCAAAAGGTACAAGAGCCAAGCACCTTAAGGATTGGGTTCTTGAGTTGATTCTCAACTTGAAAGAAGATAAGATGTTATCTATTGGCCCTAAAGTCCCAAATCTGTGTGCCAGATACTGTTTGCTTTACATACATTATTATTATTATTATTTTAGAGATTTGGTCTTGCTGTATTACCTTGGCTGGACTCAAAATCCTAGGCTCAAGAAATCCCCCCTCCTAAAGCAGCTGGGGATACAGGTGGATGCTAACACACTGGCTACATATAAAATTATTATTTCATTTTTCACACAAAAAACTGAGGTGTAGGGAACTTAACTTGAGGTCACACTATATTAAGTGGAAGAGCTGGAATTTAAACTCAGGTCTATCAGACTCTGCACTTTTAACCCCATCTCCATACTATATCTTTGCAATAGTATGATTCTGAATGTTATTCATACACTAGAAACAGGCAACAAAAATAGTTCCTATCACAATCTGCCTTCAATGACTACAGGGTTTAGGTTGATTTAGAATAACATAAATGCCTTGGCATATGGAAAACATTTACAATAATAAAATTTTATATTGATTGTTAAGATACTAACTAAGCCTTTTTTTTCTTCTTTTCAGTGACATTTAAAAAGAATTGGGGGCACAAAAAAAAGGAAGAAGAAGAGAGCTAAAGATGTAGTTTATTGGGGTTCTCAGTTTCTAAGGAAAGCAAAATCCAATATGAACAGCAGCAGCCTCTGGTGGTCTAAGGGGGAAAAATAGTGTATCTGTAGTTATGGGGGCGCAAAGATGTTTTTTAAAAGAATATATGTACATATTTAGCCATTTGACTCAGTTCTCAACCCAACACATTAAAAAACAGATGCTTTAAAAAATGATCTGTTGGCAAGACACTTGTTAAAATTTTATCAGTTGAAATATTAAAATTCATTATGAATTAATTAACACATTATACAAAAATAAAATGTTTTTGTTTCATCGTTTTACAAAGTACTATAACCAGTGGTGATTAACACTGGAAATTTTGTGTGTCTTGATATGTGTTGCTCAAAAAGAAACTAAATTTATAGGTTTACCACTAAATTGATGACATTTTCTGTCTTCACTCTTGAATTCAGTTGGCAGATGTTTTCGAGAACAAAAAATTCCATCTTATTACAAAACATATTAAGCAAGTTTTCCTGCCAGGCATGTCTGACATGATGTTTATTGCCTAGACCAAATCAATCCCCTTAATAAGCCATAATATATGCCAGCAAGTACATTATTTCATAGTTAAGGAAAGTTGCCACATGAAACAGTAAGTTCTTTGATCTCTCATGCTCTGTTCCTAATGCATCAGAAAAGTGCTACATAATCCACTAGTTAGTCACATCTATTTATACTCATTTAGTAAGTAAAATAAAATTATACTTTGCTAATCTTAAAGATTTAGGCCTGGATTCTACTTTACTTCTGCCTGTGTATACCAGATATCTGTAAAAATTGGAAAATTAGATTGGTTACTAAGATACTAGAGAAAAAGAAAATTTAAATACTTGAATATATTAGAAAAATAAAATAGTTACAGAGATTGGACAATCATTATTTGTGATATAAATAAATTGAATTTGGTTGCTAAAACATGAGATAGAAATGAGTCCAGTAAACAGGTGGAAGAACATACCATGCTCATGGGTCGGCAGAATCAACATTGTT
>VBSM01002608.1:35557221-35569721 GCA_008086735.1 Cheirogaleus medius
AGAAATGAGTCCAGTGGCATCAGTAAAGAAGACAAGAGGTTCAGAAGAGAAGACAGGATAACATTTATTGGTCCTCACCAATACTATGAACATATCAAGTCAGAACATCAGAAATATACATTTTAAAAGAAAGATTCAGTTTATCAGAGCTGGCTGCTTGTGAACAATTGCAAATATTCACATGAATGCTGAAAATATCAGTCAGAAAACTAGATAACACCAAATATCTTGCTGTTAAGGAGTAAGATTTTTGATGGATGTCAACAGGCAATCAATCCATAAATATTTGAGTATCTTCAATGTGCAATGCGAGGCTCTGCCAAGATTCCTATTCTGTAAATATCTCCTCCACATTTCAACTATTCCTTTTGCTGCCATGTAACTCTCCTCTTCTCCATCCCCATCGTCTGTTTTTGTTTTTGTTTTTGTTTTCTTTCACATGCTGGTTCTAACTCTTCTACTTCCCACAAGAGCAGCCCACAACTACGTCTCACTGTAGGAAAGAAATGATCAAGCCCTTTCAACTCAACATTAGATAGATGAGGATCGAGTCACTTGTAAGGGTAGGGAACCCTGTGGCCTTCTGATTTCAAGAATGTTCTTTTTTAATAACCAAAGGAGGCAAGAAAAGCTTCATCTTTTTCTGCTGCACCCGTTTTAAAAAAGGATTTGTTCTGTAAAATTTGGATTCAGTCAAAAGTCTGTATTCAAGGATCCAGAATGCACATATGGCCCCAAGGCCATAGGTTTCCCAGTTACAAGCTGCAAGTCCCTTTATCTAGGTATCTCTAGACTAATGCCTCATCTTTTCGCTTTGGTCTCCTTCAAGAGATTAAATCCTACTGAGTGGGATTAGTATCAGTTCCTGACTCTCTCACAATATTCTCTGTGCTATTGGAAAAAGTGGCTCATATTTGCTTATTAAAGATTGACATGCAATGCCAATATATATAAAGTAAGCTCAAAGATCTAGAGGATTATGGGAAGATCTAGTGGAGAGGCATGAAAGATAAATTGGTAATATTAATATAATTATAAGACAAAATGCAAGGGGTGTACCTGAGAGCACATGATAAATTCCACATAAGTTAATAATAATTTCTAAGAATCTAAGTAAAAAGAGGTCACTGGTTATAGTGAGAGGAGGAGGTGGGATTTCAGCTGGGCACAAAAATAGATAGGATTTGGATAGGGGAAAGAACAGGAAGCAAAGTTACAGATTCCATAAAGCAAAGTATGTACAAGGTACAGCAAACAGAGCAGCCTGACTATCCTCTTAAGGGCAAATGTATAATTTTGAAATAGTATTAAGTCAGGATGAAACATTTCCATTTTTATCCAAAATTCTGCACTATGATGTTAGGAAAATAGTATATTCCACTTTTATATATTCAGATGAAAATGTATAGATCAATCAAGGTATCAAATAAGTCTTGACATACTCACTTTTTATCATTAATTTTTGGAATGTAATCTCAGCTACGGGATTGGGTAGGAGACCAACAATGTAGTTGTGTTTGTTTCCTCATAGAAAATCAAGTAGCATACTTAAACAATGCAGGACATATAAAAAAAAGTAGTAGCAGTTTGGGATTTTAATCCTGGCTCTGTCACTTTATTTAAAATTTATTGTGAAGGTTCTGTTCTATAAATACTTATTATGAAGGCTCTGTTCTAGGCTCTGGGATATAGCAGTGAGCAAAACATACTATCTACTTGCCCTCATGAAGCTTATATGAAGAACTATGTGACCTTGGGAAAATTATTAAAAGTTTTTTTTTTTTTTAATACAAGAAAGGCCTTAATTAGTTGCAACAGGAAGTGGCACAGGAGGGGACACAACAGCTCCCAGATGCCTTCCGCAGACTCAGTTGCCACCCTCTGAAAGCTAAACGTTTTTGACCCACAGTTTCCTCATCTGTAAATCTGAATTAATATTAGTGATACTATTAAAAGAGAATATAAACATACGCATATATATAAATTGTTTATAAACAAGTCAGTAGCTATTAAATGATAAATGGTTAAAAATCTTAGTCATCATCAGATGTAGTTTGCTATATCACATCATACTTTTAGTGTATATGATTTAATTTTCATATTTTAGATACAAATTTTGTTTTCAACCTATGGAACAATGTGGTAAAGAGGAAAGGGGGCAAAAATCTACATTAATTAGACGTCCTGGTTTCAACACTTATTTATACCATTTAGTAGCTATGTAATCCTAGACAAACATCTGTGCGTTAGTTTCCCTAACTATTAAATAAGGATAAAATGATGTGATCCACCTATATATTAGGCTGTAGCAATGAACAGATGATAATTTCAAAATGTTAAGAAGTATATAAATAAAATTTAATTTAGCTTTATTACATACCATGCTCTGTCTAATAACAATGTGTCTGAAAATTACAAACACTTGTTATTTGGAGATACACAGCGAGAAGAAGAGCACTAGAAGAAGTCATTTCTTGAGTGGACCAAAATTACTTCAGAAATAATGCACCTTATACAAAATGAACCATTCTTCTCTTTCCTACTACAAGACCAAGCATAGCTATCTAGAAGTATGTTTGAACAGTATCAGCGTATCAGTATCAGCTATTTTGCACAATTTCAGAAGATTCAAAGAGAGATGGTATTTATTTAGAAAAAAGATTTCATAACTAAGACTATCGGATACAAACTTGTGTTATCCACATGAGTCTATTTTTGTCTTTCAGTGTTTTCAGTAGGAAAGTAGGCTGATGAGTGAAATGGGATAAGAAAGAAGCAAAAAGACTGAAGGAAAAGAAGTAAAAATGACAGGAGTGTAAACGAGAGAAAAGCGGTAAAGAAAAAAAAAACCAAAGGAAAGAGAGGTCTTAAGAATGAAGCAATATAAAAAGAATTTTTTTTCTCTTGGTGTAAAAGAAATAGATGCAGCAGGGATAAACTAAGCAGATGCAAAAAAAAAAAAAAACAGAATAAAGAAAATACACACATATAAGAGAACAAAAGAAAAAAAAATCAAAGCAATGGTGACAAGATAAAGAGAAAACAGAAAGGAAGAAATAAACCTACAGGACAGATGTCTGATGTCTGAGATAGATGCTTAATCTGTACATGTCACAGGCAAATAAAAGAAACTGGTTAAGAAGAAATTAAAAATTTAGTACAAAAAAATTACTTTTTGCTTGCATTCTACATATACAAGTAAATACTCTTTATGATAGTATATTTCAAAAACCTTACATAATTAATTTATGGAATCTGGAAACCAGAGGCAATTTTTAAAAAACTTTAACTCTGTCATAAGATGGTGGTTGGCAGACTGGATCATATAGAAGGAAGCTTAGGACAACTGGTAGAGAACAAGGTAGCACGATGACCCTGATGTAGTCACACACAAGAAAGGGGGTAATACAACTACATTGGAACAAACAAGCTACTTCTTAATTCCAAATCTGATAATTGTTTTTGTTTTTCAAATTATATAAGTAGTAAGATGCTTTTCAGAAATTTAAATATTATAATCTGCCTAACTTTTGCTTGACTCATTGTATGAAGTGTTTTGGGTGTTCTTGGGCAGGATACCTTTTTTTGGGGGTCTTAAGAATTTATATGTTGCTTTCACTACTCCTTAACTGTCATTTCTTACTCAATAGACTGACACATAATCAAATGTCTTAAATGTTAGAAGTGCAATTCCAGAAAGTAGAGCAATTATGCTGTAGCCTAGTAGTATAATATAGAAAATAAAACCTCAGAAAGCAATGTATTAATATTTCCCTTCAGAGGTGGTATGAAGCATTTTATTAATGATCTTTTAAAGTAAAGTAAAAATAGCTCAAGTTGAATAATCTGAAATGTTACTATTATTCTACAGTGTCATTTATAAAATGTTAATTTCTCTATGTTTAAATGTTCTGATTGAGTTAAACTTCTGGCATCCATAATAAGGCTTTGAAAATTGCACAAATGTCTCATCTATATAATGTATAGTATGTATATCAAGCAGAATATGTCAAAGTGCAAATAATATTGTTTGTGCCCTCTACAGAATTAGAAATCCTTGGGCAGCAGTGCTATTATATTTTGATCCCATGCTGCTAGCACTACAAAGTGCAAAGGTTCGCTGGGTGGGACAAGAGCAAAGGACAGAGTTCCTTCATTATACTATCGCTGAACTATTTTAGCTTAAATATTTATTAAGATATTAATTAGCCTTCCTCCCTTTATCTGCCTTCAGAAGTTAGGCTGAGACACCGTGGATGGATGGTTGCTCATAGGAAAACAAAGCATTATCCAGTAAAATTTACCACCCAAGATGAAGAATGTTTTGTACAGTGCATTATTATTTCAGCAGGTACTACGTCTTAGAATTATTAGGTGACATGTACTCTCTTATGGACAACAACAGTATAATATCTTGAAGAAATAGCACGTTGGGAAGCTGCATTGGAAAGTTTTCTTTCTTTTGCATATATAACAATAAAATTATTTTAGAAAATTTTCCTTGAAGTAGTGTATGACACAAAAGGAAACAGCATTTGCATTTGAGACTTCTATAAAATGTAACACTGAGATAGGAACTATGTGTTTTGGACTTTGGAATAAAAAAACAGAAAACATTTCATCTAAGTAGACAACTACGGGAAATAAGTGACTAAAAATTAAAGAACAGTTTCTTTAAAAAACATTACTTTATATAAAATAAAATATAAATAAAGTAAAAGTAACAGTGAAGGAAAGTAGTGATTTTACTTACTCTGATATACAATTGCATCATTTCTTTTTCTCTTTGGGGGTTACGATACTTCTCATAGAAATCACGTCGCTTCTTTGTTTCTTTAGAAACTTTATCTTTTCTTTCTCTTTTTTCTGCTGGTTCATCTGAACTATCAGAAGATGACTGTACATGTATCTTCGGCTTTTCTACTTCGATATAGTTTTCATTGGGATTCAGTACTATTACTCCATATCCTTCCTGTTTTGAAATGAAAGAAGGTGGCATAATTTAATTTTTGAATCTATTTAAATTTATTAAAAAGTTTGTAAAATCTCAGACTAAGTAATTTAATGTAGTTGCATGTTCATTAAAATATTCCTTTATGAATAATTATGGTTTTAATTTTTCCAAAAGAAAGTCACTTAAAATTGCTTGCCTTTATTGTATATGTAAATAAGCACATATTATCTATAAGAACAAAACATTGCAATACAAAGATTATAAAACTTAAATTTTAAAAAGAGTAATTCATATCTCACGGAACCCCAAAAGTGATTGAAATAAATTATCAAATAACAAGAATACTTTCAAACCACACTGAAATTGAAAATACACATTTTGAGAAAATAACGTCTTTGAAATTGAAGTTTACAATTCAAACTACATTTTCATGGATTTTGTTCCTTTACAATTGCCCTTTAATGAGCATTTTTATTTGTTTGAACAAATAAGTAATTAAAAAGGAATAAATCAGATCCAACATTCTACAAATTTATATATCTATATTATCAGGAACATAACAATATCTACCTGTGCACCTTGGATTCTATTCACCTCTTTTCTTTCAGGAGAAAAGACAAATCATAAAACAAAATAAGCCACAGTTGTACTACAATGCATGGAAGCAACTCTTTAATCTCGAAATTGCTTTCATTTTTCAAACTACCATAATAATTTCTCTTTATTAAAAACTAGGACCAGGAAACAAGTACAGTTCCAAAGTTAACAAATATAGCTTGTTGAGCTATTAAGGCTTTTTTTAAAGTTTGTAAAACATATGTTTTCCTCTCTGACTCATTTCTAGCAAGGCAAATATTTCTATGGTTATAATTAAGGAAACTTTTGATATTTATATCATAACTGATAGAATAACTTAACCATGAGAAAACAGAGGATAAACAATAACCACTGACAAGCATGTACAACACAAATTTTTGAAGCTATTATATATCTTATCTTTTCTATTCAATTCTACATTGTGGGTGTCCCAATTGTGTCCTTGTAAAATACTTTAAGGCCACATTTAAAAGACATCTTATATTACAATAAGAACACAAGAGCTATAGAAAATAACAGTTATAAAATTTCATCCTTATTTTAAAAAAAGGTACTATATATTTTTTTCAGAAGTATGACTATAGAATCTTGAAACTTGAAGTTTAAAACTTAATTCTTTTTTTGCCAAACCAACCATGAGAAAATGACTTTTAAAAACTGTTAGTAATAATAAACCAATATTAGCATTGACTCAATTATCTTATTTTTAAATATGCTACACTGCTGCACATGTTTGGTCATTTTTACAGTTGATTTCACAAACTACTTACAAACTTCATTGGGATTGGCTCAATTTTTACCCCCAATCAAATGATATTATTGTCTAAAACCATGATTTGGTTTGGAAATATTCAAGACCATTAACATTCTGATTTTAATGATAGGAATATTAATTAAGATATAGTCATCTTACCTATATAAAAACTACATAATAATATATAGCAAACTGATAAAACATCATACATTCTTCAACAGATGTTCAAATAAAACTTTCAGATAAATCTCTCTTTCATGAAAGGCTTATAAAACACTTTACAAATTTTTAAATTTAAACATACTACATCAAAGCACAAGAGGAGAATTTTTTTTTTTTTTAAAGTTTCCTAGCTGGTAAGTCCAAAGTTTTACCAACAAAAGATATTTTATTTTGTCCTGCTTTATTCTAATCTGTATAGCTATTCAAAAGTCTTGTAATTCATTGTGATCACTGTCAGGTAGACAGATTGTCACTTGGTGATTTTCTACAGTTGGACACACTTGACTAGTTATTAAAATCACATTTGAAGCAAGTTCCTACCCCTCTCCCTTGTGCCTCTTACAACTTTTCACGCCCTTCTCAAATTTCAGCCATAACTTCTCCTCCCACCAAAAGTAAGTTAAAGAACACTGTTGCACTCTGCTAAACAGGGTGAAATAGAGGCATTCAGTACACTGTCTCTGGTGTAAGGAACATAGTCAAAAAAGGTCACCATAGGCCAAAAAGAAAATTGCCTCCTTACTAGATTCTGTACCGTGAGTAAGTGGTCTCCTGTCATGTTTCTTCCCTGCCTTCTCTGAGTGAATTGAACTTTAAACACACACACACACACACACACATACATACACACACACACACACACTCACACACACTCATACTCACACAGGAGTTAGAGTTAGCACACCCAAAATAGAATCTTATAATTCTTATAGATGAAAAATAGTGATATACTACATTTTAATGATAATATGAAAATTTTCAAACTCAGAGTAAAAAAGTATGACTTTAATAAATTGATATAATATGAATATCATCTCTGCACAATGAATAAATTTCAAATAAAGGTAAACTCTTCAAGCAAAATTTAGTCATCACAGAATTATAAACTATTATCCTAAGTTATAACTTAATCAGTAGAAACAATATTATCATAATATCAGGCTTATTTGACTGAAACTTTTATCAATTTTTAGAAATCATAGATTGAAAAATTATTGTCCCTACTTGATTTTAAATACACTCTGAAATTTGATGTGTCCCATCTAAATAAGTATAAAAATAGATACATATAAATCATCAAAGAAGCAGTATTTGTCTAAGTTATTGATTATGTAACTGAAAATTATATGACTCATTTGTTCAATTTTATAAAGACACAATGTCAATTTTTCACTTAGGCATCGCCAGATGAAAAATGATTCTATTTCTAAATCACCACTATATAAATCAATTAAAGAATTTTTATCATTTAGATTTCAACGATGTATGTTTTTCTTTAAACACTTGAACTATTTAGAAAATGTTTTATACTTTAGATATTTCACATTGTCAATTTAATTAATGTAACTACAATCAAAAAATATTCAGGAACATTTTCTGCAGAAATGAGAGCTGATTTTAATAAATGTCTTTGTTGCAAATTCAATTACCATTCTGTAAAAAATTAACATTTTTCAATTAAAATTTTTTTGATAAATTAATTAATGCAATATTCACAGAGACCATTCATACCATTTTATAATGAGTAAGAGAAAGCATGAGCAACAAAATATAGTTAACATCCCACCTACGCGCTCTAACCACAGATACATAGTAAAACTTCATCTTTTCCTTCTATTCTCTGTCATATATAACATCATCAAAAAATCCTTTAAGCTACAAAGATTTTTGTCATGTCAACATTAATGTATGGAAACTATCGAGTCAAAGCAAATAAAGTAAAACAAAGCAGAGACAAAACATAGGTAGTTAAATATAACTGTTTTAAATAGAATAATACCAACTTATTTCAAAAATCATAATAAATGTCATTTTAAAAAGTGATTCTTTCTATCCCCAGTAATTCAATCAGTACACATCAAAATAAGTAGAGATGTTTGTGTGACCTTTAATGACTCTACCAGAAACTACACTATATATAAAAC
Organism: Cheirogaleus medius; assembly: GCA_008086735.1. Taxonomy (NCBI): domain Eukaryota; kingdom Metazoa; phylum Chordata; class Mammalia; order Primates; family Cheirogaleidae; genus Cheirogaleus; species Cheirogaleus medius. Next base: position 35,565,674 of record VBSM01002608.1, read on the forward strand.
TACACTATAAAGGCATCAAGAAGAATATAGTAAAAGAACTATGTATTGCTACTCTAATAAGGAAACCTCCATAACTTATGATTAGAAGCTCAAACATTTTATACTGAAGTATTCCTTTTATATTTAATTATTCCTTAAGCATGCTACATTTCTCATAAGATGAAAAGTTAGGCCATTTCAAATACACATGGAAACCTCTCCTGTTATCTTTAAAAAGATAAAATGATAAAACTAATTATCTAACATTCTACAACTAAATAAATAAAACTTCTGGCATCTTTTATAATGATTGACAAAATCAATTCCAATACCCAACATTTCAATAGACAAAGCATACATAAAGTTGTTAATTAACTCTATGTATCACACAGTCTAGCAGAAGATCAAGAAGATGATCAAGAGGACAGATATTGGTAAAAGTAAGCTTTATCTTTTTAATTCATCTCATTCCATTTTCTATACTTTTGTAGCTATAATTGTAGTTTTATTTTCAGAACTGTGTTTATAAGATAAACTACGGGATCTTAAGCAGAAACCCTCAAAAGTTTATCGCTAGACATAGTATTTTGTTCAGCACAAATACTTGTGATTTAAATGGAATACTCAGGCCTCCAGGCCCTCTTTACTTTGAAGTCTATGGATGTACTTACTAACAAATAATACTTCATTTGTCATTCAATCAACAAATGATGGCTTAGGTCAGAAAGGTCTAAAACAGACAGGTGATGCCAAACACAAAGAACCAAATTAAATCGGTACTGATATGTACTTATCAAGAAGATTCTGCAAACAGATAAAATTTAAAAATGCCTGAACAAAACCAGACTGTACTTTTAACCCCAAATGAAATCTTGCTAAAACTGAAGATTTATCCAAGTTAATTTGCCTATTAATTACCAGTTATAAGGAAAGTAGAATATAGGGGTTAATTCTACATCTTTTCAAATATCTTGTGGTTGGCTAAATAAAAAATCAGCTGAAAGTACTCAGCTCTGCGTATTAACCTACCAATACTGCAAGCCACATGTGACCAAAGAGGTCAAGGGTCAGAGTTGAATCCTTTGACCTATGGAACTATCTGTTTTGGTCTTCAGGCAAAGGCTCTGTAAGGGACCATTTTACACAAATTTATCAGTCATATTTCTCAAGTTTAGAATTCTGTCTGCTTGATTTGAAAGAAGATAGGTGCTCATCCTCAAGGGAAATGAAACCCAAAGTATTTTATCTACAAACTACTGGACAACTACAAACCTATGGACAAACTACTGTCCATTCATCTTTTCTGAAAGATGTGTGTTGTGTTTATTCTCATTTTTTTCACAAGAAGGGTATGTATATGTCTGTGTTGCAACATCCTAGGTGCAACAGTGAGATGAGGTCACGGCAACCAATCAGAAGTCACTAGTGAAGCGTTAAAGTAAACATAGCTGTTGGAGCTGCAGCTCTGCTTGAAAAATGCCCCCTCCATTATTTCAGCAATTTTCTCAAGACGTGACCTGGGACTGAAAAGCCTGAAATGTCACTTGACTCCGTTTTGTGTTTCTTCTCAATGTGTATTTAGGTAACAGCACCCTACTAATATTTTGTAAAAATGTTCGTTATAACCATACTTCAACTTGTGGCTCCCTGAATTCTAATGCTGTGTTCCATGGTATAAAAATACCATAATATGGACCAACATAGATTATCCCAGTTAAGTTTCCAACTTCAAATAGCTCATCAAGTTAGTCAGTAAAAGAAAACATGCCACAAAAAGTTTTCAGAGGACCACCTGTTGTCTATTATTTTTACATAGCACTTACTCATAAATCATAACACAGGGTAATTAATCAAGCTGTCAAAGAGAAGGTCAAAGGTTATATGGTAGAGTCAGAAGGTCATGCATGGGCTGATAGAGGTCAGGGTCACACTGCATTCCTCATTATCAAGTTGGGATGAGAGACGGCCCAAGCAAACAAAAGTGAAAGCAGATGGAGAAGTGAGTGGATAAAAAAAAAAAAAAAGAAAATTTCACAAACAAAAAGAAAAGTGAAAGAAGACTGTCAGCTGCCTTCAAATGGAGAATAGAAAAGAAAAGAAATACACTGAAATGTGCTCAAAGGAGCTCAAGAACATAAAGAAACTACAGTTTTATTAATTAAATAAATTGAATATAACTTTTCTTGCCCATTTTATTGGTGCATACTAAGCAATATTAGAAAATACGTGTTTGGCATCTTTATACCTTCTCTAGCTAGTGTGCTTAAGATTATTTAAGGTAAGGCAAAGAGTTCCAAGGATGAAGTATGATTTACAAAAACAAAAAACAAAACTTACAATAGGAGGGGTTTTTCAACCCTTTAATATTGTTTGAGGGTTACAACATAGATGCAAATAGTTTTAAGCCATAAGACAAATAATTTCTCGAGTATGATACAAAGATATTCACAAACATAAATGCATCAGATGAGTCCTTTTGAATAACAAAACAGTTATAAAATATTCTATTATTACGCTGGCCTGAATTAGATGCAGAATACTGTGCAAAATTAGCTGTCACCCTTTGCTCAAAATCTTTGTTAATCTCATTTTGAATGTTTGCAGCTTTATCAACACATGCATCAATGTCAGCTCCTTGGTTACTGAACCGCTGTAGTTGGAAGAAGATATAATTAAAATGTTTTGGCACAGAAAAGGTGAAATTGTATCTTCCCTTGTTCCCTTAGGAGTCTGTAAAACATGAAGGATATATTGACAAACACACACCCTTGTCTCCAGTTCTGACATCTCAGGTCATCCAAGTGCTATTTATTTTAAAACATTCACTTTGTACTTGCCCATATTATCACCTACTCCATTTCTAACTTTTCCTAGGTTTTAGAACATTATGTTGCTTAAAACCTCACAAATTTCTCTTCTACTTATCAATAATTTATTTATGGAAGAATTCCATAAATGCACAATACCATCATAAAAGAAATACATTTACCATTCATTATCAAGGACAGAAATATGATAATAATACAGCTTTGTGAAATCTTTTATAATCTTTGCTTCTCATTCTCATAATATGGCACAAACATACACCCACACATTTACATATTAAACTCAAAAGAAGTAATTAGTTACAACTGTTGCCCAGTCAATAACAGATTAAAATCCCTAAATGGATCTAGGGAATCCTACAGACACATCTTTATCACATGGTCCAAAGCAGACTTGGATGGTCAGATTTATCTTATGAACATTACTGTTCTGCATGGCAGTTATGCCTCTATGCTTTAAAGTGCTAAATCAAAGTCCAATGTTCCACTAAATTCCTGTTAAAATCCATTATAAAGTTGTGTAAATATTGTATTTATGAAACATCTCTGGTAGCCATATGGTCTTTCAAAATATTATCACTTTGACCCAATCATATACCATACAAACACATGCTTAATTTTTTAAGTTACTCGTAAAGTTTATTTAAGAACTATAGTAGATAAGTCATTCACTCTTAAAATATGCCATCTTTCTCTTTCTTTTTTATTCCAATTAAAATATCATGTGTTTAGAATATTTTTGTTGTTATTTTCAAGAATCTATCAGTGCTTTGCTTGTGGTCCAAGAGTCCACTTGCAAGTATGAGGACATAATGAAGGATCCCCAGTATTCATTGAGTCAATAATTCATTAAACACTGATTCATAAACAAATATTTAATAAGCACCTACTATCTATCAAGCACTATGCTAAGAATACTTAAGAGTATACCTATCCTACACATAAGAGTAACCTTTCATTTTAAGATGTTTCCATTCAGTAGAAAATTCCAAATCAGAATCAAGTACAGATTCCTCAAATGTCTATATGAAGTCATTTTATTTTTCAAAATAAAAAGGAATGTAAAAAGAAATTAAAGGAGAAAAGAATAATGATAAAATGCTACTAAAACTAATCTAGCTAAACTTTCAGATGACTAACCCTAAATGGTAAGCTATGTTTTGTGTTGAAGAGTAGTACTTAAACTTACTCCATAACAATGAAAATGTAGTATTTGGGGATATGTGTTTGTGAGGGTGTGCATG
>VBSM01002608.1:35574721-35601102 GCA_008086735.1 Cheirogaleus medius
GCAGGGCTTTCTTAGCACCATGTTTAATTCTTATTAACACTAATGCCTCTGCCATTTCTTTGTGGGGTTTTTTTTTTTACATTAAAAAAAAAATAGAGAAGTGCCCAAACATTTCTGAGCTTCCAGTAATGTATTAAAATGTCTCTCAGCTTCTCTGTACACAGTGAAATGCCTTCTGAATGCAAAGTGAAGGAGGATGAATTTCTCCAGGTTCTGTACGTCTGATCTCTCAAAACCTTCAAAATCTATCCTTGATCTCAGCAAACACAGCAGAGCACAATGTTATTTATGCATTCATTTATCTTTTCATCAAGGGTGGCTTATGTGGTCTTTACTGACTTTGGTTTCTCATCATCATCGCAGATCAGCATCTGCATTGTGTGCACTTGTAACAGGGATAATGGATCTCACTTACAATACCTACAAACTCAGCTGAGAGCCGTGCAAAGCAAATGGCCATAAATGCACCCATCCTGGCCCAAGTCCTGATGAATAAAAATGAAGATCTTGTCAAATAATAAAGTGACAGGTTAATTTACAGCATGGAATAGTGTGAACAGGGAAAGCACTGCTTTTCCAATCTGTATGAACGGTGCCACCTATCTGCAGATTAGCAGAAAGCTTCAGAAACACTAATTCAGAAATCGGGATAAATACATGTGATGTTGCTTAGTTTTGTAAATATCACAGGAATGGAATTGATGATAAAGGCAAATGTGAGATTAGACACACACAGTTGCTTTCGAACCAAAAAAACAAGATTCTTAACAAAGGGCTGCTGTATCAAACAGTAATAAAGAGCCTCAAGCAGTTGTCTGTGCTCATGCCAGTTTTCATGCTTTAATTCAGCTGCCCTGTGGTTCTTAGCTTTGACATTGAGATCTGCACGGCCACCAGAGATAATTATTTCAACCTTCAGGCCATCAGGCGTTCATTTTTGATCATGGATATGTAAGAGATGTTTTTTGCTTCCCAAGTCTTCCAAGTGGATATCAATAGAAGGGTAAAATAAGGAAAAGCAGTAAGCATTCGAAAAGAACTTGAACACTCTGCATTATAGAAATGCGTGTGAATTGCCATATCAATTATTGTAAATATTTCAGTTTACCTGATATATATTTAGAAGTTATAATTTGTTCAAATTTTAAATTAGAATTATTGCCACGAATGCTGTGACTCCAAAGGCATAAAATTTGTTTATTTACATTTGAATTCATACTTTGCATGTTTTAATAGAAATACAAAGATACACCAAAAAAATCCATAAACTAAAAATAACTTCTAAAGTTAAATTTTTATATCACATCATGTGTTTTATGCAAAACTCCAATCAGGAACATACATCATTCACTAAAATAGCTAATTAGTAGTTGCAGAAATCACTGAACAAAGTAATATGATAAATCTCTAAAATGTGGAGAGATTATATTTCTCTCTCTATGAAATATTGAGAAAGTACTAGTTCCCCCCCAAATTGGTGCAAACATTAAATCATTCTATTAACAGTAAATAATAATGATAAAATGCAAAATATATAAATCATCCTTAATTTTAATAGAATATAGTTTTATTTTAAAATTTAAATAAATAAACTAATGAACAAATAGTAAGGTTTTAAATATTTAATTTGCACCAAGTAGAAAAGAAACTTATAAAATGTCACAAACTATAACAAGCAAACACAAAACAGGATTCATCAACATTTTTCTCAATATCTTTTTGTAAAGGAAAAATGTTTAAAATACCTAAAGAATATGCCATAATACCAATCCTAATCACTAAGAAATCAACGTCTAATCAATTTATTTAAGTAGATGACTAGAGAAGACATGATTATGGCTGCCCTAAAAATAGCTGACCTTGCCTCAAAATGTAAAAATCCACTGAAATAACTATCAAAATGGAAGCAGAAAGGATACTACAGGTTAAGCATCCCTAATTTGAAAATCCAAACTCCAAAATGCTCCAAAATCCAAAACTTTGGGAGTGCTGACATGACACAAGTGGAAAACTCCACACCTGACCTCACAGTCAAAATTTTGTTTTATGCATAAAATTATTTAAAATATTGTATAAAATTACCTGCAGCCTATGTATATAAGGTATACGTGAAACATAAATGAATTCTGTCACTGGGTCCCATCCCCAAGATAACTCATGTATATGCAAACACTCCAAAATCGGAAAAAAAAAATCCAAAATCTGAAACACTTCTGATCCCAAGCATTTCAGATAAGGGATATTCAACCTATACCATTTCAGATGCATGCCAAGCCTAACAACAATCGTAATAAATTCAGAAAAAAGTAACTCATTTTAAGAGAAAGGGAAATAGAACTAACCAGTATTTCAATGAGTAAAATGAGTTTAAATTTTAACATTTTCTTCAAATGTAAAATCTTAACTATTCCTGGTTACCAATGCAAAACAAGAAGTGAGGTCAAAAGGTAATATTTGTAGCAGGTTTCTGCAACTGCTATGATATATGCTCACTTCCTCCCCTAATCAAATATTACAATAAATGATTTTTAAAAACTATGTTAACATCTTTCTTAGAAAGTATAAATTTCCATATTCTACAGAACACAACTTAAATAAAATTCCAAGAAGTGGTTAGCACATCAGATCTTCAGTCTTCCCGAGCTTGCATACTTTAAAGCCTTCCCCATCTTATATCAAGTTCCTAACACAGAGAGCAAAGTATAAGTTGGCACATAAATGGTAGAATCGTTTAGTGTAAAAAAATCAAGCCATATAACTCCAGTGAAATCACTTGATTCCCTCCCAAATGTCAATGGGCAGGGGTGTCCCTCATACTCTGGATCCAAAACAATCAAACAAAAACTTACTCTGTTTTTAAAAAGCAAACCGCCTCTCATACTTTTTGCAACCCAGAGCCTCCCTAAAAGTAGAAGTTATAACATACTTATAAAATTAATCAAACTTACTTTGTTTGTATTAAAATGTGTTTCTTTAAGCTACTTATAGATAAGGTGTGGTCATTCTGAAGTGGAAGCTCAACATAATATAATTTATGTAATATAACTTATATGAGAGAAGAGCACTAAAAAATAGGAATTCATGAAAAGCTTGTAGGAGAAAACACAGTTGTACTTTTGATTTTCCTACTTCCACTTCTTTCTCTATTAAAAAAAGAAAAAGAATTGATGTTCCCAATAAATTAGCAAAAAGGCCAAAGAGACTATTATAGTCATTTGCTAAAGTACTTTCATTTTACATATCTTCAACACAAAAAGTAGTTTTAAATCATGAAAACCCACTGTAGGAATGGCAAACTGGGATAGAGGAAAATAAGATTAACTACATATTACAATGCAATATTAGCTCCTATTTTATTCAAAGGAAGAGAAATTCTGTACTGATTCTGGAGAGTTCCTTTATTAAGGTACTACTACCAGATCCTCATGCTAGAAATATTTGGGGCAGAGACACTTGCTTTCCTGTATAAACAACCACTTTTCAGATTTGCTTACTACCACTGGGAATTCAAAAATCTTAATTATAGAGTCAATAAATATAATATAGTCAAAATGTATAAAGCATTTGACTGGCTTAAGGAACATTCAGAGGGTACCAGAGATATTTAGAATATCCATCCTTTGTAACTTCAGATTCTAATAAAAATAGCTTTTCCCCATTCCTTAATCCCTTGCTGCACCATGTTCCCAGATTAAAGTTAATTGGCAAGTCCTGGGTCATTTTAGCAGTTAGGAAGCTTCAGTGATTTGAGATAGTATTGTGGAATCTGTGTCCTCTAAAGATGAATAACCATCTTCCCCTTCCCTGCCCCATGGCAATTTTTAAAAATTCTCATCATAAGATGAATACAAGTATGTCCAAAATGAACTATATTATAATTTATTATTATCTGATTATAATATTTTTTATCTGAGTATATTCTTGTAGATACTTGTTTCCTTTATCATTATCTTTCATGCATGATTTTCATGGATTTTCTTTTCTATCTTTTCTTTTGTCTGTGTCAGTTACTTATTTAAAAGTTCTCAGAGCCAGACCTTAAGCACAACTGCTTCCCTTGCCCACAGTACAGCTGATATATATTTATGGTACTTGTCTGCTCCTCATAGGCACTTTTCTTTCTATATCTTCTTTTGTTTTATGTACTTTTTACCCCTATTCCCTTTCATTCTCATCCTTCATTCTCTCTTTTGAGACTTACCTTGGTCTTGGCTAGTGACAGCTCTTAGTGATAAACCCCCTTAGTAGTAAGCAGAATGAAAATGACCAATGGTCCATGTATGTACAATAAGTAAAGGTCTAAATCAAACAAATTGCTAAGTACAAGATATTCATTTGGTCATCTTTCTTCTGAGTCAATATAGGGATATATCTCTAGTAATTTTAACCTCACATATGCACAAAAAATGCTGAAAGCCACTATATAACAATTAGAAAGTCTAATACATGGCTCAAGAATGAAAAATTATAAATAATAACCATAGCTAACATTTATTGAGTGCTTACTATGTGACAAGCACATTCAGCACTTCACAAGCATTATCTCATTTAATCATTCCTAAAATCATGCCAGGTAGAGATATTGTTGGTAACCTTTTATAGCTGTGACACAGCAAACAAGTGGTAGAACTGGGATCAGAGTCCGGCTGAACTCTAGAACTCAGACAACTGACCTATAGGATACGCTATATAATATTTATTACTTTTAGCTTATGGTAAGTGGTTCCTAATTTTAATTATGATGATCTTTTCTGATTTTGAATTCTTAAGTGACACAAATCATGATTCTACAGCACATATATTAATAGATTGATGGCACTTCTGGCATTAGTTCTATAATGGCCATATGTCACCCACAGGGGTCAAATATATTTGAAATTAGAAACATTTGGTATCCATCAGCTAAAAGAGCTGCTCACAGAGAAACAACAAATATCTACCTACAAACTCTGTCACATTGCTAAAATGTCTGCTAAGAACAAGTATAGATGCATGAGGTGCTTCAGGTGGACTTTATTCAGGCTTCTAAGAAGATCTCTCAAATAAGAAAAACTTGTCAGTAAAAGGTCTTTTTGGTTCTGTTGATCAAGCTTCCCTCTATATTCATGGAAGAAAAAAAGCAGCAAGGGTTTAGACTTTTCCAAAAATATTTTGGTTCTTTAGTCCTTGTTTTTTTTTCCGAGTTGAATTTGAAAGTGGCTATTATAAGCAGAACAAATTTTTTGCTTTTAGTTTGCATTTGAAGAAAAGAAGCAAAAAGTAAACGATATGAATTTGGGGACAGGAGTGCTCTGATCAAATACATAAATCTCTATAAAGTTACTTGAGAGATCAGGATGATAGTTTCTTTTACCAATAAACTGAGTACGGGGACTAAAGTGTATTCACATCGATGGGTAATTAGGATAGTTTAATCACATTATTATTGTTAGGTTTAATAGAAAAGGTCACTTAAATGTTACATAGTATATTATGCCAGTAGTAATAGTTTTAGTCTGAATGACATGGGTATAATTCTTGACTTGTCCTTATTGGTGTCTCATGGAGTACTCGAAAACAACAAAACTATTTAAAAAAAAAAGTCAATATTAGCACAAATATTTTTCTATATTTAATAAATACTGTTTATATGTACTAATTGGCTCTAATAGAAACCATTCAAGTGAGAAGTATTGGCAAAAGCATAATGTAATTACTTTAATGAATGTTACATAGTTGACTATATGTACTTACTGATTTAAGAAAACCAACTCAATATGAACAACTTTTCCAGGGATCCATAAATCAATTAATCAAGTAGTTTCTAAATTGCTACTACATGTGAAATATGGCACTAAGCTTTAAAGTAACATAAGAAATATTTTTCAAAGAGTATTATTTTGAAAAACAAAAAATGTTCTTTTGTATCTTTTTTAATTTGAGGAAGGTACTTTGCTCAAATAATATCTAATACAGATAATACAAAGTAAACTCCAAATTTAAATTTTGTAAGAATCTAACATATGATCCTACTATAATAGAAATAAATAGTGCAGCATCTAGTGGTTTTGAAGGTTAGATCACAAACCATCATAAAACCAAGAGTGCAGTAATTCTAAGCATTTTTTAATGGAGAAACACAAGCAATATTCATGTAAGCTTACGGGCCATAAAACTAAAATAAACAAGTAAAAAGACCAAAAAGGAAAACTGAGCAATAGAATGTAAAATTAAACTTATATCTTGAACAGTTGGTTTTAACTGTGACATTCTGGGGTTTGATACCTTACTTTAGGAAGCAACGTCACAATGGTAATGGAGAATTAGTCACATGACCTGAAATTGACCAGCACCCACTGGTTTGAGAACTACTCTTATGGATACTCCAAAATTTCTGGTACTGTCTCTGGTTTAACTTCTCCTTTCACCCTACAGCTTTAGTATCTCTGGTTCCTTCCCCATTCTTCCTCTAACTTGATACAAGAGAACTGGGCCCTCCTCATTGAGATGTAAAGGTATAATGACTGCTAGCTAACTTTTTAGAAATTTGCAACCACATTTGAAAACAAAGAGAAATTATTTTTTTTTGTTGAAGTTTTCTCTGAGTTTGTAATAAGTAGGAATAATGTTTTTTTAAATGATGTGCAGGCAAAAAGAAAAGGTGAGATCTTGGAAACCTGAAATGACTGCAAGAATGAATCTTCATAATAGAGGATGAAATAAGGCAAAATATCCATCTTCTTTAGGAAAATCTGAGAACGCATCCATAGAGGGGAGGAGTGTGCAGGTAGATAGCAAAATCAGTATATGGCTGAACAGAAGGGTACCTCGTGAAAATTAGTATATGACCTTATTTTCTCCAACCTAATAAACTCTACTAACAGGCATTCTTTGGTTGTTAACATGCTATCTATTATTATGAGGGCCTATATTATTATTCATAAATATTCACTACCTCAAAAACTTCAGAAGATGTTTTTAAAGTTTTTAATTGCAATAGTATTTCAGAAGTTCAAAAGCACTGTCCATGACCAGGGACTTTCTAGTTCTTTTGTTACATGCTCAAGCATGAATGTATATAATATAAAGAATATAGGCTGGGCGTGGTGGCTCATGCCTGTAATCCTAGCACTTTGGGAAGTCAAGGCAGGAGGATTGCTTGAGGCCAGGAGTTCGAGACCACCTGAGAAAGAGCAAGACCTCATCTCTACAAAAAATAGAAAAATTATCTGAGTGTGGTGGCACATGCCTGTAGACCCAGTGACTTGGGAAGCTAAGACAGGAGGATCGCTTGAGCCCAGGAGTTTGAGGATGCGGTGAGCTATTATGATGCCACTGTGCTCTAGCCCAGGTGATAGAGCAAAATCCTGTCTCAAAAACATAACAAACAACAAAAAAAGAGACAGTCACTGCACTGGTAGTTGGGAGAGGAGTATGATGGGTTATCTTTAATTTAAAATATGATCATGTATTGGCTTATGACCTTAAGTAAACTTCTGTAAATAGCTGTATTTGTTTAATAGTTCCCAAGGAACAGGATTTCTGATGGCAACAACATAATTGAGATGAACATATGAAAGAGGACAGTTCCTGAAAGTTAAATTACACTTGAAATAACAAAATATAGGGAAAATTAACAAGATTAGTTAAGAGTGTTTTAACTTTTAGTTTGTGTGAAGCTAGAACATAGCCGGAAAAGCATCTTATCTAGAATTATTTCATAGGAAAGTAAGAATGACAATCTGCAGAACCTCAAATGTAGTAGACAGTAGATAAGGTATTAAATATAAGAGCCATGCATATATTATATTATAATAACACATATTAGGAGTTCAATAAAATGCCAATTTGTTGATTTATGGATATTTCTATTTTACAGAAATAAAGGAACATTACAAATAAATCACTATCAAAATCATTCCTATAGACCATATACATAATTACAATGGTAAAAGAAAGGCCACTCTAAATGTTATTCACTTGTTAATCCAAATAAAGTCACACCAGTAACACTTGTCTGGCTAAAAACATTACCTTCGTCAAGAAATATTTTAGTGCTATATTTGCTATCTAGCTGAGAATTAGTAAAAAAGTGAATAGTAAGTATGTAGATTATTTGTTCTACTCTATAAAGGGTAAATAAAGCAGCCAGGGCTTGAGATAGGGTACAAAGAACGTTTCCATGGTTACATGCTTTCCCATATCAAATTAGAGCAGAATTTGTGTACAAGAGGTTTGTTGACAGCCTACATAGGCCATAAAAAGAATAGAAGGCTAGGAGTTTGCAATCTAAATATATTCTACAAAGTCTGTTGAGAGAAAGTTGGGTGAAGAAAGCAGCATCAGGAGAGTAGCAGATTAGTTAAGAGTATCAGATGTCATTTCGTAAAAAGATAATTTTTCTTTTAGATGTGGCTCGTAAAAGTCTCTCAAAATGTATGATTAGCTACTCTTTTCTTTGTTTCCACAAAGACACCTCAATCTGGTGTCCACCCAAGCTATTAAGAAGAGCCATTATTTGGCATGCAGCTAGAGGCATCAGCTTCACCACCTGCCCAATCTTGCAGATGTCACTCCACCATATTCAGTCTCAAACATGGGGCCTTCAAAAGGACAGTTAAAGGGCTGATCCCACACAAGTGCTGGCCAAGCCACAGCTCTGTTATACACCTGCCCCTATTATTCCTACAGGCCATTCAGTAGAAGTGAAATTTCTTTTTCGTACATGTGGAGAATTCAAGTTGGGCTAAACAGCATCTTATAAATTATAACATAGTCAGGAATGTATGTTCAAAACACCTCCCAGCAATTTTGACATAGAGAGGTGTTCCCACATGCTTAAATGTTTCTTTATACACCACCAAAGATATCTAGACATTTGAGTAATTTCCTATTTTGTGAACTAGCCACAAAAGATTGGGATATTTTACTTGTGTTGCTTGTATTTTTATTATATACAGTCAGGGGTAGGATACTGTTATATATTACTTGATAAAGAAAATTTTTCTACTAAAACTGCTAATATTACCAAAGATTCTCTTTTATTATCAGATATCAGTAATAATAAAGTGAAAAAATTCTTAAATATTTAAAATACTTTAACAGTTTATAAGAAGTCAAATACACACAAAAACACATAATACACATGACAGAAAGCCAAATAATATGTAAAAGCAGAACCTGTTAAAATTAATTAATTTCTGTTATGTACTTTTCAATACATACAATAGTCAACATTTCAGCTATTTGTTTCTTACTGAAAGTTATACAAAGAGAATGAGAACTAATTATTGTATACAGTATAAATGATTCAAAGGAGCATAATGTACAAATGAACAAATCCACCATCAACTATTAAACTGAAAATTCTATACCTCTGTTTTTATATATAGCCCTAGCCATACAGCAGATTTTTAAAACCAGTGACTTGGCATGAATTGGTAAATTAGTAAACACTGGATATGGTTAGTTCAGTAATTTCAGATTAACAAAGTGAAAACAAAAAATAGTAAAGAACATTATTTCTTTCTCAACCATAATTCACCCCTAGTTTTACCAGCCTTCGTTTTGTCCTGGCTGGCTTTTTAAATACATGTTTCTAGAATGAATGGTCAGAAATCTGGGGAAGTTCAGGCAGAAACTTTTTTTATTTTTTTAATTCTAACTCATGGCAGAGGATGAAGTATTTGTAAAGAAGGAAATGAAAAACATGTAGGTGAAAGCCAGTCTACTGCACTACTGTGTAGACTAAAGGGAAAAGCAGTTGTTAAGCATCACGTTCATTCACATGTTGGAGCTAATGGCTAATGGTAAGTTGGACAGTGTAGATTATGCCTTTGCATCAGGCACTATGCAAGTAATAACCATGCTCCAAAATTATTGCCTGGTGGGGAACAAATTCTATCTTTCTATTAACAGCTGACTACACTCAATATCGTTTAAAGAGACTTGATTAGGAAGAAACCTTTCCGTATTCCTAGAAAAAGGTTAAGGGAAAGTTATATCTTCTTTAAGTGATGCTCTTTATTGTGAAGTATTTTAGAATTCTGTGTAATGTTTTAGAGTTATTCCCTTTAAGCCATGTGGAAAACAAAGCTAGAGTTAAGAAATGGTCTAAAATTTATGAATTTTTGACAATTGAAAATGAGAATCCTAAAATTTAAAATTCTATCCCTTTGTGTATAACTAAAGACCTTGCATTTTACTGTTGATTATTTATTCAAAATACATCGATCATGGATCACATGTATAGTGCAAACATTTACAAATACATTGTACATTGCATACATTTACAACAGAATTTAACTGGCCAAGAATGGAATCTATTCTATTCTTTGATTTATCTTTTACCTCAATCACATTTAGATATGGGATACCTGAAACTGCAAAATATGGGATACCTGAAACTGCAAAATATAACAACTTTGTTTAGGTATATTTTTAAAAGAGTTCAAAATCTCTGGATGTCAAAAGGCAAATCTCATTTATACAGGTAAATTACTACACCCCTGACAGAATTTTTCAGTGAAGGAGTCAAAGTCTCAAATGAGTAAGGCATAGATTAGAAACATAGGCATAAAAAAGTAATTATTCTCTTACCACGTAAGAGAATAAAGCCTTTAAAGGGACACAACATTGTCTAGTCAATTCTAGCTCTACACTTAATTTCATGCCATTTTACACTTTTGTTCTGAAATCTTGACTCAAGCTTATCCTACTGATGGTCTCTGTCCTAATTCTATGGGAAGACAAGTATAGTTTGAACAGCTTAAATCAAGTATGTGTTTATTTTGGAGTAAGAAAACATGGAGAATATACCTTAACTTTGTAGATGTAGATGTGTATATCACATACACACACATACAGATACAGATGTAGAGAGATATATATATACACACACATACAGATATACATACACACACAATAAACATATCAGTGGTTCCCATAATTTAAAACAGATATAGAAAATCTAGATAGGAATCAGAAGACAGCCATGAAAAATGACTTACGAGTCAACAAAAAGGACTATTAAGCAGTTTAATAAATAAATTGTTCTGATTCCTAGTCTCTATTAATTCTAGCATACTAGCATGTTTTATAGAGACAAATTGGTAAATGTCTATGATATTCCTTCCATGCAAAGACAGTTTATGATAAATGACAATTGGAAAAATGGGAGGTGATAATGTTAAAATCAGTAAGAATAAACTAATTTTTTTTCAGGGAAAAATACCAAATATCATTTAAATAAAACATCTCCAAGTTTTACAACTAAGGAAACAAATTTAAAAATAACCCTACTCTAGTAAGCTGCATTGTCAAATTAAGAGCAATTAAACAAATAAAAGATACTAATAATCTTGGGCTCCAGACTAGGTGGTTGTCTCTATTTGCACATAAGGGATTCTCTTCTATTCCTTCTCAAACTCAGGTATTATGTTACATTTTAAATTTCAATCTTTTGGACTAGTGGTATCTACAAATCAGTGCCATTGCTTCTTTAAGTTATTCTGTTTAAACAAATTTAATTGTTTCCTTCTAGATTTCAGTAGAATTATTGGTTATCTTCTGCAAAATGGAATTAACATCTTTTGCAGGTAACCTAAAAATTCATATCATATACATTGATGCTATCTTCCTGATTTACTTCAGAATAAAAGAAAACAGTACTTTAAAAATCTTAACATTTTGCCAAAATGCTATATCTTGATGCTACTTAAGTCACTTGCATTTAAAATGGCTTTTATAACACTATTTCATTATTCTATTATTTATATTAAAAGAAACTAGTAAAAATATAATACTGAAGTTTTTATTTTAAAGATAATCATGAGCTGACAATGCAAGTCTTTTGTTTTACATTTCATATTTCCTTTTAAGAGACAGTTAGATATATGTTTGCAACTAAAACCAACAAAGTACAGATTATAAAATTATAACTAAAATGAATTATCACTTGCTTTTCTACATAAATTTTGTATTTGCTTCTCCTTCCACATTTTTGAACAAATAAGCCACCAATAAATATTTTTAATTACTAACATAAAAAGGAGAGACTATGAGATGGTTGAAAGAGTATGAATTGAATTTGAATTCAGGAGATTTGATTTCTATTTTCATCTTGGCCGTTTACTATCTATAACATCTTCAGCAAATCCCTTAAAACACTCTGAGCCTCAATTTCTACATCTGCATAATGGGGACAATGACATGTGCTGCCTTTTCTGCCTCAAATGAAAATAGAAACACATAGGTCAGCATTTGCTAAGAATGTCTAGTACTATAAATATATGAGTTTTGATCCTAATAGGCCAATTTATCAAAATTATAGAAAAAAACTTTTTAGTATATGCTAATACTAAGCTAAAATGTAAATGCCTTAAAATTACTTACATGTTCACTGTATTAAGACAGACTTACATTAGATATGCAATAACTGAAAAGATAATCTGGTACCTTACTTTCTGCTAACTCCAACAAGACTCTGCTAAGTTTACTAACTGATGAAACAAAGCATTTTTAGTAAGCCAGGAATCTGAGAAAGATTTTTGAGGAAAAATGCATCTTCAGTAGGCAAGAGAAGGAGCCCTATGAAGTGTTCTGCCTGCGACTGCAAGTACGTATGCTATATGATTTTCCTTGGCTGCCTTTGACAACTATTAGCAAATACTAATGTTTTGTTTCAGAAGATTTGGGGCACTTGCTTTCTTGCTCTCTTCATATTTTATATAGACACATGAGTGTGCATGCAAACATGCATGCACACACAGCTAAAGGTAACCCTGAATTCAAAGTACGGTTTGGGACACTACTGTATATAGTAAAGGCACGGAATCTGCTGCTTAACATTGACCCTGCCAATGATTCTGAGAGTCAGCCAAAAAGTCAGAGTAATAAAGTAGCGGTCCTCTGTATGATTCCCTGCTGTGAAAGCACTCCTAGTAAGAGATACTCCAGTGAATGATTAATTTTGATTCTATAACTCATAATGTCTTATGAGTTACAAAAATAAAATCCAAGAAATCTGCACACTTTAAAAAAGTCTTTGGGATAAAAGAGAAAAATTTTACACCATTTCAATCAATTATGCTCAAGGATTCTTATTTTCAGATGCCAGTGTTTATATTCAGAATACCATTCCCGAATATAATTGTCTTTCAACTGTAGTAGCATAATGCCTAAAATATCGTATTTTTTTCTAAGGCTGGATCATCTAATAGGAAAACATGTCATTTGGAGTTTTTGATTTACAAAGATGGAATTCAGATTCCCACAATTTCAAAACTATGTAAGTGAATCAAGTAATATTTCTTAAATAAAATGGGCTGTTATTTACATGAGAATATTATTTATGTTTGAATGTGTCTGGTCACCACAAAAGTCAAAATTGTGTCAAATTGTTTTTAAGGAAAAAATTCCTTTTTCACATTTTTACAAGTAACATTAAAACCTTCTGACAGTGCAGGAAATAAAGCAGTTCATATTTTCTTTTAATTATATTTCTTCCAAATGGAATGCTTAGGAAAAGATATACATCATGATCAATTTTAAATGAATGCTGTAATTTGCTTATGTTTTAATATTTTATTACACTCAAATTAAAATATTCATTTTAAACATTTCTTCTTTAGTAGAATAAACTACTAGAGAATAATTTTTGAAAAGGCAAAAAACTTGACAGGTTAATTTATCTTATTGGCAAAGTATATCATATCAATATTCTGGAAAAACCATGTTTTGCTATCACCATCTATTCAACAGAAGAGTAAAAATTCATTATCATAGTTATATGAACCAAATTTTAAAACAACTTATGTGGATTCTAGAAGAATGCTATGTATACAGCAAACATTCAATAAATGTTCTGGCTAATATAAATTAATGAAAAGAAAGCTGAAGGATTTCTAAATTACATTTAAAATAGGACATTAGGCCATTATCTAGACAGAGAACTTAGCCTAATTATTTTATTGTTATAGCCATTTTCCAATTAAGATATATTAAGCTATAATGAAAATATCATTAAATAACTTGAAACTATGTTTTAAATGATACACAAAAATATATTGGTATTATTAAAAGTGTGATATATAAATTTCATTTTAAGAAAACTAAACATTTGATAACAATGTTATGTCATAGAATGAAATAGTAATACAAAAATAATTTGTACTTTATTGGTCCCTAAAGTAAATTAAACCATTTTTCTAAGTATACTGCTTTGAGGTATTATCTAAAAAGTATTAAACAATACTATCATCTGTTAACTACACTTTATTCTATTAGATTTTAATGCTGAAGTTTTTCCATAGCAGCTCTAAACAGGTATTTTCTATTGAACATTAATAAGCTGAGAGCATATTACCGAATAAATCACAATTTTAGATAGATTATTAAAACAAAAGTAAGAATTCTAATCAATGTGAGGTTATCTCACTTAGAAGAATCATCTTCAGACTTTACAGGGTTGTCTTTCTAAAAAGCCAACTTTATTCCACTTTATAAAAAAAAGTAAGAGGTACTATATAAAAAGTGAGAAGTGAAAAAGTTGGGGATTTATCTTCTAAGAATGCTGCTAGAATGAACAAAACATGTCTTAAATTTCAAACTTAAGAATTTGAAATTTTTTTCTGACAAAGTAACAAAAGCTTTTTGAAAGGTTTTAATAAAAGCTACTTAGATATGAAAATTGCAAATAAGGAGTATACCTGCAAGTTTTCAGACATATTTTAATTATATAACAAAATAAATGAATATTGTGAGGAATCATTACTTACTAATATATCACAGGAAGTTATTTGCCATAGAAAATATTTAATGGACATGACAGTAAGCTTCTCCTTCCTAATGTACTATTTCAGTGAAGAACACCAGATTTGTGATTTTAAAAGAAAATTAATGTGAAAGAAAGCATGTATAAAAAAGTTAACTATTAAGTAATAGTTGTGTTAAATGAATGAAATTGAATTAAAATGCATGATTAGCTTGTCAATTATTTTTATATTATGAACGAACCAGATTAATAAAAGTAAAAATGAATAATCTCGAAAACTGAAAAAAAAATAAATTATTGATCCTCTATACAAAAGTATATCTAGAAACTATTAAAATAATGTTCCCTAAAATCAGGTTCTCATGCTCAATGCCAAAACAAACCTTTTAACTTCCCCATGACTACCTCTGCCCCCTGCTGCCCATAAATTATAGTCTAACACTTCAAATAGAAAGGATAAGTAAAAACTATAGGAGGTATAATATGAAAATAATTTACTATTTTCAAAAGTCTGGAATGATGTTCTTGAAGCAAATTTAAGGTTTCTTTTTCCTACTGAAATTTTCATTTTTTCCTGTGAAATAAACAGTCAAAAATATAACAAGGTCCCCCTATCCAAATTTAAATACAGAATGGAGAACAAAACCAATGTAATTCTTTTCCTACTGGATAGTATATAATTATATATGAAACTTTTTTTAAGTCTTAAAAAGGGCATTTAAAAGTTTTTCAGAGAAAGATAATTATCTATGATTAACAAAATGACTAATCCTTAGCTATATAAATCTAATGTGATGAAAAAGATTGCTTATAAAGAGAACAAGTATTAACTATATGAATAGAAAATTTGACTTTTTTGCTTTTAAATGTATTCAAATATTTGGAAATACACTGACATAGCTGTCAGCTAATACAATTGCATATATTCTATATAACTAGCCTTAAATATCAGACTTCATTCATTTATTATACATTTATCCCAATAAGACTGAATGACAAAACACAACTTTGTGGTAAACAAACAGAGCAGAAAATAAACTGACAGAGACATATTTATTACTTAAAAGTTATTCTTCTGGACGGCTGCATAATATATTAACTCTAGAGAAGCAGAGTGAAGGGAATATGGAAACTCTATGTACTATTTTGTAACTTTTCTGTAGGTTTAAAATTATCTCAGAAAGTTTAAAGAATCAGGAATGTGAGAACAGAGTTAAAAGGGGTATATGCAAATAAAATGATTGAAAAGAGAAAAGTATTCAAACATCAGCATTACATAGCTGTTATTCAGTGTTGAAAAAAAGTTATTCTTTATTACCCATTCTCTGATAAAGCATATTTCCCAGGGAGGGCAATTATATAAATATATATAATCCTTTAAAGGCTTTTTAAAAAATGTATCCAATACAAAAGACTATGAACACCAAAATGCTGAAAAAAGTATACATTTCTTAAAAATTCAATAACATATACCTTTTTATGACATGATTCTAAAAATGTTCAGAAAAATCATTTCTAAACTAATTAAGAGGCTTTAAACTAATATACAAAGTGTATTTTACTGGGTATATTAGGTAAAAATAAGCATTTTCCAGGTTGCTTTAAAAAAGAGAGAAACAAAAAAAAGCCACAAATATTTTAATAACAAAAGATCTTAACAATATGTATTATGTTAGTTTAGTTTTACACCAGGCATATCTGACCTGATCAGAAATAGAACATTATACATACTGTTCAGATATAATGTATTTGGTATTGTGACATACAACTAGCACAAAAGCTCTTTCTTTAATCAAGCAATCATAATTGTCAAGGCATATGCAAAGAGTGAGACCTAAAATATAGTTAACATTTTAAACTACAGGGAAAAAACACATTATTTCATATGCTATGCACTCAAGAAGACATTTCTGTTGCAATTTTCATACTGTTATTGTGACAGGGGAAAAAAATTCTAATAGCTTCAGAATCATATGTATTCAGCTTTTTTTTTTTGAACATCTATAAAACATAAAAACAGTTTAATGTTCATTTCCTATAAGAATCCACATTCAGAAGAGAGTCATCAAAATTTACTACATGTGAGATAAGTAATACTGACAGAGTTCTCTAGTTTAACATTTCCCCTGAATCCTCTCATTGTTGTTTAACATTACTGTATACTGGAAGAGTGCATTTCTTATTGTTGTAGTGTGCTGACATACAGCATTTAGAGCAATATTAAGTTCTCTGTAGGAACACAGAGAACTCTCCAATGTCATCTGATAAAATTCAAAGTAGAATCTGCATTGTGGAAATTAAGAATCTAACAGAAGTAATACAGGTTCTGAAACTACCTGATTTAAAGGTTAAAAGAGTCAGACTAATGTAAACTTCAATGCAACCCTCACAACTATTTTCCTTTGTAGTAACATAACTGAATATATTTTGCCAGGATTTCTTTAATCAAAAACAAACAAAACAAAACCCCAAACTACTATTATTTGGCTTGGATTATTCTCTTGGGATACTTGTATATATATTATTGTGATGCCTCATGGAAGAAAGAAACTTAACTAGAAAAAAGCTTGAAAGAAGGCTTCTTTGGAAATCTGTAAAGAACTACACAGAATTATTGAATTTAAGCAAAAAGGCCATTTGAATGTTTAATGTATTCTTAAACAATTATATGTAGAAGATTAGACAAAATAAGAAAAGACGCATCTTTCTATAGTTTCGTTGTTCGTTGAGTTAGTCACCACACATACACACACAAATACATTTCATAGAAATCACACCCCTAACAATGTTCTTTTTAATCTGAAGATCTGAGTGATTGTATGTTACTCTTCCTTTTCTTTGATCTTCCTCAGTACTCAGCTCACTGTTAACTGTCCTGGGTGGTCTCCCATCAGGGCATAGTGATCAGCGTGCCTCTCTATTGGCTGTCTTCTAGGGATCCCTATCAGCTGTATTCTCACAAGCATCTGACAACTTTATTAGCTCACTCGGATTGTGCTTCAGAACATCTCCATAGCACATACACCCTTTCTCAAACAATCACACTTTTGTAGTTGACTCAGAACAAATAATTATATGAACACTTCAGCTGTTATACTCAATAATAAAGTCAAAATGAAGAGAAATTTCACATTATGTATAAGTCAGAACTTGGTTTTCATGTTCAGACTAAGAAAATCAATTCCAGATTGATTTTTGTGTATATATCGTTATTGTCAGAGGATTAATTGATGAATTTTTCATTTGATGAGTCAGGTGGAATAAGCTCTGAGGCACTTAGTGAGCAGAATTCTAATTTACTCTGGTTCTTCACACTCTGCAGTAAACTCATCAATTTTGATATTTTTTCATAATTTACTTGTTGCCAAACTGTTCTGAATAAAATTTCAAAACATAAAAAGTATGTAGTACTGTGAATACCTTTGTACTTCTATATTATATGATTAGTGTAATTTGGATTTTGAAAATGGATTTATACTTTTTGAAAGATATTAAACCTGGCCATTTTGACTTTTTATTTCACTATTATCTATCTAAATCTTTACTATATAGCTAGTTCCTATCTACTTACTTTAAAAAGTTCCGTGAAACAAATACAGTAACACTGCAAACATATCATATTTATAATATGATAGTATGAAACTAGACATAAAAATTATGAAAATTTTATTTTGCTTCCAAAAAAGGCATATTCATGTGATAAGCAAAAATGCTAAAAATCCTCAATAAAATATTTTCAAAGAAACATTAAATGCATTTTATTCATCAAACATATTTTCTAAAAAATTAATCTAAAATTTCATTGCATGCTTTCAAGTGCTTCACCAGAAGAAAGAGAAGCAAATAATTCTCCATATTTCTTACTGAACACAATATAACATCTTAGAATGTGGCCATGTTTTCTAAAAGTAATCTGTTGTCCCTCTAAGATCTTTTATGCATTAATTTTTCAGATAAAACAAGATAGTTTTAAAAAAGAGATTTAGAATACATATTAGCTTTGAATATGCAGACTGTCATAACTATATCAAAGTTCTCTCTAAGAATTTTCTTCTCCCTCTTGAGTTTGTTTTTGGGTTATTTTTGCAATAATTTCTTTTCACCTTTATTATTTTCCCTGTATTTTCCTTTTCCTCTGTACTTTTTTCTGGTGCTAAATACTTGCCCTAATTCTAAGGCTGGTGAGAGCAGATGTGGCATACTGCTGATTCCCCTCACTTAATCTTCCTAAAAGGGTCCCATATGCAGAGTTTCTATAGTCAAAAGGGCTGGAACAACCTCCTTCTGTGATTAAACTAATCAACAAGATTTTCTGTCGGCTAGGAGAAAAGTCAGTTATGATACTCTTACTCACAGCGCTGTGTGAACTGCCTTCACAGAACTATCAGCATCAAAGACGGGAAGCATGGGGTCATGTTCAACTAAAACTCATATAACCTCCTACTTCTCTATTCTTGCAAGCTTCTTCTTTTCTACCTCTATGACCTTGTCACTTTCCTTCATTACTTGTCCTCCTCGCATACTAGAGCCAATAACGATAGCATCTGCACAAGAGAATAGCTTGGAGCATGAGCCGAATGAAAAACTGATTCCAAGTCAGTTTTGCTGGCCTATTGCCTACCTCCTTAGAAATGAATAAAAGAGAGCCTAGATTATTTGAGCACTAACCTTGTCCCAGGTTGAGAACTGTCTCTCAAAAATCAGACTCATATGAGTTACAGCATGATGGCATGATAAAATTCCCGGACAACACAAGTTTTCAATTTACTCTGAGTGATTTTCTTTTGGTTAATTCATACCAGTTTCTTAATACTCACTTTAAAACCTCTACAACAAACTAAAATTTATGATTGCTGGTTCAATACCAACTTCTAAAAATGTTATGCTAAAGCTAAATGTGAAAGAGCAATATTCCTTAAAATTATTACAGTGATTAAACTATTAAAACACTGAATAGTTTTAATCCCACCAAGTTAATGCAAAACTAGTTTAATTAATAACACACGAGAAAGAGCTTGGTTTCAGAGTGTGAAATACCAAACCATACTCTCAAGATCAGTCTGCATAAAATATCTCCCTCTCTCTGAGCAAGAATTTCCTTCCATGGAAAAATTCCCATTAGTGGGCTGATAATCCCACTAATTTAGACTACTCTTCCTACTCAAGAGAATCAGCAAAGGAAGTCAAAATAAATAAACTAAAATCTGATAAATCTTCTACATCTTATTAGCTATCTTAAAAGGTATAACTAATGATCAAGTAGGGTTTGGGAATCTGTAGATTTTTCTTGTTAATATCACTTTAAGTTCTGTCACCATGGCTAATATAGAGTTATAAGTACTCTTCATGAAAATAATGTTGTGGAAGTGAATAGAAGGATTGGAAAATAATAGCAATCTACAATGCAATGTACATGTTTATAAAGTTTAACAATATTGAAAGCATCAGTAAGAATCCATATTTCTTATTAAGTCATATGCAGTTGCAGTTTGAAATATGGCATCCAAAGTGTAATTACTTCAAAGTAAATTGTTTTTGTGAGTGTTTGATTAAACAGTGAGAGTGAACAAAGACGGAATGAATTTGAAATTACTTAATTTATTTGAAAATACATTTGGATGGACTGAGTAAAGTACTTAATTAAACAATTAGAATAAGATCGAGTGTTCCATCAGAAATATGGAGCAAAGGTATAATGAATCATAACTCCTTTTATCTCTGGAATACTGAATTAACTTATATCCCAGACCATGAAAGAAATAAATTTTATAATTTTTATCTAAACCAGATTTATATAGAAACTGATTGATACAGTAGAGCAGGTGGTATTCTGGATAACTGAGGGTTAACCTTTAAAATTCAACCTTTCATTTTAACTTGTGAAAATCTTTCTAAAATGTCTTACCTCCCTCACAATGCTGCTTCGATAATTGGGGCCATCATTATTGAACACTGAGTAATTAACCCATTATTTTCCTGCAATAAATGTGAATGGTATAGAATACTGGACTGGATATAGTAAAGGCCAAGGGCATCTTTTGAAATTTGTTTTCTTGATATTTACCTCTGTCATAACTGTAGAAAGCAGAGGAAAAAAATGAAGATTCCATATTACATGATACCATTACTGTTTTTACTAAATTAGTAACTTTCTCCTCTGATGCTCTCTTGCCTTCAATAACACTGTCTTCCGTACTTTATCAATGACCATGAGTTTTTCAGTTGCAGTCCTTTATTTGTACTGGAAAACCAAGCACTCAGGCCCCTTAATGGGTTGTTTACCTTTATGAAGTAATACTGCCATCTTGTGGACTTAAAAATATTCCTAGTAAAGAACATCAAAGGCAAGTTGCATTTTTCTAACTACAGGCATAAATAGATACTTTGTGTCCTTGCTTTCCTTTACTTGGGAGTTTTATACAGTGTGGGAAACTTGAGCATGCCAGATAATCAAGGTTTTACTCTAAACTGAACAAATACTTTTACCTCATCATATAATTCACTATTCATGATCAAATTCTTGGTTGAACCAGGTAATTACAAAGATGAAGTCTACTGGGTCCCAAACAGAGGTTCACAAAACTTTAAAGAAGTTTTCATGGATTCATGAGGATCATGAAGAAATGAAAGAAAAAAAAAAAAGACAATGTAATGACTTTCACAGAGACTTATGAGACCTAAACATCTGAGAACCACTCATAGGCAATGATACGGTCTTGAAGAATGAGCTATCTTTATGATTTTCTTAACTTTCTAGTCCTTCCCTCAACCCCTCAATTAATATGTGCAGATTAGGTTTGCCAAGTATGAACTTTAAAAGACAATGAAGATGACATGGAAGAAAGATACTTCACATTGCATAGCAAGATCATAATAGGATTCCATATAGAAGCATTCCAGAAAGGAGATTAAGGAAGCCAGTGTGATGATAAACAGTTCTACTATGGCTGGATTATATTTTCATTTGATATTATTTGTTTGTAATACACATGTCTCTTTACCAGTATTTTCAAAATATGCAATATTTCCAAGTATGGGATATTGTGCTGAGTACTTTACATATCACAGTAAAGTATAGGTGTTATCCCTATTTTGCAGATAAGAAACTGTTTATCAGTCTTTAATATAGGTAATGTCACATACTATTAAAAATAATTTAATTCACTGTTGCAAGTAAGAGCATTAAATATTACTATATGGACATACTTTCCTTCTATAATTATGAATTGTAAGAAAAACCAATAGTAGATAAGCATGAAAAATAGACAGAAACAAACTGTCAACTAGAAGATTTTTTTTATCAGGGCAGTAACTGAGAAATAGAAACTAAGAATTACTGTTTAAATTCATTTTGGCACTTAGTTACATGCCAAATAAAAAGCAAAGCAAGCATCATTTAAAATTTAAAGAAAGTATGAAATGTATATTTATAATGTATTAAAACAGTGACTAATATTATATATTATCTACACTCTACCAGGTTTAATAAGGCAATTTAAATAGTATTTTCAACCAATGGTATTTCTGGTTTGAAAAAATATGACCTATTTCAAGTGTGGTGTGAAGCAAGAGTAGAAACACATATTAGGTTAGTATTAATAGTCCTATTTTGTTCCATCAGTTTGTAATTCCAAGACTCTCTGTCTTTGCTTCTTCTAACTCTGAGCATCAGATGGCTCGTATAAATTATTAGCCCCCCAGAATCTCCTAAATGATACACTCTCCTGACCTCAATTAGTAACAGCAAGCTAGAGGAAACATTCCATACAATGGGTGTTGTATATGAACTCTCTACTGTGAGCAGATCCTGAAGGAATATTAACTCAAGGTATGCCTTCATTCTGTGAAATATTCATGGTAAAGGTCTTCCAAGATAAATATAGGTAGTGACAAGGACAAGTAGTAGCAGCAAATGAAAGTTTACAAAGAAAAGTATAAAAAGGAAAAGAAAGTACAGGAATGTTATAGTAAAAGGAAGGCAAACCCACAGCACTTGGACTATTCCGTTTGTAGCAGGAACCGAAATAGAGAATTAGGGCTTACAAATATTTCCTTTCCCTTCTTATATTATCTCATTTAATCCTTATTAATTACAACAAAATTATGACAAAGGTATTCATATCATCTCCATTTCTAATACACCTCGGAGAAGTTAAATAACCTGCTCTAGAAATAGTAGCTAGAGCCAGCATTTGAATTTGTGTTTGCCCAACTCTAAATTTTAACCCCTTCTCAATTTCCCAGTAATAATGTTACATGACATTGCTGTAGGGCACCGCAGTCTGGCATACATAATCTAATTTAACCCTCTGAATAACTCTGTAAGGAGGCATTATCCCCATTTTACAAATGAGAAAATAGACTCAGAAAGACCAAGTTATTACATTTATCACAATTCACATAGCTAGCAGGAGACAGAGGAGAAACTGGAGGCCACATCAATTTATGCTAAGTCCAGTGCTTTTTTGATTACTCAATAGTGACTCCAACTTTCAAAAAAATAAAAATGAAACACCTCATATCATGTTCTGCTTCATATATTCAATCACCAAATATTGAGTGATTATGTACACTATGTGTCTTTGATGTAAAGAAAAAAATGTATTCTTGTTCTTTTCTTCAACATCAAAAACAGTGGTTCTTTCAACACTTATAATCTCTTTCCCTGTCCTATTTCCCTCTAGCAGCCCCAATATGTGGTTTCCTTTCAAGACTCAGCCCTCAGACATCATCTCTGTATATTCTCTCCTCAACCACATATACGGTTTTAACTTGTCCCTTTTTGTTAATGACTCCTAGTCAATCTGGTCCCAATTTTATGCCTGAATATCACTTCCTTATTCTTAAGTATATACAAATAAACTCCCCTTTGAATATATCTCTGTTTTCTCAAACCAAACCAATCAATAACTTATCAGTATATGCCCAAAGCAACAATCCACCCTTCCAACTTTTTTCCAGCTTTACCACTGATAGCACCAGTGTCCTGCTCTGTACCAAGCTCCCAAGAAAAAATATTAGAATCATGGAAAAGAAGTAGTAGGAGGAAATTGTGTGTACATATGTGTAAAGATGAGTGTGGGAAGGAATGGAGTGGCGCCTACTTATCAGATGTGGGACATTGAGCAAATCACCTAATTTTTTATCTATAAAATGGGAGAGTTAAATACTAAGCTCCTTCCAAATTTAAAACTCTATGCTCCTTGATTCCCCTATTGCTTCCTATATGCAGTCACTAAGCACTAAAGATTTTTTTCTTTCCCAACATCTCTGGATTTTTTCCTGATCCTCTAAAGCAGTGATTCTTAACCTTGGCTGCACATTGTCATCACCCGGGATGCTTTTAAATATATTTATGCCCTGGTTGCCTCCCTTTCCCTAGAGATTCTGATATAATTAGTCTAGCCTGCAAGTTGACTTTCAGGCAATGGTTCCCAAACTTTGAAGCACATTAGAATCACCTGGGAAACATTAAATGCTCCAAATTAAATCTCAATGTCTGGGGGTGGGTGTCAGGCATCAGTATTTTTCAAAGATTACCTAGGTGATTCCAATGTCCACAAAGTGTGGGAGAAAACAAAATCTGAGGAGGCAGCCATGTTTAACATAGTCATTTATTTCAACTGAGTAAGAATTCAATCACATGTATTGTTTGGGTAAGAAAGGGAAACTTGAACTCAGGATCTAAAGTACCTTTATATATTTATACAGAGATTTTTAAACTTTCATAAAGAGTTGGTAATTATCTGTTCAATACTTTGCTATACCTGTAAAGGCATTAAAAATAATTTATTTAATTAGATTTACTGTCAAGTTTATAGAAGAGAGAAGAGAGTCAATTTTAAAAATAATGTATTATTTTAGAATATTTTAAGGTGGTTTAGCAAAGACTTTTTTGATACTGTAAGCTGGTAATGTAAGTTGTATTTGTAGAATAAGGTAAAGAGACTGAAGGGAATGGTAATTTTTAAGATGAAAATTGGAGAGTATGGTAACATATATTAGGCAATTGTGATTAGCAATCATTTATAGCCAACTGGTTGTATAGCTTTGTAAGTTCAGATTATTAATTTGAACATTAGTAGAGTTTCTAGTTTTTATGTTTATCTTTTTGTGTTTATCCT
This sequence comes from Cheirogaleus medius, assembly GCA_008086735.1. Lineage (NCBI taxonomy): Eukaryota > Metazoa > Chordata > Mammalia > Primates > Cheirogaleidae > Cheirogaleus > Cheirogaleus medius. The sequence continues at coordinate 35,599,598 of VBSM01002608.1, forward strand.
GCTCAGATTACTCCAATTTCTATTAGGTACCTCAAATTGCTGGAATACAAAAGATGATATATATAAATATATCTCTGTACTTTTCCTCCCCTTTACCTGTAAGCAAGTGAGAAGGGGCAAGTAAAGACTCCTGCCTCTTTAAATGTAATTTCTTTTTCAGAAAGTCGAAAGTTTTCATTAAACTTCTTTACTTAGAAAGCCCCTTTTGTAGGCAAAAGGAACAAGGCCTGATTTGAACGTATTCACAAACTGATGGTGAGCTTATCTCATACACCTGAATCTCCAGATAATATATATTTGCTTTTATTTTTTTCTTGAAGAGTTGATAGAAAAAAGATAAATCTATGTGACCTGTAATACATGAGACGAATTAGAATAAAAATCCATAGGATTCTCTATTGTTTTATTGAAGAATAAAATAAACCACTACAGTACAGACTCCTTGAGGGATTGTGCCTGGCTCACAGGTACCTGGCACGTTGTTTGCACAGTTAGGGACAGAGCAATAATAAAGACTGAGTGCTCATTCTACGCCAGGTGTGTCTTAAATGATTTGCACAGATTATCTTACTTAACTTCATAATGAGCCTGAAAGCTGGTACTGCTGCCATCTTCCCTTTTTGGATGAGAACGCAGGCTTAGCAGGATTGAGTAATTATAAGTGAAAATTTACACAGACCATAATTTTATTTGATGGAATAAGAAATAAATATACAGTTGACCTTTAAAGAACATGGGGTTTAAACTGTGTGAATCTACTTATATGCAGATTTTTTTCAATAAATATATTGAAAAAGTTTTTGGAGATTTGAGACAATCTGAAAAACTCACAGATGAACCTCATAGCCTAGAAACAGCAAAAAAATTAAGGAAAAGTTAGGTATGTAATAAATGCACAAAATATATGTAAATACTAGTCTGTTTTATAACTGACTACCATAAAATATATACATATCTATTATAAAAAGGTAAAACTTATCAAAACATACACATACAAACATTTATCTACTGTACATGGCACCATTCTCAGCCAAGAAAAATGTAAACAAATGTAAAGATGCAGTGTTAAATCATAACTGCATAAAATTCACTGTGGCACATACTGCATTAGTGTCATAAGTTTGTAACCACTTCCCGTTGCTATTGTGGTGAGCTCAAATGTGGCCAGTGTCTGCTTAAAACCCCCCATGACACTAGTGATCACTGCATGAGCAGTTGTCTCTCTAGTAAATTGCATCTTCACGTAAAAAGTGATCTCTCACAGTTCTTGTGTATTTTTCATGGTTAGTGCAATACGAGGAACCTTGAAAAACACCACGAGATCCATACACAGTGTCACTAGTGATGCTGGAAACGCTTACAAGAAGCAAAGCCATGACATTACAAGAAAAAGTTGAATTGCCTGATAGGTGCCATAGATTGAGGTTTGCAGCTGCGGCTGCCCAACATTTTAAGAGAAATGAATCCAGTGCGAGGACCATTGTAAAAAAAAAAAAAAAAAAAAA